>JACATO010001139.1:0-392563 GCA_018389105.1 Nautilus pompilius | reverse complement strand
GTCAGCAGAGCTGGATTAAAGAGAAGAAAATCTGATCTCTGTACTACAGTAGTGCGTGGTTTTGGTGAAAATGAAGCAAATAACCAAACTACTTGTTGTTATAACATCAAGAAAAAGAATTACAAACTGATGGAGGAAATCTACGCATTTTCAGGCTGTTTATCTCAATTGAAATTGGCAGTCGGCTTGCTTTCATATTTATTATTTAGAGATTCAAAAAGAAACTAAGGAAAAGAAGAAGCAACAACCAGCCACAATATACGCCTGAAGATATTGTAGAAAAAATTATTATAAACATGGTTTATAATTTTCATAAATGTATGGTGGAATTGTAATTTACATTGTATTATTTTTTATTTTTAACACTGTTTTATGCTATATTGAGAGAGAGAAGAGAGAGGAGAGAGAGAGGAGAGAGCGAGAGAGAGAGAGAGAGAGATGGCGTCAGTACCACAGAGAGGGATGACGTTTGTACAGATAGAGATGCCGTCAGTACAGGAGAGATGACGTCAGTATAGAGAGAGAAAGAGAGAGGGATGACGTCAGTACAGATAGAGATGACGTCAGTATAGAGAGAGAGAAAGAGAGATGACGTCAGTCGCGAGAGAGAGAGAGATGACGTCAGTACACAGAGAGAGATGACGTCAGTAGAGGGAGAGAAAGAGAGAGGGATGACGTCAGTACAGATAGAGATGACGTCAGTACACAGAGAGGAGATGACGTCAGTATAGAGAGAGAAGAGAGAGAGCGAGAGGATGACGTCAGTACAGATAGAGATGCCGTCAGTATAGAGGAGAGAGAAAGAGAGAGAGATGAGATCGTCATACGCGAGAGAGAGAGATGACGTCAGTACACAGAGAGAGATGACGTCAGTAGAGGGAGAGAAAGAGAGAGGGATGACGTCAGTACAGATAGAGATGACGTCAGTACACAGAGAGAGATGACGTCAGTATAGAGAGAGAAAGAGAGAGGGATGACGTCAGTACAGATAGAGATGACGTCAGTATAGAGAGAGAGAAAGAGAGAGATGACGTCAGTCGCGAGAGAGAGAGAGATGACGTCAGTACACAGAGAGAGATGACGTCAGTATAGAGAGAGAGAAAGAGAGAGAGATGACGTCAGTCGCGAGAGAGAGATGGCGTCAGTACACAGAGAGATGATGTCAGTACACAGAGAGAGATGACGTCAGCAGAGAGAGAAAGAGAGAGAGAGATGGCATCAGTACACAGAGAGAGATGACGTGAGTAGAGAGAGAGAAGAGAGAGATGGCGTCAGCAGAAAAGGAAAGCAGCACATAGCTTTATCCGATTATCACAATAAGCAGATTCTTTTCTCTTTTTTTCAGAAACGCAGTAGGAAAATTTTTTTATTAACACCGTTGTGTCAGCGATAAAGTTTTTCGTTTCCATGGCATTCTTTGCAATGTTATTGACTTCAGCGGACCGCATTACGTCTGGGGAGGAAGAGACGGTTGTGTTTGTCTGTGTGTGGGGGGGGGGCGGGAAAATCTGCTGCTGCTGCTGCTGCTACCATATCGATTTTTAACAAAGCCCCTGCCGGAGTCACCAACCGTCGGCGTCTTGTGGTTTCCTTTACGCCTCGCAACTCACGGCTTAGATGGACAACCTGGGGGAAATAACGGAGGAATAAATAAGATCTGTGCTGGCGAGGACGATGCCCTGAGAGATCCAGAGAACTGAACCCACGGGGAATCACACAGCCAGCATCCACCTAATCCGTACATCTAGTGCTGTCGGCAATACTAAGGAACTAACCGATAAACAGAGAAAAATGTTGTCATATTATTTGAAATATTGTTAGATCCGTCCTACAACATCGCTAAGTGACGGGAGATGTTCAAATGGAGAAAAGAATATAATTAAAAACAAGCAAACAACGAAATATCTGTGTTCTCGTCATATTCCCTCCGAGGGGGCAAACGCCTAATCAGACCTGGCAGAACAAGTCGGGCTCTTTGGCGATGACGACCCACGAGGCATGTTTGATGCAGCAACCAACGTCTAGATCAGTCCGCTCCATCACACTCCCGCGGACACGGAGACTGTTCAATCAGATTCCGGGTGGGGAAATCCATCACGCCGAATTCTGAGTTAGGGTGCCATAAGTGGGTTTGATACGAAGAGAACCGATCGGTTCTTCCGGCCGTGGAGAATGTCGGCCTCCTCGTCCGTCTCGCATCAAAGGAACTTTGCGTTCAAAGCTGACAGGTGTGGGGGGAAGGATGCAGCAGCGGAAGTCCCGTTAAATATAACAATTAAGAAGGTGTCTTATCTGTTCCGTTATTAATCGTCATGCCAGTTATCAGCAATATTTAACTGGATATTTTCAGTCCTAGAAATGGTCGTCCCCAAACCGGCTCTTTGGTTTGAAAAGGTTTGCCGACCCCTTAACCCCTAGAAAAAAAAACAAAAGGCCGATCTAAACAACGAAGAAAAGAAAGTGACCGTTTATTAACGTTTATTATCCCATAGCTGCCTCTCCGCATAAACTCACCGCGTTGTGGATGTTCGATACAGAGGCCTCACGAATATCAAAGCGATGATTAATTGGCTTTTAAAGGCCCAGAATGCATTCCAACCCTGTCATACACACGACAAACACCCAGCTTTTGTTTGATCCTCTGTATACAAACCTGGGGCGTGATTGCACCTCATTGCCTTTCGGATTTTATTACTCAGCGCGTGTGACACAGTCCTCATTAATATACTAACCCTTTATAGCGACCAAACTTTAACCCTCCGTGTTTAGCGTCACGGGTATCTTGGCCAAACGCGCAGCCAGTTCGGCACAAATACTCGCCAGTTCTGCCAGGCTGGGACGAATTCCCCTCGATTTTTCCAACGATTGGTTTATTCGCCAAATATATACTTCGTATCCTCAAAGCTCAAAAGAAGTAAAATATCCACCCCCCTACCCCATTCCTTAACCCAATTTCTGGTAGAATGAATTTTTACAATCAGGTAAATATTCTGAATCCATTCAAATGTTCTTCTTTTGTATTGCAAATATTAAAGGAATCAGCCGCATTTTCGCTGTTAGCGTAATAAAATTTATCATCGACTTCCTTAAATCCTCTCGTACTGCTGCAGCTCGTGCCAGGCTCTGACAATATGCCAAACTTCATTTCCAGTCTTATTTAATCCCTGCAGACTTCTCACCTAATCCTTTCTTACGGTTCAGTTTCCTCTCGACAGGGCTTCTTCCGTTTGCACCTAATACATCTTCAGGTTTTCCGGAATAATCTCTCTCTCTCATAATTTTGACGTCATTCATACCAAAGTCAATTTATATTGTTGTTTTTCCTCGCTTTTCTCAATACCTATGACATGGAAATAAAAGGCGAAGAAAATTATACTAAGACGGTGCCTGGGTACTCAAAGGTTAGATTAACTAATCTTTCACTTTCCACCATCAAAACAGCAACTATAGTTTATTTTTCCGAGTCAGCTGTTCCGACTAATCGTATGTGCTTGCTGCTCTTTATGATGGAGAGGCATTCGCAAAGGTGCTGTTTCCAGCATCCATTCAAAGGACCATTAAGTGGCGGGGAGTGAGTCGTGACCAGCCCAAGATAAAGTCCCACAGCTGGCACGGTAGTTAAAATTCCCAAACGCCGCGGTTCTCCTATTGTCAAGAGAAGGTTTTATACAAACTCTGTCATTACCTGTTACGCTAAACTGTCTCCTAACTCTTCGCTAGTCACCCCGATCTACGTCCATAAAGATATAGGCGCCATAAAACTCTGAGAAAGAAACCGAAACTTTCGTACGGTAAACAGAATTAAAACACGCGCTCTAAATTTCGAAATAATCAAAATTTCGATAACTTTTCTAAATTTGCTGTAAAAACTGAAACACGAAGCGGTTCTTGAATTTTACAACAAAACCAAGTTTTCCGTGTGTTACTTTAACTTTAAAAACTGATAAAATAATAACGTATTACGTTCGAAGTTTTTAACAGTTGAAAGGCTTCAAAGAAACTGCAGTATATCCGACATCTTAGTGTGAGTCCCAGAAGTAGAAAGTATGCTAGTTTGATGCGTTTTCCATATCATCTTTAAAATGTTATAGAATGTAAAATCTGTCCACATGACTAAACCCGTGGACGGGGGTGCGAAATCCACTTCTACTGAAAACAGATGTTGGATGAACCAGATATTGCAATGACGCTCTCAATTATTTGCTTTCTGGATATTTCGACTGCATTATGTAAGGTTATGGTGGTTGATGTGTTCAAGACTGGAATTTCATTACGTGGCATTGAAGAGATTTATCGGATTCCTTCCCTTTCTTTTACTGAAATAATCTATTTCCATTAACGCCACGGGTAACAGTGCTTTAATATGGTATACTCAAGTAAAAAATAAAAGGTAAAATTTCAAACTTTTGTATCTTTTTTGTTGTTGTTGGATAGTTGATTAATTGATTTACTTTCGGGTTCGTAGTCGTGTCGGCCTGCGAATGTTTACTGGGTTTTGCTTTTCCCAAGAAAGTCAATAACAAGGCGACATCAGGGACTGTGAGTTCTCTTTAAAAAAAGGTTGGATGTCACTTAAGTGGAAAACTCTTTGTTTTGAGCCCTGACTAAGATCGTTTTCCTCTTGGCCTCGAGACCCGCTCTTCAGTGGGAGATCAAGTGTTGTTCTAGATCGGAACATAGACTTTTGCTTTATGTCGCTTTGCACGGCCGACCTACTCACTGTCCTCGGTATCGTGTTAACAACAGACTGCAGATAAGGCAGGCTCCCTTTAGCAGCAGCACTCGTGGGCTTAACAAAATCTTACAAGTTGAGGAAACCAAATAAATCGAACGGAAATTTCCAGTTTCCTCTCTCCGTCAGCGCAGCTTGTAAACACGAAGGACATCGACCTCGGCAAGAGCTTTTACGCATCCCTGGCGAAGAAAATGTTGATAATGTAATTCAAGAGCTATTTGTTTGGGAAATGGAAATATCTAAATTATTATAAATGAAACTTCCCCACTTCTCCCCCCTTTCAATGAAGATTAATTTTATCTTGTTTGTTGCCCTCGCATCTTGGCCAGACTCAACTGTGTGCCCGTAACTGAAGGACGGAGCAGTACATAGAAGCTCGCCATGATGATTACACTTACTTCAAAAAATTTCCAATACTTATTTTCAAATGGAATGGGGAAGGCTCTCATCGAGCCATTAAAAAACATAGCACAGACGCACGCACACATTAAAAATATACATTACGATACTTTTAATACAAAGTATTAAACTTTAAAAAAAATTATTGTTAATTAAAGGTAAAAAAAATTAAAGCAACACTATGTGAAATAAAACCATAAATATGCAAATATTAAAATTTAAAGGTACATTCTTATCATTTAATTGGCGAATCGTGGTTATTACTGTAACTTTAAATACCATGCAAAAATATATAGAATGTATGCATTCTTCAAAGTTATGTAAAATCATAGAAAATTCTTAAAATATAAAAGTGTCCTAGAATGGTATTAACATTATGCCTTTGTAGTTTCATTTGTAGGGTATTATTAATTGGATCTACTGCAAAAAAGTAAATAAATGAAAAAATATAATAATAAATTTGTAGGATTAGTTTTCTCCGAGTTTTATATTTTAATACAATATTTATTGCTTTCTTTCTAAAAACTATTTTTCCAACGTCACCGGAAGCGCCATAGCATGGAATCCCTAAAGAGACATCAGACTGATTCATGGGAAATTGTAACTTTACATCTTTCCCAATGGCTATCTCAGGAAATAAAAAAAAAATCTAGGAGCACGTGCTATTTACAAGATGTTGAGTAAAAAAAAATTTTTTTTCTTATCTTCTTATATATCCTCCTTATTCCTGTCGGAATATCAGAAGCCCTTGCTACAATTTTTCGTCTCTGCAGTTCCTGTGCTGCTATCTCCGCTCGCCTCCATGACGTTCCCATATTTTTTGGCTCCGCTCCTGTCCAGTATCTTCATCTCGCCTTCGGTCTTCCTCGACGAAAGATAGTCGATCTTGTAAATGCCACGTGGATACGGCCTGTCTGGTACCTCATGGCGGCCATCGAGACGAATTAAAGAATTTCCACTCACTAATCGTTTGTAGGAATATCCTCCCCATCTTCGTTTAATGGCTGCAAATAAAAATTAGAAGAAAACTGCTTTTCTTAGTTTTATCGGTTGTTGTTGTTTTCCCACGTGCTGACATTTCCCGCAATTAACATATTGGCGAAAGTGGTGCACTAAAGCGCCACCTACAGGACACACGTTCCACAAAGGAAGTCTGAAAAGATATCGATACCGACAATCTTATTTTTTAGATGTCATTAAACTTGTCGAATGACGGTTTTAAAAAAATTTTTAAAAAGATTAACATCGGCGTTTCATAGTTGGAAATTACTGAATAATCCAGCCAAACAGAAACCAAATGTCCGCATTCCAAGCTCTAAGGAGCAACGACGAAGCGTTAGAATTATAAGCATCTAAAAGAGCGTCAACAAGTCGATTCAAACGTAACTCAGATCATTATAGTCATTGTCGACTCGAGCCAACACCAAGCTCAATCTGTACCAATTTTGACAAAAAGAAACACGCAAACTCTAAAACGGACAAAGCAGTCTAGTACATTGAAGATGTGCTCGAATGAAGGATACTATTCTCAAACGGAAAAAAAAGATTATCGCTGCTCCCAGTATTTTGAACAACAAATGAAAAGGAACGACCCTGGTATCTGTGAAAATGAATTCACAATTGCACATCCAAAAGGTTAGCGTAAAGTTAGTTAAAAATAGTGAGAATTTCGAGCACAAAATCGAAAAATATGGACTCGATTCGTATATCCAAAACGCACAAGTAAGCTCGAATCGTCTAGAATTTTACAAACGCCGTCAGTATCCAGAACGCGAAGGAAAGTTGCATGATACGTTAAGTAATCGAAGATTCAAGAAAGTGAGAGTTTTGATTCTTTGGACAAAGGAAAAGAAGCAAAATGTTTTGGTAAATGATAAACCTGCTGTTAAAAGTGAAAATCGGTAGAATTTCATAGCTTCAAACAGATGGGCACAAAATTGGTGCCGCCAATTTAATATTTCGAAAAACATGCGAAACAACGCCAAAGATAAGGTCTTTACAGAATAATGGAAACATTTGGCCATCTTCACCACAACAAGATTTGAAGTGAGGTAGGTGGGTTGTTGAAGCATAAAATCGCTTTCATGTTGATCAAATGCCGATGGAATTTGGCCTAATTTACAAATAAACCCTTGGTTAAAAAAAATGGTTAAACACTGCTTTTAATAAAGAAACCAAAAGGTGGATAGAATTTGTTTTCGAACAAAACCAGAATTCTGCGACACAGCGAAATCGATCCCGGTAACCTAAAGCATCCAACCTTACTATCTGAAATGAGTGCAAAAGAATGTCGGATTTCAATGCATTTTGACATTCTTTTGCATTCATTTCGGATAGTAAGTATATATGCATAATCAACCAAAGCCTGGTCTAACTCTGCAAAATTGAGACAACATTTCGAAAGTAAGTAGATTCCACTAAAAATATTAAAGAAAAAAACGCCAAGATTGGACAATCTTAGATCCCAATGTCCATTTTTATTGAAATCATTTATAATGGACCGAGTAAACACTTTGTTGGTGTACACACCTGAAGACTATAGTATTTGGTGAAGTGACCAAAGGCAAAATGAAAACCAAATCCGATCACCATTTTGAAAAACACACCGATGACTGGGTTAACGGTGACGTTTTAGCAATTCAACGACTGCTTTTGCGAGCTCAGTGGCTCAGCAAATCGTAAATGAGATTTTTTAGAGAGATAGACAAGAACAAATGAAGAAAGCATTTGTCTATTGTGGTCTGCCCAACGCTTTGACGGTTCTGAAGACCAACTAATCAGATTTTCTGGAATCGATCTCAGACGTCGGAAATGAATCTAATGGAAACAATAACTCCAGTCAAAGTAAAACCAGCATATTACGCTGACTCTGAGTTCTTGCCAGTAACCTTAGATGTTTCTTTAGATGCACTTTTGTCTCCTTTCCGTTATACCTCTCCCCCCAAGTCTGTCGTACGGTAGAACTCAGTAGTCCATTACAAATCTCTAAGGTATTTCCGTTAAACGTTTTGAGTAAAATCATTAATTGAAAAATCATCTTCACCTCTTCAACGACCACATCAAAACAACAACAACAACAAGCCGGTCCGGTGGGGCAGGTGGTAGCGGGTTAGCTCCGTAAGGGGACCGTTGCTCCTGTACCGGGTTCGATCCCAGCCTGGGGTCGGAGGAGAGTTGTCGCTGAGGATCGCCATAGCGTGAAACAGCTGTACGACATATCCTTGCATCGCATCCCGTAAAGACAAGTGGCCTGTTCTCTGTCGAGTCCTCCTCGTTACTGAGAGATGTTCGTCGAGCCGACAAACGGCCCGGTCCCCCGACACCGTGGGCCCCAAGGACCCGGGAGGTCTCTCTCAAGTCGGACACCATTGAAAGAACCTCGTTCGGAAGTCCAACTCGCTCAACAGCAACAATATATGGACATATTGACGTAAAAGCTAGTAAAAGGGGAGTGTAAAGTTATTGGTAATGCGTTATTTATTTAAAAAAAAATAAACAGTTGGTTCAGGCGTTTTCCAACTTGTTATACAGGGTGCTTTGTCGTAGACACATCTGCCTTCCTTGTGAGGTCCACGAAGCTGATGACAAATTGACGCCTAGCCTTTCTGGAAGCCACGCCCACCCTCCGCCATTTTTCTTGTCCTCAGTTGCCAGCCTCGGTTTCAACAGACGTGATAGTGGACGAATGACCAGGAACCTGGAGACAATTAATTATTAATTTTAAAATGTCTCGCCATTAACCGCAGAGATGTGCATTTATCCACAAGTTAAAGAGCAAAAAAGAAAGCCGAATGTTATTCCACGATGGATGATTTTGCATTTTCGTTTATGTATAGTCCAGATGTCAAGGACGGATTGGTAAAGCGTCCTGGCAGCAAAGAATGACAGAGAATGCAAGAAAGAACGAGACATGACCCCGTGAAAATGGTCCGACCTGGAGAGAAATCGAGACACACGCACACACCAGAAATCTCGAGTCACGACGACATTCGGTTCGGCCGTGAGCTACGCAAGGAAACCAGAAAGACGGAGATAGGTACGTACTCTGACGTTCGCACTCGAGACTTACGTCTTTGCTCGCACCCTCTGCCTATATCAATTGGAACCTCTATAGTTTTCTCCTCGTCCGTGCCCGCTACCGGAGATCTTCCTTTAAAAACTGAGCCAGATTGGGTGGGCTCTGTTTCCACGATAACGCACCGAGTACGCGCTCAGCCAGATTCCTTGTTGTTTATTAAAAGAACAAAGTCCGGCGCCTCAAGCGTATTTCAGACGGCGTTTGGATTCAGCAGGACGGCCCGTTCTAACTACAAGACATCAGCTCTAAGAGGATTCGATCAAATGACCGCCAAACGTACCTAACTCCATTATAGTTTGTTTTGTTTTTTTTTTTTCACTTATAAAAACGTTTCTTCGGGGAGTTTTATCACGTGCCACGAACCGATGGCCCGGAGATGACGTGTTCAGGTCAGACATGCCTTCGTCTCACGGAGACCGTCATGACGGGTTCTGCGCGTCCGCTTAACGCGAGTTCCGGACCGGCACCGCTCTCAAGGCGTCTCAAAAACGAGTGGCCATCTTTCGACTTCGCTGTAGCGGGAAGCTAGATGGCGCTGTTTTCTAAACTCGTGGCTTAACTGCAATTTTAGCTTTCTCTTTCGCTACCAACCTCTGAGTTTGCTGTCGCGAAAACAACGCCCGAAATAGCTCCGATTCAGTTTTCCCTGCTGTCGCTGTTATTAGAAAATATATGATGCATACATTACCCCAAAGTAATAACTATTCCTCTATTTGTTAAAGTAAATACAATTGATTAATAATGTTTAATTCGTGTGCGCCATCTCTTTTGTTCTCTCGTTTAATGGTTCATTTAAGGGCACACTGCGCCCCAATTAGTTGAAATGAAAAACTACTGAGTATTTAGGCTTTTTATTTGCCACATGTCACGTTTTTTGTTTTTTTTCGCCTACTATTGAGAGGTCACGTGATCTAGAATATCCGGTAAGGTCAAAGGTAAACTATTTACAGGAAAACATTTTTAAAAAAAATAATAGCAGTAATAGAAGGATCAAATCGCATTTCCAGATCATCAAATTTGCAACACTTAATGGCTGGGCGATACATATGCTGGTTCAATTAGACAGGCACGAAATATCACGATATATATATATATGAAACCATCGAAAACATAAACTGCACAACTCAGCATTTTATCATTTTGATTTTGGCAAAAAGTCGAAGCCTAAAATTAATTTTATCGCTCCTGAAAATCTCGGCGTTTTATTATAAGAACCTTTTAAAGATTGGTTCATTTTAAGGCGATAGAGCACTATTGAAATGCAAATTCATGGATCTACCTGAAGAAAGTGGAATAACATGAGTAAAGGGCACACGGCAATGCATTGCTTAAACTCTCTCTCAGCTTTGATAGAACCTCCCCTTCCTATTGACAGCATTTCTAATGTCGGGCTTTTTGTTTGTGTTGTTGGCTCTCCCTGTGTTCTTCCGAGGCTCTAGCAAATGCTGTTTCCGGATTTCCTTATTGGCGTCTTCTCGTTCTCCGTGAACATGACGAGCTCTCTGTAGATGAGATAGTTCCCGATCCCCGAACACGCTGTCCAGTTTACAGCTATAGTAAAATTTTAAAAAAAGAGAGAGAGTGAAAATATCGTAAAAGATAGAATGGACTTGCACTTTGTGTGTGTGTGGCAGAAATGGCTTAGTTAACTCTTAAAACACTACCTCTGCATATATGTCACTTAAACCCATCACTATCTTAAAGCCCTGCCATTCTTAGAAAACAAGTGTCTAGTTTTCTGACCATTTCAATAATTTTGCCAATTGTTTTAACTGGAAAACCAAATTTGTTTTGTTTTTGTTTTTTTCCTCAAAGCAGTTCTCTTGTAACGTACGAGGTCCAGCCGTCTGTCACGATCCCTTTCACACTCTCCACGCATAACCGTCACAATTAACACTTCTTCTTTGTGCAGAAAATCTGCTTGGCGACGACGATGGTGCATGGATGGCTATTTCCGTACATGGAAAAGTTATGTAGAAGTTCCTAAATCTTCAGAAAATTTTTAGATTAATATGAAAGTTCTGACAGTTTTCAAAACACATAGGGAAAGGATTAGAAATGAATGAAAAATTCTAGAATATTCCCACCATCGATTCAAATGACAGCTGTTTATATCTAAATTGTTACTTTTCATGTTTTTGGGTGCTATCTTTACAAATTTTAAATAATTATATGAACAGGGAAAGAAGTTTGAATGTTGGACAGTTGTGCATTTAGACTGAAGACTTTGTCTAATATAAAACCATATACAGTTAAAATTAATAAGTGGATTAAATTTACTGGCCAAAACCCTATATGTGGGAGATTTTGCAGCTAAATAACGTTACAAGGACATTACAATTATAACCAGATTAACATTAAACTTATATTTTCATCGGTTAAAAAAAAAGAAAGACTTTAATTCAGGGACAGTTTTTTTGTTGTTTGGAAATAACGACATAAATAACGATGTGCCCATCTTCAATCTGAAAGATGAAGATATTTTGATAAAAAAAAGTTTCTGATCGAAGTTTCGAAATAAATTTATTGCGACGTACTTTGTCGTGTTTATATTTTTTGATAATGATATACTGATACACATATAAAAGTATAAATAAATAAATAGATTATGAGGAAACAACACGTCTAGTTTTACAGCACTAGTAATTCTTAATTTAATGTATAGATTAGGCTGTAATCAACGTCGTATGCCCTGACCTTCATCACGTTCATTACGACCTCACCCATTATTTATTTAGGAAATACTGGTGGTGTAACAGTTAGCGCCATCTATCGTTTATTTAGGAAATATTGGTGTTGTAACAGTTAGCGCCATCTATCGCTTATTTATGAAATACTGGTGGTGTAACAGTTAGCGCCATCTATCGTTTATTTAGGAAATATTGGTGGAGTAACGGTTAGCGCCATCTATTGTTTATTTAGGAAACACTGGTGGTGTAACAGTTAGCGCCATCTATCGCTTATTTAGGAAATACTGGTGGTGTAACAGTTAGCGCCATCTATCGTTTATTTAGGAAGTATTGGTGGAGTAACGGTTAGCGCCATCTATTGTTTATTTAGGAAATATTGGCGGTGTAGCAGTTAGCGCCATCTATCGTTTATTTAGGAAACACTGGTGGTGTAACAGTTAGCGCCATCTATCGCTTATTTAGGAAATACTGGTGGTGTAACAGTTAGCGCCATCTATCGTTTATTTAGGAAATATTGGCGGTGTAACAGTTAGCGCCATCTATTGTTTATTTAGGAAATATTGGCGGTGTAGCAGTTAGCGCCATCTATTGTTTATTTAGGAAATACTGGTGGTGTAACAGTTAGCGCCATCTATCGCTTATTTAGGAAATACTGGTGGTGTAACAGTTAGCGCCATCTATCGTTTATTTAGGAAACACTGGTGGCGGTGCAGCAGTTAGCGCCATCTATCGTTTATTTAGGAAACACTGTTGTCTCGCCTATACTTCAAATATGAGATATTTCCCCGTTGTGTTTACAATTATGGCCGTAATGTATTTATGTTTCAGGGTATTATGAGATTGTTTTAAGTAAACAACGCCGCTAACACTGAATCCTTAAATAATTTATATTTCTCTTTCCTGTTGTTGTTAAATAATGAATTTATGCTAATTACTTTTATTTTGGTTATAATAACCGCTGCCGGGATACCACTGCGTCACCACCATCAATGTGTGGGATGATGTAGCTGTAGTTTGACCTTAAAATTTCCGACTTTTTAAAATAAAGGACGTGTTGTATAAACTTCTAAAAATAAAAGACGATAAAGGTCAGTAACCTTTCCTGAAAGAAGTGCGAATGTGACCGTACTTTCCCAGTCTCAGCCCATCCATTTATAACTTCATTAATGAGTACTTCAGCGATCGCGACAATAACCGTAAACCGACCCGCGAGGAAGGAGATAGAGAGACATTAAATATTTAATAATTGCGTACGGTTGTTGCCATGGAGACCACTGGTTTTCGTGCGAGCATGATTAACTAGCCTAATGTGTTCCGTGCATGTCGGGAATAGTTTAAAGAAGTGGGAGAATGGCGAGAATATTTAGCAGGGGATATTCTCAAACCGGCTGGCGCTGCTGCCATGGAATCTGTCAGGATTTAGTCGGTAGAGTACCGGCTCTTAGACAGCAGGGGCACTAATTCTGGGCCGACTCGGCCATGAGTTAGGGAGGGAGAAGCCCTCGGGTCTTACACGCTTATAAGCCGATATCCGTGCACTGCACGCACCGTAGCCCATCACGAAACAGCAAAAACTCTAAAAAATTACATTTATTTACTTTTAATAAAACAGTTACTGATAAGAAATACAATCTGTTAAATCTAACGATAATGCGCACATAAATAAACAGAAAAAAATATTAAAGCATCCTTTTAAAAGGTAAATCCCGGCCTCTATTTAATTTAATTTGAATGTTGAACAACAGACGAGTCGACGACTGCTGCCAGTGGTCAGGGGAAAGCTGCCCGGCGACTTCCGGTTACCCGGAAGCTGTTTTCTGTTTTCTTCAGTCAGTGTTCCGTTGGAAAACTGCGACATACATTTCCTAAATTTTAGCTACGTAGCAAAGCGATACAGCGGATTATGTACATACATAGGTTTACTTTCTGTTTAATAACCAGAATAAACGCACTATCTGATTCCTTTTCTTTTGATGATGTCGGAACAATTAGTTATAACCACTAAAAACTCGTAATGTTTCGAAAAATTCTAACTGCGATTAATGAGTACGGTTATAAAATAGATCCGTGTGGCAGAAAGTTTTACAACTTATATGGAACCTCTTTTCTCCCCCTCAATATATATATATTTGTACCTATTTTCTAACTGATAAAAATGCCTTTTGTCTTTAATAAATATTATATCTGAGCGTAATTCTGCCAGAAATGTTACTACATTTATTCCCCTGACTTATCAGAAAATATTGATGTCATTTCTCTCTTGTTTTCCCTCCCCCTTTGATTACATAATCCTACTTATAAATGCCTACAGAAATTTATTTGTCAGCGAGATTAGAGAAAACGACCCCCAAAAAGTGGTTTTTCAGGGTCGGATGCTTCAGTTTAATTACTCCTACGTTTTACTTAAATGGAATACAACTATATCCTGTGGAAAGTATTTGCCTTTTTACGTCACTGTTATGGAATGTCAACCCCATTAACATGCATCATGTGTAATAGATCGCCACGGCGTATCACACCGGTGTCACATATGTCACCAGTGGGAAGGAGCTCCGGTATTTAACTACGTTTTGGAAAACTCACTGCTCAGTTTAAAGACACACACACACACACACACACACACACACACACACACACACGCCTTTATTCTCTACCTTCATTCGGTCGCAGCAGAGAAAGGTACACACGCCTAACGTGACAATAAATATTCTTGTATTCGATTCGTTGAATGATCGAATCCAGTGCGTGCACTTATTAATTAAACTTTATGGATGGACGTAAATTTACCCCTTTATTCTTAACAATTGACACAAAGAACCAGAAGACTTATTAACCCGCCATCTATGAATTTAAAGATGAGAGGTAGTAAAGATGGAGGTCTTTGGTTCTTCGTCTCAGCCCTTAAAAATAAATTGTCATTTAATGTCATTTATTGCGATAAAGAAAGCACCGAACTGCTACTGTGTCAAATCAGAGCTGGCACGGAGATGTCCTCTATTCGGAATCGCTCGTAAGTTATTAAATTTTTTTTTTTTTTTAAATAAAATGTGAAACATTTAGGCTTCCCGTTGCGGTCATTACTTTTAACAGAACGGCAGCCGTCTATGATGTATTCTATCCAGCTCAATCACCAGCAGATCTGTCAAACCTGCCCAAGCTTATGTTGCTGTTGTAGAACATCTTTTAATAAAATTCTTCTCATTCCTCATCTGCAGAGGTTGCATCCATTAATATAACACGACTTTTGCCATTTTGGCTCGACCGGTGTGAGACAGGTTGCGGGTAACGCCTAAGCGATTTTAGAAAGCTCATTAGTTTACATAATTACAGTTGTCTGCAGGTATTCGTGAAGCTGACTGACCTCTGGTCACTTCAACCTTGTTTGTCTGTTACCGATAGGCAGAAAGCGAAAATTAGGTTCTGAGAGAATATGGGAGCGAACGGATCAGATTATCAGTCCCCACTCACTAGCCTGTCGCCCCAGGTAACCTATACACTATTTATATTATATGACTCTTTACTTGTCACAAATTTTTTTTTTAAAAACAAAAATTCATCTTCAACTTTGATGACTGCCACAGGGAATCAAAAGGCGATATTAACGTGGTATTTAAATAACCTTAACTAGGAAGGTTAATCAGTACAAACGTAAAGATGGGGAGGGTATTCTATGCCAGTAATTATCAATGAGGTAGAGAATTTTCGACCAGAGAAGTGTTCGCGTCTACTAGACGACATTACACGGTTTTAGAAAAATATTCAGGCAGACCCCTTTCTCCAGAGTATTCGGGATGTAGACCCACTTTTCAATGGACCTGGTTTCCGCTTCTTGTTGCTTCGTATATTTTTCAGAGCTCAAAATAGCATCTGTCTGCTGGTTGAGGATTCACACAGACCCAGCCTTTATCACCAAATGCCTCAGATCCGGGTGTATCACTGAAACGCTGGCAGAGACTCGGATAGTTTTAAGGCGAAAAACAACAACAATGACCTTGTTCTACACCGGAAAGGGAGACAACCACGGCAAAAAAGGCGCGTAGTGCCGCAGTTTCCCGCTAGAATTCGCTGCCTATCTCGTGCCACGAGAAGCCGGTACCTTCTTCGAGAGGGGAAATATGTCAGAACCCTTAATTTTTAGAGGCCGGAGAAAACCGGAGAGCTCGGAGAAATCCCACACATAACCGACTGGAGAAGAAGCAGAAACCATGCCAGGGAGGTACGTCAAGGCAAGCCAACGACCATAACTACGATCGGGAATCGAACTAGGCAACAACAACAACAACAACAACAACAACAACACAACAACAATAATAATAATAATAATAATAATAATAATAATAATAGTAATCAACCTGACACCAGGTGCTCGCGTCGTATTTGTATTACCAAAAAACGTTTTACGATTCCAAACGACAAATCGGTAAATTTCGTTTCCATGGTGATGGCGAGCAGGGGCTCAGTAACGACGGGAAGTCCCGAATTTTGTGATTACGGACATCGGACAGGTGGTGAACTGGCATCTAGGTAAACGGAGAAGGTAGCGCGTAAGCCGCCAAAGAAAACCTATCACTTTTCTGAGACCCGACAGTCGCCCGCATTATCAGAACCGGCTTCTTCGTTTGGCGTCTTGAATCACCAACACGTCCGAGAGATGTCCGTAAAACGAGAATACAACCCGTTGGAATTACGGTAACTTATGCGTAGAACGGGGGTGGGAAGAGGAGGGATGGGGTGGACTACGTAACAGCAAAGCCTTTTGGGTTTTGTTTTGTTGTCAATTTATTTGTCCCGGATGGCGAATGCGAGTCAATATTCCCCGTCCAACCTCTGTAACCAAACTCGCCGAAAACAGTGCGATTAATCGAGCCAAAAAACCCTCGTTAATAGTAAAACAATAAATGGATGGAGCCGGTATTTAAAATGTATTTAGAAGTACTAACCCCCCACCCAGTGCATGCAATTAAAGTCTCAATCCAGAATCTCCAATTTCTCCGAAACAACGATAAATAAACCCACGAAAACATTAGTCTTAATTTAATTTCGTTTTATGTGCATTTGTAAATATCAGTAGAGAAAATTTTGGAATTATAATAAAATAATTTATATTAATTTACAACGCAACCAGACTTTTGTTCAAGATGACTATTGACAATTATTCGGCTGTCGCCAAACCGCAGGGTATTTAAACGGATCTCTCCCACGAGCTGGATATTTTCCTCTAATAAATGAGATTTTTATTTGTCTGCTGTTATCCTTAGTAAATGCGAAAAAGAAAAGATATTACTGCACAAATATTCAGAGTAAGGTATGATTAGTTTACTTTTTTTTTGGTCGGTCTTAGTTTCCTTAAACATTATTTTATTATGTGAAAAATTATAAGCGACACAAGTACAGCGGACTTCTGACTGTTACAGTAAATATTAAGAAAGGTGGGTGGGGAGTCTTAAGTGATGAGCCTTCGTTTGAGGCTCGTAGGAGAGGGGAGCTAAATACACCACCATGTCTACAAATGATGAATGATCTCCCTTGACCTTTCTTAAATAAGAAGATAAAGGGGGAAAAATCTATCTTAATTATGTTGCTTGTTCTAAGGGAAGTAACTTCAAATTCGGACCGGGAACACCCCCCCCCCCTGCAAACACTCTAGGGTGATGCAGGCGGAAGTACACGTGTTACGATAATAATATTTAGTCTTCCATTCCATCACATCATTTACTAGGATAAATAGAAATCAAGAAAACTGCTTACTACGCACAATCAAAAGTCCGAAGTAAAACTGAATAAGCGTAAGGCAGAAACGAAGATAGGGGATTAGTTGGGATGGAATCTCCACACAAAGCTAAAATAGCAAACCTAGCTGAAGATATCAAGTCAAACTCAGACAAATGCATGGAAGAAGTTACTGTCCACAGAGACAAAAAAAGGGGCTAAACATCCTATCAACAGGGAAGTTCTAGAATATGGACCGGAGTGTAATGTATACAGTTATGAGTCGGCCACTCGAAAGGAGCGCGAGAGATTAGATTAGCGAAACGTGATATCAGCATCAACCCTGACAGATGAACTGATGAAGGATAAACGCGAAGATAAAATTATGAACTAATCTATAGAAGAGTAAAGATAGATGGCGTCGATCCGAAGCAGATGTGCAGGTGGTTGGCTAATTGAGACCTTGTTGGCAAACTGGATCATTGATAATAGTTGCACGAGATTGAGATTCAACCCATAGCGCCAGTATGCAAAACGATGGGCTTCTGATACTGAAAGGCATAATCAGAGGCAGACTGGCTCCTTAAAGGAGGCACGAGAAATCCTAGGATCGGGGAGAATGGACGTGGGTAGTTTTAATTAAGTAATTTTACGTAGACGGCATTTAAACTCTAAATCTCAACTCTAAAAAAAGAAGCATTTATTCCGTTTTCTATTTTTGAAATAAAATAACAAAAAATTTATAAAATTATAAAAAAAAAAAGAAAAGGGTTTTTAATTTCTGGAATGGACTGGGGCCCAACCTTGTTGGTTTTTCGATGAAGTCAGATAACTTAGATCTCAGTTTAGACCAATTCACACAAAATAATTCGTTGATTTTCTTCAGGGAATTCTTTCCGTAATCCATTATCAGCTATATCTTAAATTCTGTTGTGGGGATAGGCTTGCGGCATGTTGATGATTCTGATGGAATCTTTCTCTCGTACTGCAAAACCCTGATTCATAATTCGATTGAAACTGTCGATTCTGAAATGATTTAAAAAAAACTTTTTATGATGTTCATCGTGAGAAAAGAGAGAATTTACTTCTGCCATTCATTTTCCTTTTAGAATACTTTTTCTGGTAGTTCCGTCTCAAGTTCTAATAGCAGTTCATTTTTATACGGTTAATTCTGAACCCTTTCATCGACACAGGGAGGGGATGTTAGATTGTTGATAAACAGCCTTGAAGTCTTTCTGTTATTGCTTGAGTGTCTTGCAGAACTAACAACTACCCTAAAAGCCTTTTATTTGCGAATATTTCGAAGTCGGATCGAGAATATTAAAGATCTTTGAAAAAAAACACACAAAGGATGTAATAATTCTTTGAAATTTAAAGGAATTTTCAAACATGGAATTTGCTTCCGATAACGTTTTTGGCATAAAGAGAATTCTTGGAGGTGGGATTTTCAACAAAAATCTGCATCAGCGTTGTGCAGATGTCATCCAATGAATTATCCAAGGATCTGAAAATATGATTTAGAAATTTGTGCCTGTTGCCAGATTATTCTGTTGGCTCCAAACATTCATCCATTTGTTTGATTCTCCAATAAAGACAGCAGCTTATTGCAGCAACCCAAATAATAACTGTGTCTCCTATAGATACAACATTTACGGTGTTGGCGATGCATAGACTGGGAAGGTGGGCGTGGCACCATAACACGTATATGGGCATTATTAAGAGAAGAGTCCTTGAGAAAGGCCTGTAAACCCGTATTTGCAATTGTCATATCGAATGCTAGTCGGAAGAATATCCAATAATATAATATTTTGGAGTAAAAGAAATCATTTAATTCTAACGTATCTTTCAAAATTTTGTAGATCCTTTTCCGGTTGAATCATATATTAGGACAACAGCAAACAGTATTTTTCTTCTGCAAAATGGCTGGGCACGTACCTTTAAAGGACCGCTGTCTGGTCGACTGTCTTCAGCGCTGTCCGTTCAAATCTAGAATTTTCTATGCTTTCTTCTCGATATTAGATATGACTGGCAGTGTTTTCGAAAGAAAAGTCACACAGTCTGCAAGGTTTTTACTGTTTTCGTAATTAATTAATCTTTTTTTCTTTCTTCAATCAGTCTCCAAACGTGGCTCTTCGAAATAATGTTTGCTGTCCTGGCTAATACCTGTTCAGGTGAACGTCCGTGATCGACTGAAAGGTTCGTTCGATGTACGTCCGCATTCCGAATCAGAACTTCGATGAGCAAGAGTGACTGAGTCATCTGGATTTTGACTTCGGGATTCGAAAAAGGAGATTTTTCTCTTGTTTTGGCAGTGGCGGGCTCGCTCTTTTCTTGGCGTCCCTACCGGCTTTAAAAAAATATAGTACTCTCTAACACCTACCTCATAGAAACTTAAACACCACCAACTCATGCCATCTCATCCTCCATCTTGAAATCCTGTTAAATCAATGGACCACTCACACGCCACAAAGGATGCAGTTAGAAGGAAGCAAGTCAATTTCTCAGATAGAAACAAGCAACTCTTCCGAAGCTTCTGGTAACGGGGCTTCTGAATTCAGTCTTTTCTGAAACAGCATAGCGCAATCCAATATATATGATGATAAAGTGACTTTCCCTCGACATCACCTCCTTGTGTATTAGGGGAAATCAGCGCACCTGGCGACTAGGTTAGTGCCGCCACTGGTAGTTGATTTGACATTCAAGAGAAAGGTAAGCTAGAAAATTTTTTTTTGCTACGGTCCTGGATTTATTTAACCCAGTTCGTCCCAAGCGAAGTTTATTACTCTGTCTATCCCTTGCACGAAAGTTAGTCCCACATCAGTCGCCACCTCGCCAGAGACATCTTGCGCCTATATCTAGCACATCTATCAGTAGGGTTAGGGTTAAGTCGGACATACCAAATTACTTTGGACATTGGCTCTGTGTGCGATACATCAAGAGTTGAGTGGAAAAGAATACCAGAGTATTTTGCATCCTTGATCTCATTGATGATTTTGTCTCTGAATGTGTCGGCTATCAGAGAAATGAATTTATCTTAGATGTCGTGTGATAAATAGAACAACAAGGCTGAATGTGGCTTTCTTCTTCGTTATGTTAGCCATCTGAGTGGAACTCATTCTCCATTTTGATGATCCAGTTTTTGGTTAACTCTCCTCCGCTCACAGCCTTTGTCCTGTATTGTACTCTTGGGAGAATATCACCTGCATTTTAGGAGTTGACGTCAAGTTTAATCTTCGCTTCTTTAAGAGATTGTTCAACACAAGGTCGCTCACTCGATGAAAGCATAATGTAACCAACATCTCTGGTTGAGTAAACTGCTGATCAGAATCAGCTTCAGCACGTTCAATTTCAGTCCCACTACAACTTAAACTGTCATCTTCCACCCGTTATCTCTTCTTCCTCATTCTTACTTCCCACCGATTCATCGGCATTCTTACATAGATCTTCTTCCTCATTCTTACTTCCCACCGATTCATCGGCATTCTTACCTAGATCTTCTTCCTCCTTCTTACTTCCCACCGATTCATCGGCATTCTTACCTAGATCTTCTTCCTCCTTCTTACCTTCCACTGATTCATCGGCATTCTTACCTAGATCTTCCTCGTTCTTACCTCCCACTGATTCATTGGCATTCTTGCCTAGATCTTCTTCCACATTTCTAATCCCCCCTTCACTGTCTCTTGATTATAGGTGAATCTGAATACTTCTCTTTTGTCATCTTTCTTACGCTTTTTATCCCTTCTAAAAAAAACCCAGCCATTATTTTACTTAATCTTTCCGCTTCTCTAGCATCACGTGTTCTATTCTGAAACCTACTAAATTCATTTCCAATCACCTTCAATGGCAGGTTTCGCATTTGCAAGCAAAATTAAACTTTACACGGAGCATTAACGATGTTGTAGGCCTGGTCGCTGATTTAATTCGATTGATAGGTAGTTAGAGTTACGCCCCATTAGTATGGAATTTTTAAAAAAGAAAATTATATTTAAAATTTAAACCAATAAATAAAAGGATAGAATTACGAAGTAAATTATCTTTCCACCTTCGCGCTGCCACAGACCCTCACTACCAGATTTTTGCTTTCTTTTCCATCGAGATCTAAATTAACATAAATGATCAATAAGCAAAAATATCTAACTGGGAGAACCAGAAATGTTAAGATGCCAATTAATAGTTAGGCAGAACAGAATGACTCATCACACTTTCATATGGCTGCCAATAGTTCGTATGAACATCACTCAACCCACTGTAGAGTAATTAAGGACTAGATTGTGGCAATGACGCGGAAGACACAGGTGAACACCCACAAAATAAGAGCATGAAGGTAAAACATGCCATCTCGTCGATATTTCCGCCGAATACAATGCTAAGGAAAAGGTGCAGAAGTACATCAACCCGCGAACAGAGTGTAGTAGAATGCGACTATTAACGACAAGCTTAGTGCCAGTCGTAATCAGAAGCACTGTTGTTGTATAAAAAAAACAGAGAGACCACAATGGAACGAATAGTGGAAAATCTGGGGTTTCAAAACAGCTACCGTGTCTGGAAGGTTGCACCGCCAGACTGGGTCGGAATACTATGAAAAGTGACATCAACTAAAGACTGGAAATGCAAAGAAATATACTAATGTCACCAGTGTTGTCTACGGACCTTTTAGAGGAGAGTGCGAAGAAATACAGCAATCCTCGCTAAATATGTCTACTGCTGTGCGCGAAAAAAGAGTTATAATGTTAAGACCAACTGGTTGGAACACACCACAGGAAGACATCATCATCACCGCCGACCGCCCGACACTCACATCTACCATCGGGAAAGTGCTAGAGCGGCTGATTGTAAACCATCTCTCATGGTGGCTAGAAGAGCATTCGTTGCTGAGACCGTGGCAAGCTGGCTTCCGTAATGGGCGCAGCACTGCGGACCAATGTCTCCGGTTGTCAAGACACATTGCCGACGGCTTGCAATCGTCACAGAGACTCCGGACATTGTAAAGAAAATACCTAGTAATGTACTCGGATCGACAGAGATGGAATCCAACAACAACAGTTACCTGTACGAATCCTCCTCGATTCATCCCTAATCATCCCCTAATCATCCCTTAATCCACACCTCCCTAATTACCCCTAAGATTTCAGCAAAGCTTACGACTGCGTTTGGAGAACGGGGCTACTGCGTAAGATGATGCGGTTTGGTGTACCGCAGCGCTTCCTGAGGTGGGTGTCCGAGTGGCTGACGTATCGCATTGCCAGAGTTCGCATAACCTCCTCTGAGAGCAGACCGCGCAACTTCAAAGAAGGTCTATCACAGGGATCGGTACTATCACCTCTCCTATTTGTCATCTACATAAACGACCTCTTAAGTCGCTTCAAGGAACCGACCCTTGTCAGCGCATATGCTGACGACTTGGCGATAGCGTGCAGTGCCCAGAACAAGGAAGATGTCAATCACAAACTGCAAACAGAAGTGGATAAAGTGGTTTCCTGGAGTGATGAAGCGCGCCTCACCCTCAACACATCAAAATGTGAGGTGTCATTCTTTAGTCTTGCATCCAATGAGGCACGTTGGCAGCCGAACATCACCATTAAAGGCTCACGCCTCAATCATAATCCGGCTCCAACCTTTCTTGGCGTGCGCTACGATAGACAGTTCCTTCAATGAACACGTCAAGATGACCTGCCAAGCGATGTCAAGTAGAACAAACCTCCTCCGCACCCTCGGGAGCACAACTTGGGGATGGCGGCAAGCGGATCTTCGCACGGTATACATTGCTACCCAGCGCAGTCTCGCCGAATACGCTGCACCCTGGATTTCCAAAACCAACTTGAACAAGCTGGAGAGTGCGCAACTAAACGCCGCACGCGCCATCACTGGCCACCTTCGATCAACCCCGGCAGTTTGTCCTACAAGAAGCCAACCTCACTCCCCTAGCCACTCGTTTTAGGACCCTGTCCCTTCTGAAAGCTGACTCTTGGTTTCACCTCGCCGTGACAGACCCAAGGAGATGGATAGCAACGCGCGACGTCAAGCGCAGACTGGCAAGGAGCGACTGGCGAAGTCAAGTGTATCCTGGCCTGACGGAGCTCAACCTCCTGCAAGACTCCATAGTCACGCTACCTCCTCCCGCACCGTGGGATCGCCCACCTCCAGCGCCCATTTTGCTGACACCGGCCGACAAATCGATGCCAACCTCCATACAGCTTGCAAGAGCTGTCCAGACCATCAAAGATGCCGGCGAAACCGACATTCAACTCAACACTGATGGATCCGCTATGGAAGGTGTCAGGAACGGCGGAGCTGGCTTAGTGGTCCTACAGGGGACCGACCTCATCCACCAATGGCATGCCCCAACAGGTGCGCACAGCAGTTCCTACCTGTCCGAAAAGGTGGCACTACAAACCGCCCACAAATGGTTAGAGAATCAAGATGGCTGGCATTCCGCGACTATCGTCTGTGATTGCAAATCGTTAGTCGAAGCCGTTGGCAATCCGCTAAACCAGATTCTTCCGTGCTGGCGCTGCAATCGACCATCTCCCAACTACTAACAACCAAGGAGGCACACATAGTCTGGGTATCCGGTCATTGCAACCTGATGGGGAACGACATGGCAGACAAACAGGCAAGGTTGGGCTCAGCCGCAATACAAGTCGAAAAGGGTGTAGATGCGCCCACACGCCAGGCTATCATCCGTCGACTGGATCGACGCCATCACTGCAGACAAGCACGCCGAGCGAGGAGAGTCTACTGGAGAAATCAGAACTGACGGACCTCATCAGGTTTCGGTCCGGGCATCATCCAAAACTCCGACGCTGGCTGTGCGCCTCACAGGCAAAGCCGAGAGAGCGACATCTGCCGGTCCTGCGCGGAAGAGGAAGAGTCATCCGAACACCTTTGGATGCGCTGCCCCCTGCCTTCCTGGTGGACCGTCATCACCATCAGCTGGGTCTCTCCTACGACGAACTCACCCGACTTCCACGCGCAGCCACAGCGCTACTGAGGACTATCCTCAGGCGCCCCTGAGGTGACGCAACAACAACAACACCAGCGGACAGAACAGTCAGCCACAGCAGCAGGCCAGACGTTACCACCCGATAAAAGAAAGGGCAGATAACTGATGTCTCTTTCCCGGTGGAGCTGCTAACGTCCGGGCGGGACGAGACAGCGAATAAAAAAAAAAAAAAAAAAAAAAAAAACGAGAAAATTTTGCGCGAACATAAAGGGTAGATAACTTGCAGACGTATTTTCGAGGTTATCTCCCCTAGAGCCTGCTTCCCCCCTGCTAACACAAGTGGATGCTTCTCGCATCAGTACTTTCGTTTGAGTGCCTTCTTGATATTTTCGACGTTAGACATTTCGCCCCGGCTTATACAGGTAAGAAAGACGCAGCCTTAGTGATCGTGACACCTGGTGCCTATGTAATGCTGTATCCTCCCCCCCCAACACCTGTCTGTGTACGTATCAGCGGGGTTTCCTTCTTCATCCATGATGGCTCTGGTCTGGAAGGGGAAATGTGTGGATGTGCCACCAGGGCTCGTTTCCGAGGACCTCTTACCTTCATACGTCGCTGAAAGGTTCCCTATCACATCGAACCTAAAGCTATAATCAAGGAATAAGCCTCCGCCGTGCCGGATACAGAGGAGCAAGGGGATTAGCTCCTCCTCCTCCTCCTCCTCCTCTTGGCCTTTAAATGGACGTCGGGCAGATTCCTAAACCCGGTATCGCATTCAACATCTACGGCTCAGGCATTCCAAGCTCTACCCTTATTATTTGTACACTCACCGACGAGGGCTACAGGGTAACGTGTTGTTGATGTAGAAGAATATTATCTGTCCCTGTACCTTACCTGAAGTAATGCGGAATGCTTCAGTATGGAGCCAGCCAGGCTGTCTTTCCTGACATCTGTAATCGCTAATACCACTAACCGTTCTAATAAATTTCCTTCTGTCCCCTCCCCCCCTCACCTTTTTTTTTTTTTTTAAATTATTATTTCTTTTCTTTCTTCAGACAGTGATACACATTCAATTTCTTGAGCTCGTCTGGTCAGGGAAAATTAAATTTATGCCGGAACAAAACAAACAACAAACTATAAATCAAAGTTATTATTAAGCAAAACGCTAACTGAAGTATTTAAGATGTGTTAAGTTCCAGCTACACGCTCCAAGACCATCACCATCAGTTGATAGCGTGGGAAAGAAGTCCTTTAGTTATAAAGGGGCCCCCAGTATCAACCCAAAATAACACACACACACACACACCCAACCCTCGCAGAACATTTTGAAACCTATTCATGAAAGTTAACCCCACATCCTGGTTGGGCAATCCATTCCAGGCATCATCTACAAATATTCCTAGAGAAAATACGGGCAAGCATCCAATCAGCTCTCAGGTTTAAGTGACCCCAGACGGTGACCACCTCCATCAGAAAACTGTCTGATAGCACGCTTACTTCTTCCAAGACATTACCTGAAAGAAAAAAAAAAAAAAAGATTCCTCTCTAGCCACCTGGAACTATGAACATATATTATATTGATTTTCATTCAAAAGAGTTTGAAAACAGTATAAGAAAATTGTGTCAGTAAAAGTAGCAGAATGAAGTGTAGAATGGCTGTTAATGTAAAACTGTAAGGAATCCACAGGATTTGCACAGTGTAAAGTCAGAACAAGCAGAATTAAACTGAAAAAGTCTGTTTTAATTATTAAACAAGATTGGTCCAAGTTTGCTTCCAATGGTTGAACCTTTCAGGAATGTTTTCATTTTGCTCCACCCCACTCAAGCTGACCATGTGTGGCTTCTCTGTGCTTCCCGATTTCTTCCCTCATAAAAACGGAGAGTTCTAGAACAAACCTCGGTAGCAGTGTTGTCCATACCAAGGTGCTTCAGGCTGGTGTTGTTCTGGGTATGACGTTAAGACTGCCTCTCTTTGGGGTATCGTCAAAGCAGTGTTGGTTTTACACCAGGATAGAGAGAGGACTGAGCACATGTGGAAGTGTCTTGAGTGCTATGATGATGATGTGTTGTACAACAGTCTCCACAGCAGATCTCTCAACATTGTAGACAACCTGATAAATGCATATTAAAAATTCACACTGAGGCTGCTGTGAGCTACAGGTACTTTTATACCCACTGAAAGTAATCATTCCTGGACATTTTCATCTTATTATAAGGAATGCCAGAGTTCATTCACTCAAACTGCAGTGCAGGGAAATGAAGCTCAAGGTATTATTGTCATGAGCTAATTGTCTAGACTACCCATGACAGCTTCCCTAGCCAGTAACTTAAATGTGCTATTGTTGTGGCTGCAAATGTGAATTGAAAATATTGCTGAATTAATGGCTTTCAGTATAATTTGGCTATTTTATCTAAATAAAACCTGCATGGCACTGACATCAACCTCAATTTTAGAGCAGTGTGATTTACTTTCTTGTGTCATGGTAGTGATGTGCAATGTAACATCGAAATGTTCATGAGATATCTTATTGGAAAATACAACATGTGGCCCATACTTTGCTTCTGTTTTACTGAAATTCTCATGGCTGCTCACAAGCAACTTTTGTTTTTAGTGTCGTGCATATATATGTATGTATGTATGTTTGTTTGTGACTGCTGGCCATTTATCTAAGTGCTGTAGTATCATCTTCCATGTTATTGTTTAATCGTCTGAAAAAGAAACTTGGTTCTAAGAAGGCCGTGGGCTCCTCGTGTAGCGTGTTCGCTTGCTGTGATTCAGTCCAGTGTTCAGGTGGTGTTTGGTTGTCTGGTCACTGATATTCTTTCCTTTAATTCTTCGTTACCAGCTCATTCTGGATGCTTTGCTATATTCCATTGCCAAAAGGTTCTGGTATGAGCTGTTCCTGCTACAGTCGCCAGTATTTAGTCTGCTTAGGACCTCAAATGGGGACAACATGCATCGTGCAAATTAACAAGAACATCCTCGCTTTGAGTTAGTTTTTTTCTGTAAGAATGAAAAGGCAGCATAACTCTTGTCTTGTCAATACTGCATAATGCTCACGTAACGGATCATAAATTCTCGTTAATTATAATGAGTGATTCACTTGTGATTGCATTCAATGTGGTTTTTACAGCATGAGTGCTGACGAAGGACAGGTTCTTGCTTGCTTTGTAACCCCCTGTCCTGACATCAAGCTTGAGGACTTCTCACACCTGTGAGCTGGAAGAGGAAAGGTGTTCACGTTGGCCTTGGTGATGAAGCAAATAGTTATCTAGGTATAGTTGGGGGCTCTAGCAGTGGTCAAGGTGTAAGGCAATCTGGAGTTATCTGCAGAACTCCTTCCACGAGTATCTGGAAAACCCTTACCAGAAATTTTTCATTTTTCAGATATGGCAGGAAAAACTGGAATGTGCAGGGGAAACTCACATGGCTGATTGTGAAGAGCAAAGAGAAACCATGAGCCAGTCGAAACTGGGATTCTAAGTCAGCCTCTTCATCTTAGCAGTTCAGTAGTCCAGCATTGGACCACTGCATCACTCAAGGACAAATCTAAGATGTATGTAACTATTTAAATAATTTTAGAAAACTGGTGCATTACAAGTGTAGAACAGATTAACAGATTCGTGTTAACCAACTATCCATCCTTCTAATTACAAGAGCTAAGATAATGTGGGGAAAAAATAGCTAATTCGATAACTATACAAGCAAAGTTTTAAACAGCTTGTCCGCTAAATTTAAAAGGGCGATTTAAAAAAAAGAAATACACAGACTTTCTTTAAATGAAGATGAGACCCATCGTGAAACAGAAAATAAATGGTCGTCTTTATTGATTTTAAATGCAATTATGATTGGTTTGTACAGATCGATGGTTTATATTTGACCAGTGAAAAGTAATGTGTCTACTAGAATAGATACTGGTTTTTATCCACTGTACATGGTGGTAGATGTTTAACTTGCCTTATTAAAAAGAACATTTTTTTGTTGCAATGTTTGTTTACCTGAATGTAAAACCATTTGCTATCTTTGAAAAAAAAAAGGTGGGGGGTGAGAGCTATTTTATATTTTTTAAAAAAAAATCTTTTTCTTTGTTTAACATTTCTCAGTTTCTGCTAGGTTATGACCCTGGCATCCATCCCTACACCTGAGTAAAAGGACAGACGTTTGCCTGGCTTTGCGAGAGACATGCTGCCCAGGATCAGCGCTGAGAGGAAGCTCGTGAAGAGGCTGTCCCATTATCTACCGGCTTTTACCGACGTCTTTGATGAAGAATCGTTTTACATCTTCTGTTTTTTCTTTGTGCTGGCCACGATTATTGTGGCGTTCATTTTGTCTCGGGTTATCACCATCAAAGACGCTGGTCACATAGAGTAAGCGTCCTCACAGATTGTCTCGACATTTGCCATGGGGTAGCTTGATTTCCTTTCGGATGAAAGCATAAAAAGCTAATGCAATGGCTGGAATTTGTTGAAGATTTACATATTTTACCTTTGCTATTATTTACTTGTTTACAATTGCTAATTATTCACCTATGATTTTTGGATTTTGTGTCTCCAGCATGTTGTTTTACACTGAGCTGTGATCTATTTATTAGACTGGGAATCTCTAAAGTGTGCAATACAACTGTATATTGTGCTTCAAAGGCATCTTTCTATTGTGTTTACTTATATCTGTGTTCATTTTTCTTTTTGATATAAATATTGCATATTTAAAATATTATCTAGCAGAAGTGGATAAACTTTAATATTAAACTTCTCTAATTTACCATGAGATTTGATGCTTTCAAGGAAAGAAATGTTTTCAGATTGCTAAAAAAAAAAAACAGACAACAAACAATGAATATGAATATTTTAAAAACACATTTTCATAGAGTCTAATATAGTTCAAATTTTTGTATTTACTTTACCATCTATCAGTTTCATCACACAGTTAAACCAGGAAGTGTTAGTAGGGTCTCTCCTGTGCATCTCTACATGTGCCAGTCTTACTGTCTGAATCCACATGGAGTCTTGCATGCAGAGGGTTGAGAGAGTGCAGGTGGATAACTTATCTTGAATCATCTTCACTTAGATTCATGTTATTCTCACATTGTGAGAAATAGCGGCTGATGTTGGATATAGCAAAGCAACTAAGAAAAGAACTTATAATTGGAATTGTCAAATGTAAAGTTTACCATATGTTTTCATGGATTGACAGCAGCAAAAGTTAAATCATTGTGTAGAATTATTTCTGCCAAAGCATTAACAAAGGATAACCAATAGTAACGAATAGCTGGGAGATAATATCTGTTAATGAATCTGAAGATAAATACAGCATACAGCCTCATGATAATAGATGATTCTTTAAAAAAAAGATAATGAATTGCTGAATTGCAGTCTTCAATGGAAGGAAAATGTTTTCTTTACATAACTAATTTTTCCATTAATTATTATAATATAGCACTTAAGGGTGACCTTGGCTGGTATCCTACTATTTATTATTTACTTTTGTTAACTTTTATGGAGCCATTCTCAGTGTCACCCCCCCCAAAGGTTAAACCTTTTTCATCTTAGTTAACCAAGCAGAGATAACATTGCCAATTTCAAATATATGTCATTAATAGGTACATCACCACCAGGTGCTGAAAGTGGGAATCTAAGGATATTGCTTTTTCTTAAAAATCACTGATACTGTAATACACGAATTGTACAAGGTCCTGTGTGTTATATATGGTGTTAATTTATTACTGTCTTAGTGAAGATGTTTTGTATTTGATCAACTATGGGTGGTCTGAAAAATTGTTTCTGGTTGCATTTGAAACGTTTAACAGTTTTCTTCTTCTTTTGTCTGTCTCTGAAAGGTAAACTCTGTGAGTAAGCCTCAGAGTCTTATGCACAATATGCTCAGACATTATAGAAACTGTCCTTTTGCATAATAATAATAATAATAATAATAATAATAATAATAATAATAGTGATAGCTAAACAGTGGTTTGTTTTTCTCCCTTTAATAGTATTTTTCAAATATAATTTGCCATGTATTTTAAGAAACAAAACCTGTGAAAACTCACTAAATATTTGTGGCTAGTTTCCTTAATGTGAAATGTATACAGTATATGCATAACGACAGGCTGTCTCCTGGTGGTGATGATTTATTCTCTTTAAGAGGTTTTAGCATTTAGTGAAATAAATTAAATATCTGATTTTTTTTTTGTGTGTTTTTTAACTAATCCAATACTGAACTTTCTTGAATAGCCCCTGATATTTTGTTTAAACTGTTTCTGTTTCTGTTCATGGTGCTTGTATGATGGACCATCCTATCATCCATCAGAGTTTTTTCTTTTTGTAATAATCTGCCGCCCTGGTGGTGTGGAACCAGCTCGCTCTAAGGAAAAAAAAACAGGAGCTCCAATAAAATGGCAGCTGAAGTTCTGCTGTTCGAGTGCAGTCCACACGCTACCCTGCTGATGCTGAAACATTACCTTAGAATTTTTGGTGCGCAAGGGAGGTAACAAAAAACAGAATGAAAGCACGCGATGTAAAGGAAGCAGATTTATGGCGGCAGAAGAGTCTGGCTTCTTGAAGCGCATCACTGAGTGCCGTCGGTAACTTTCGGTTGGTAAAAATGTTTATCAGTTTAAGGGGCTGGCTCCATGTTTTTTTTTTTTTTGTTTTTCTACTGAAGGTTCGGTGTTTGGCAGTTTTTATTAATGAATTTATGGGTATTTTTATTTTGAGAGAAAATATCTCTCTTTTTTTCTGTTTCTATTAAAATGTTATCTTTAAAAAAATAAGCATATTTTTTCTTAATTGTAGCAAAAATGGGAAAAAATCATAACACTGGAGGGATCAAAGATCTGATTTTTGTGTTTTTTTTAAAATCTTTTTGTGCTCATTTTCCAGTAACCTATTGTTTTCATGATGCCATCATCCCCTCCCTCTCCCCATGTGTTTGGTGCTTGTATACATTGGTTATTTTCTCACTTTAGCAGTCTTAAAACTTGGGTTTCACGGCCTATCCCAAGTTGTTGCGTCTTTGCTGTAAGACTAGGCAAGTTCTCTGATGCGCGTGCACGAATTTTGTGCATAACTTCCACTTTTGCTGTAATTTAGGCTTTAAATATCACCAGATTTCTGTTATGGTATGTACCACATAGGACTAGAACTGTTTATAGAGAAAGTAAGAACTGGGTAAAGATGGAAACTACTTTTCCTATGTCAGAAACCCCTGTTCACACCTAGATTCTCTGTGGTTTGAGCTCATGACTTTGTCACCCATCATCTGTTACTACAGCTTTTTTGGGTTTGCTATGCAGGTCATGGCTGGTATTAAGTGTCATAGTCACCAGTTCAAAACACAGAAAATACTGCTTGATTACCATGCTATTTACTTACTTTGAAAAATTCTTAGTCTTCCCAAACTTATAACAGCTGAAAATTTAAAAGTAAAAATTGCAATTTTACTAATCTTGGGAAAACTATTCGATATTAAATGGTAGTGGTACATGTATTTAGGGAAGCCTTGGCAGAAATAGCTGGCATCTTCTGTTAGTAATGCAGAGAGCTTGTAGCTCCCAGTACTCTGCTACAAATACTAGTATTAGAGTTTAGCAAACTCCTAGATCTGGATCACTGATGCATCAGGACTTGATTGTAAAGTGAAATCTTGAGGCTCAAGTGAGAGAATAATGATTAACCAAATAACTGTTACGAGTTAATGAAGGAATGTTTTAACTCCCAGGCACCCCCCCCCCCTTAGTGCCAATAGCATTTATACTGTGAATATTGAAGGATGTATATAGATAAATTACCATACTAATTTATTGTGTGTTTGAGTTATTTATTGGATTTCCATATTTATCACTATGATATTGTACGGATTTACGATTTTTGTTGATCCCAGTTATCAGTATTTACCACTTTATTATCTGTTTGTAGTTTGTTTCTTTGTTGTTGTTTTTTTTTTGGTATATGATGGCTGAATAAATTTTATGAATTTATGAAAACTGCTTTGGATTTACATTTCTTTATTAATGTTTTTCCTGGAATGACTGCCTATTCATTACTCTTAGCGTCAACTGTCTAAAGATACTTTTTAAACCTTTGAATGGTCTGCTTGCATATTCACGGGGAGCGGGTATTGATCTTGACACTATTACTGTAAATATACATTTTTGAGGTTTTGTTGGATGTAGATTGAAAATGTATTTACTCTGTCAGGATCAATGCCTACTCCATAAATATATGGACTTCTCAGAGGGTTAGAAACTGTTTCTACCCCTTGTGGTCTTCTAACTCAGAGTAATATACTTTTTTTCCATTTTCCACTTTTTTTCTGAACCAGTAAATTTGTTTTGGATCCAGAAAAATTCCAGTGGTACATGTATTTAGGAAAGGCCTGACAGTAGTAGTTGGTGTCATATATTAACAATCCTGAGAACTGATAGCCACCACAGACTCTGCTACAACTACTAGCATTGAATTTTAGCAAAACCATATATCTGCATCCAGGGCCGGATTAAGCTAGTGCCGGGCCTGTAGCATATGTTATAAAGGGGCCCCTAAATTTAAAAAATGCACATAAATATTAAAACATAAATTATTTATTTGCATATAAAGTAATTCAATTTTGTCAAAAAATAACAAAACTATGATTTAAAAGTTACTTTCTAGATTTAGCATCAGTAAATTTGTTGATGATACTGGAAATGTCTATTTAACACACAAGTTCATGTTCAATGCTCATTAGAGTGAGATTGTTCAATCTGTTTTGCACTTCCAGAAGCATAATGATGCCCAAAAATATCTCTATTGCTCATTGCTATCTGAAATGGAAAATAATTCAATGAAATATGCATTTAAATTTAAAATTTAAAAAAACAAATAGTTTATATAGTTTATAAATATATATATGTCGCCAAGGAGTTGTGTATATACCAATATGGATCTTATAAAATATTGGTTAATCGAAAAAAACAATAAATAAAAGTAGAGTTTAACAATATTCACTATGAAAGAATTTTTGGTCTAAAACAACAAAAATATTCAAATTTTTCTTTAAGTATCAATAGTATCTAAGGAAGCAAAAGATTTAATTGTAGACGAAAACAACAAACACATTATATAAATCATGTTGCAATCGGATGTTACAGATGGAATTGGACTATTAGAGATAATATTACACCATGGAAAATTATTTATTTATAAGATGGTAAAACTCATTTAACTCTATTCGTTCACCTGTGCTAGATATATTACAGTTACTTATTTGATTTAACCACATGGGAGTCAATATTCCAGTATATATTTAAAATTATTATAGATTTTTTATTGTTATTTTTCATGAATTCAAGATATCATTTGATTTAAAGAGCAATTAGTCAATTATGTACATGGCAATAAAGTTTAAGAAAATGTTTCCTGGAATAATATATAAAAATGCATTATATTAAGTAAATATGGTTTCTTGATCGTAATTTTGGAAAAGTATTGATGAAAGGGAAGGAAAAAATATATGCTTCCATTAAAGTTTGCTTTTTTTCATGTATGTCTGTATCTTTCTTAAGCCCTTATGGATAATATTATTGAAATACAAGACACATATATATGGTTTTGGAGATATAAATTTTATTCATTTAATATTGTTTGAGGAATTTTTACTTAATAAGCTTCTTTTTGGGAGAATGAATATTAATTATCATAAAGGCAAACTGTTAAACCTTGTTATTGATTGAAAAAATTTTCTTTTTTAATATATAAGCTCTATTTTAGTAGTTATAAAAATATATCTATATAATATAGGATTAATCCACCACACATAGCAAAGGGGTGTTCACCGTTCAGAAATGCTGAGGTCCATCATGCTCCCTGCTTCTATCAAAATCAAAATGTATCAAATCCTTATTGCCAATGTTGCTGGGGCCCGTAGCATATGCTACTTTTGCTACTAGGTTAATCCGCCACTGTCTGTATCCCTGATAATTCATCAGGACATGATGGTAAAGTGAAATCTTAAGGCTCAAGTGCTGAAGGAAGTAGTGAATAGTTAACGGTGTCAGCCCTGAACCAGATTTAACCCATTTTGTTTTTGAGAACCACAATTATTGAATAGTGTAATGAGATACGACGAAAAATCATCTGATCTTCTGAAGATGACAATATCTGATTGTTTCTCTAGATCATTAGTGCCTTCAGCTGAGTTTAGTCACAGGCTTAAACTAAGACTATTACAGAACCAGTGCAAATTGGCTACAATGTAGTGGTTTACATCTACTAATGTACAACCCGAGGTCCACACATGACAAAACAGATCTTATTTTGCTGGGTTTTTTATTCTTATTTGATTTAAATGACCACATTATTCTTGATGATAAAAAACAAAGTCAAAATAAAATGATCAAAAGAAGCATTATCATTATCATTTATGGGCATCTCTGTTGCTCAGAGCCATACCAGAAAATCAATTTAGTGCTGTATCCAGATGGAATGATAAAGGTATAAAAAGGGCAAATGAAGAGGGTAATGTAAATAATTTTTTATTACCACACACAAAAAGAAATGTGTTAATTCTGTGTGTGTGTGTGTGTGTGTGGATATTTTTCAACAAGAAAATCCGGAATTTCACTATCCACTCGACATATCTTGTTTTTAACTAGGGAGGAATTAAAACCGGGTGAATGCTAACTCGCTTCGGTAGCCCGGAATCAAAGGTAGGGGTTTGAGTTGGATTTTGACCGATAGCTACAATGCAAAAACAATCCTACAAAGATAAGCTGTCGTCTAATGACCTAAGGGAGGGAGATCACTTATATAATTCTCTTTAGTCGACATTGCTATCATCTCTATCGGTTTTCGATGGTTTTTTGCCACGACTCTACTGACAGCCAGCCTGTCCCATTCGCCATAATGATATATCACCGAATTTACTTTCTGATGCTCAGTGCCTTCTAAAGGGCGTCAGCGACGCCGAACTGGCCACTGCTACAGATAAACAGTTAGCGTGCATCCCTACAAGTTTTACTTCCGCAGTGTTGCCAGACCAAATAAACACACACACACACACACATATATATACACATACACATATATATACACATACACACACACATATATATACACATACACATATATATGTATGTGTGTGTATAGTGTGATGCCATCCATCCATCGTCTTCGTCCTAAACACGCAAGTACCCGCCTGTTTCCATCGCGATTTCCCTTAGCTGTAACCACCAACTACGCTTAATATCCTTTAATTAGCCCACCCGGAGATGGATCGCTGTCGCTGCTGCCATTTTGCGAACAGGGTCTGAACCCCGAGAGAGTAAGGGTCCTCCCACCATTCTAAAGGCCAGTTCCCTGGTCCCGGACGGACGGACGGATCCCATGTGTCATCACTCGCCGATTCTCCACGAGGACCCACCCAGCAGCACGGACAACTCTCGTCCCGAACACGCCATCTCTCTTCTCCCGCCCACCCGTTATCAAGGAACAGAGGGCCGACACCAGTCTCCGCAGCCGCACGTAACCCGCGATCCGATTAAAGGCCAGATGGGCGGGGGGCGGGGCGAGCGAAGAGCACCGGAAGCACCACCGCAGCGAATAACGACAGGACAGAACAAAGAGGAAACAACACAAACCTTCTAAAAAAAAAAAAACCCAACCCCCCCCGTCCCCGCAAATTGGGGGAAAAAAATATATATATATATATCCATTTACACGACAACCAAAAAATATATTATTTTCGGTGATGGGGAATAATGACTGCAGTGTGAGATAAAAGGAAGTCGAATTACAAAGGTACCTGTCATGACGTCATCCCGCTCCACCCAGCAAGTCCCCCTGCGCTGAGATGTTATTAACGGAGTAGTAAGTACATACATATATATGTGTGTGTGTGTGTGTTCTTCGTCTCACTCTCCCCTTCTCGGAAATAACTGTTGTATGTCGCCTGGCGGGTGATGGGGGGGGGGGCCGGGGTGCGCTGGGGTCTGACGGTCGGGCGAGCCCCCTGTCGCTTCCATCTCCGTCAGCAGCCCCCTCCGCCGGCTCCCCACCCACCCACCGACCCCCCTGTTTCAGTTCTGTTTGCTTATTTATTCCGTTGTCGTTTGCTTTCTTTCAGCCGTGTGATTCTCCCCGTCTCTGTGGAGGAGGTGAGTACCCGATACGCAGCACGCTGTAGCACCCAGCAGCAGCAGCAGCGGAGCCACGGCCACCGGCCCCAACAACTCCATGTGGTAATAAACTTCTCGTCCCAGTTCGTCATTCGGGAAAAAAACAAAACAAACAAGACAACAAACCACCCCCACCCCACCCCCCCGGCGATTGCCTTTGTTTCACGATGATGCAGCGGAGAATACCCTAATCTGTTGGGGTCTCTCCCCCCTAACCCCACCCCACCCCACCCCCCCCGGCGATTGCCTTTGTTTCACGATGATGCAGCGGAGAATACCCTAATCTGTTGGGGTCTCTCCCCCCTAACCCCACCCCACCCCACCCCCCCGGCGATTGCCTTTGTTTCACGATGATGCAGCGGAGAATACCCTAATCTGTTGGGGTCTCTCCCCCCTAACCCCACCCCACCCCACCCCCCCGGCGATTGCCTTTGTTTCACGATGATGCAGCGGAGAATACCCTAATCTGTTGGGGTCTCTCCCCCCTAACCCCACCCACCCTACCCCTACTAACAAACTGGCGAAGCCGCGGGTGTGATTTGATGCTAGTGATGGAAATCAGGTTTCCATTTCTAGTACATAGATCATGTTAATAAATTCTGGTTTTTTTTTCTCTCCAAAAGGTAAGGAAACTGTTTTTAGATAACCAAGTAGTCTTTAGTTTACCTGTACTTTTCATGTGGTAACATTAAAAGGAGATGCTGTGGGATTGGCCCCCTTTGCTACAGTCTTCCTTAACTTGATGTCGGTGTAACTTGAACGATCACCTCTGTGATGCTGCAGAGAACTATGTATAAGTTGTAAACTTTCTGCTCTGTTGACTTTTATGTACATGGTATGTGTATGTGGGGAATCGAGCACACACACACACACACACCTGCTTCTACATTTATCCGAACTCTAAATTCAAATCTGGGTTAATCTCATATCTAAGTCTTCTCTGATGGTCTAAACAAAAAAAAAAAAAATGGGGGGGAGGGGAAAAAAACAAAATGTAAAAAACTTTGGCTGTTTGTCTGTGTTTTCACTTTTTGAAACTTCAAACAACAACTGAGTTTTGATATTTGGGAAAAAAACTCAAAAAAAAACAAACAATTTAGCTGGAGATGGACAGGATACCTTTCTCTAGTCCAGTACGTTTAGTTCTCAAATTTATGCGAACCGGCTTTTATTTTGGTCGGATGTTTTACTTATTAATACATTTTACTTCTAATTGCATCTGTACTTATAAAGTAAAGGTGTGCGTGGTGGTGAGGGATGAATTGATTGCCTGTACCAGGTTCCATAGCATGTAGTCTAGAATGATTTTCTGAAAGTTGCCTGGCTGTTACCACTAGGCTAGTATTAATCTTCTAAATGTAATTTAATTTAACTTGTTTCAACTCAGTATTTTCATTTTGTTTTTTAAAGTCTTTATAAGCTGAACAAAGTTACCTTTATACATATTAATGCGTATATAAGTATATAAATTGTTAATCTTTGGAAAACTGATTTGATACTTAATGATGACAGGGCTTGCCATTGACTGGGAACATGGAGTGTACAGTGCAGTGAATCATTGCTATCAGGAGGCAGTGAATAGGACAATTTTGGCTGAATTGTATGATCACGTATATCAAATTTTCACAAGATATGCTCAACGTTGCAGATTTTGGATTGATGTCATCTTCTGAGAAGTCACTATTTAGTTTGTCATTTGTTGATGTTAAGGTTTTAGATTTATTGTCATCCACATGAACAGTTTATAGATAGTTCATCCAGATTGTGGTGGTTGCAGTATCACACTATAGGCCACTGTAAATGCTAATTTTTGTAGTTTGCTAGTGTTTTGGAATCAGACTGATAACTCAGATGTATATGGCCAGTATTTTTTACCAGACATTTTAATGATCTTATGCCATCTTTCACAGTATCATGTGCATGAATGGCCATCTATATCTCTTGACCTTAGCATTTTCAAGCATGTTTGGGATGCACTAGGATATCATTTTCACTTGTTAACAGTTTGTCACAGCAGTGCAACAGAAGCAGAACATTCCTGCAGCTTATGGCATACCAGGTACTGACTTGATGCACATGACATGATGAACAGAACTGTTGTGGATGGTTAATAATTTTCAAACTCCATTTCTAATTTTTACATATCACTAGAGTTTACTCTATTATAGTGAACATAAGAAAAAATAGATAACCACTGTTATTAAATATGAAAATAACATATTGACTCCTTGTTTTTTATATATATATTGAATATCATGTTTTTCTAAAATCATTTTAGATATTAAGTGTACATGTACAAAACATCAAAGGTGAGTGGATTGAATTTAGCTTAAAATAATAACTTCTATTTTGTGTGCAAATTTTCACTTAACAGTCTTAGTTGGAAAATTAACAGAATTTAGAAACAACATTAACTTAATCATTTTTGGTAATATGTATGCCTTATTGACTGTTCAAGGATTTTACTATTTATACTCTAAGAAGTGTCTTTACACCGTAATCTGTTGAAAACTGACATACTAGTTCCTTCCATGATCTTATTTGTCATCTTATCAGGTCTTGGACTTTTGTTACACTTGAGGCTGCAATACTTTCTCGAATTTTGTAATTGCGAAAGGATTTTAGATGTCATTAGTTTCTGTTATATTTATCTTTAGTTGATTTTTCTGTTTCTGAAACTAGAGTCAAGTCACTTGTTGATCTCAACATTGGTTTGTTTGACAATCTGTTTGATTAATGTCTTAGCTTTTTTTCTGCCCTAATTTAGCATAACCATCGACTTTAATTGAGGTTGACTGGGATTTATCCATTTCCTTTCCAACTTGTTTCACAATTTTTTTTAATTTTTGACTGACATCATTTAGGTTGTTCATCGTTGATCTCTTCCTTATTCCTTTCTCTTATAAATGCTTTCTTAGCTTATTTTCTTTGTGAGGATATCTTATCCAGTTCCTCGGGTCAGTAAGATTTATTGGTTTTTTTTTTTGTGTACCTCTTTGGTATGGAAATCTTAGCAATATCTTTAATGTTTGCAGGAATTTGATAACAGACGTTGTCTGCAGAGCCAGTGTTAACATCAACATTTGTTATGTTAGTTCCTGACAATGTCACACTATCCCATGAAAAGGGGGCTGTTGGACTGGTTTTTCTACCAAATATAATTCATTAATAAGTGGGAAGTGATCATTTATCAGACGTGCATCAAATTTTCAGCTCTTATATTGCAAAGAGAAACATCTGGGGTGCCTGTAGTTCTTTGCCATTTTTATAGAATAATAGTATGTGTCCTATCATTTAAAATGAAAATATTATTCTGATGCAAAGTCTTTAATGCTTTCTATTTTTTCTCTCTCTCCCATGCAGCACAATGTATAGAATCATCTCCTATAATATTTTTTCACTCATCAATAGGACAGGTCTGTATCAACACTACAAGATCCGTAGTATGTGTTCACTAAATTCAGTATATCTCTACCAAAATGCAACTTAGTAAATTTTCTCACTGTAACAGAGTCCATCTGGATCGTGCTTATGTGAGAAATTCCTTCTCTCTCAGATGTTTGAATAGCACCACCACCTCCATTTGTAGAGAATTTATCTCTTTCCAGCAGTTGAAATCCTGGGATATTGAACTCCACAAAAATTCCTAATTTGATCTATTGAACCATTTATTTATCTACTTTATTCAGAGTGAGATACTGTTTCAATTCTTCTGCTTTTGAGCAAATTCTGTCAGCATTCCATGGAATAATATTTAGAGAAGTTAATTGGTCAGAAGCATATTTATCACTGCAGCCCTGATTCCATGGTTTTAAGTGCAGACCTTGTCTAACTAGGCGATGTCCGAGTCTCTCTTTAGTTTGGTATTATCATAGGGGGTTTTAACTGAGATTTGGCTCGGTTGGTCAGACCACTTTTCTCCTGTTGACCATGTACTATTAACGTGTCGTAGCTTAAAACCTTATCCAGATTATGAATTACCTGCACTCAAAATTAGTTTTCTAAACTCTTATCTTTGTAACATTCTATAATATAAAGGACGAGGAAATTCTAATTTCAGACCAATTTTATTTATTATGATGACGACAAACCGTTTTTAAAAAATGTATATTTAAGAATAATCCAAATTAATGAACTTAATTTATTTTTCCAGTCACCTTTCTCATTTCCCTTTGCTGTTTGAGAAGGGAGACAACTTTAAAATGTTGAATTAAGTTTTGTACGTTTGTTTTTATTGTTTCAGTGACAATTGGTAATCTTAACAAGCATCACCGAGAAAAGTTAAATTTTTATTGTTTTTTACTATCATCTAGCAATGCTTCGTTGAGCTTTTGTGACCACCAAGCACTTGATTATGAGACTTTCATAACCAGCAATGACCCAGTTATATCAATAGTGTTTATGTTTCGTTTTATAGCAATAAAAACAAAATGAGATTTAAAACCCTACCCCCCCCCCTGCACACCTTGCCATCATACAAGGAGCTGTAGAAGTCTAATGCCCACCTTGGGACTTTTAGTTCAGAGACCATGACTACTGTCTGTCTTGTGCGTAGGATTAAAATGAACCAATATCAAAGAACTTTGATTTTTCAGGTCATAGCCAATTCCCAGAACTACTGCTGAATCTTATGGCTTCAGCTCTACTCTCTGATTCAATCCAAATTACTATTAAGACTGCTGTTTCGTTATATGGTGTAACCTTATTTTGATAATTTTCTTAGACTAATACCATGGCCCTCTGGTTAAATGGCAGGCCAGTGTTCTCATGTAGCCCACGATTACTCTAAATTATGCTTAGTCCTTTTTTCTTTTTAAAGTGCAGTGTGATTGATATTTTAATATATTAGAATAAAACAAAAGTAATTTAATATGCAGACAAGTATAGTCAGTTTTTTTTTTGCAGGGGGTAGGGGATGAGAGTTGTTGCTATTGGTATCGAATGTAGATATATGTGCTGGTAATTGTAGCCTTGCTAAACAGATTACACACTTTGGAAATGGTTGACGTTACCAAAGCAACATTGCTTGGCGATCCCTAATCTTAGGGCTGATCAGAATTGGCTGCCACTGGGCGCATACACAGAGTAGAAAAGGAAAATATTGTGCATCGCTGGTGTAATGTTAAAAAAAAGCTTGATGCGTTGTACTAGGGATGTCGAAATGGAACTCGTTTGGATACGATTATGGTGATTCTGATATCAGGTTGGTTTTTATTTGAGCATCTCTAGTATATTCGTGTTGTTCAGTTTCATGCAACTCGCCCAATTGTTCTGGATGCGTTAAATTATTTCAGTTGTTAGGTTCTGTGGAAATGCGAGTAATGCAGATCTATGCAAAGTGGATCTTTGGTTTCCAAGCTGGCTGGCTTTTGATAGTGTGGATGCTGCACTTCACCTAACATCTGTTGGCAGTCGTTCCTGTGAAGCAAACCTGGGCTATCCTCCTCACCAGAGTTTAGTGATTTGTCCTCAGACACTGGGCTGTGGGGAGAGGTTTTTATTATAATAAATAATGTTCTCAAAGCTCAAGGAGAACTGGAATATACTAATTCAACTGATTCTTGCTTCCATTTTTTTAAAGTAGATAGTTTGGTAGGGTTCTCAAAAGGTGTTGTTTAGGCACCTTTATTACAGTGCACAGGAGTGGACAACAAAAGTATTGTTAGACCCTCCTGAATGTTACTAACCAAAGCGTTAGTTATTTTTGATAAATGTCAAAACTCGTGAAGAACTGAAAATGGGCTTGTGCACTTATTTCGCTGGTCGTCTGAATTATATGGCAAATACTAGTGCTTTTGGAGCTGGGGATAAAGGGTTATAACCTTCAAGAAAAAAAAAACAGGTAATTTTAAGCTTGTATTTTATACGAATTTTTTGTGTCGTCGTCTAGAAAATACTGACGTAGGTTTCATGATTGGTATCAGCCTTTGTCAGTAAAAAGGAAAACAAAATTAGCCTTTTCTGATGCCGAGAGCTAATTTTTCTGAGAAAGAAGGCGTTGCCATAATTCTGCTGTATTTTGAATAGTATTCTTGGATAATTCATGACAAGAGCCACGACTGCTAGTCCGAGTTCATCAGTAGTGATATCTGGTGCTTATGGAAGGAAGTGCGCTAAATCTCACTGAAATTCATCATGGATGATTACCATTGATTTTATGTAGCTTAGCCCTGTAAGGTATTATATTTTGAGCACTGACAGTTTGAAAAATCTAAACTCTGTTTGAAGAATAAATTTAATCATCTCAGATGAAATGCTGGTATGTCTTCCCTAGTCTGTCTGTTTCACTCTTCACTGTGCATGTTAGAGAGTTTTTAAATATATTATATTTATTTCTACTTGTGTCGGTTATTATTTTTACATATGGCACAATGTAAAAAAAATCATTACTATAATTATTTAAAATTAAATTAAATGTATGCACACCTGTGAAGAACTTAGTATGAAACACTTAGATGTGATTTCTTTAATGCCAGACATTCAATATTCAGACTATAAATTACATAAATCTGGCTTGTAAAACAAAGAGATAAATCTCTCTCTCTTTGATCTTATGCAGCATTTGTATGGTTGTAGAAAGATATATTTTAATAATGATTGTTAAAGACTAAGTAAATTCACTTTAAGTTGTAGACAACATACCATAAATAACCTTGTATTGATCTGCCAGGTTTTACTGGTAGATGGAGATCATGTAATTTTAAAAGATCATGCATTCACCAGCCTCACAACATCAGAATCAATAGCTTTAACTACAAAATCTGTAAGCATTTTATCGAATTGACTGAAATTAGCTAGTTATTAAAATTTTTCTTATGTGTGGCTGAGAAGTGTGTGGTAATCTTAAACTGATAGGCTTATAGAAGTGTGTGGTAATCTTAAACTGATAGGCTTATAGTATAGAAGTGTGTGGTAATCTTAAACTGATAGGCTTATAGTATAGAAGTGTGTGGTAATCTTAAACTGATAGGCTTATAGTATAGAAGTGTGTGGTAATCTTAAACTGATAGGCTTATAGTATAGAAGTGTGTGGTAATCTTAAACTGATAGGCTTGTAGAAGTGTGTGGTAATCTTAAACTGATAGGCTTATAGTATAGAAGTGTGTGGTAATCTTAAACTGATAGGCTTATAGTATAGAAGTGTGTGGTAATCTTAAACTGATAGGCTTATAGTATAGAAGTGTGTGGTAATCTAAACTGATAGGCTTATAGTATAGAAGTGTGTGGTAATCTTAAACTGATAGGCTTATAGTATAGAAGTGTGTGGTAATCTTAAACTGATAGGCTTGTAGAAGTGTGTGGTAATCTTAAACTGATAGGCTTATAGTATAGAAGTGTGTGGTAATCTTAAACTGATAGGCTTATAGTATAGAAGTGTGTGGTAATCTTAAACTGATAGGCTTATGGTATAGAAGTGTGTGGTAATCTTAAACTGATAGGCTTATGGTATAGAAGTGTGTGGTAATCTTAAACTGATAGGCTTATGCAATTTTTAAGTTGTGACAAAAAATTAAATTTTAGCCCCTTTCTGTTTAAAAAGATAGATAAACTGAAAATTCAGATGAACAACTCAAAAGTGAAGTACGCAGAAAGTGATTTAGCGGATGGAAGTCTCTAGAAAAAAAAATGAAGTTTACATCATAACTGTTTGTTTAGAAGATTGATGTTTAGTGAATATGATGGATGTTAACCCTTTTCCCCACCATCAACACAAAGAGAACTGTTGGTTTTTGCAGTCTAGCACCTGTGTGGAAGCATCCTCCCTCCCCTGCTCTCATTAAAACCTGGGACTTATGTTCATGGTGTTGTGTTTCGGTTACCACAAGCAACAAAAACAATGGCTGTGTGTTTGTTTTCATGCTTTTCCTTTCTTTCTTGGACATGTAAAGCTGTCCTTGGAGAAGGGTGTACGCTCAGATAAAACCAAAAGCTTTTACTTGATTTTATTTTCGTAACTTTGCAGTATCAAGTGGCCCAGCTGTACTCTGTAGCAGAGGCAAGTAAAAATGAGACCGGTGGCGGTGAGGGGATTGAGGTTAGGAAAAACGAACCTTTCTCTCAGTTTGAAAATTGCCCAAAAGAACCGCTATTTGCTGACAACAGGATATTCATCGACGGTCAGTACACTCATAAAATTTACTACCTGCAAAGGTGAGTTTATTTTCATTTTTTAAATGCAATTTCTGAAATTTGACAGCGCCTTTGTGAAAAAAATGTATTGCGGTTACTTGCATACATATTCCTTGTATCTGAAAGAGAGTTTATTTAATGCTTTTCTTTACATTTATTACATTCTCCATTGCTAGTTGCAACTCTTTTTGTAATTCATCAAAATTAATGATATCTTTGAAGCGTACTACATTTCGGCACAGCCAGATGCTATGAGATTTTTTACAGGCTAAGGCTGACTTGTTGGTTTGTTGAGAAGGAACTACATGACAAATAATTCATTATGTGCTTTGATGCTAACAATCTGCTTTTTGTAACTTTACAAGGTAGGTCTTTCTAGCTCTGGTCATACACTGAGACAGATTTATGGCCTTCCTGCAAACATGGTTCAAAGACAGCTGGTTGCCACGGCTCCCACTGACTACGAAGTGGGCTTTGAGTAATTATTTCAATGCGTTACGACGCGAACAAACAAACAGAAAATTGTAACTTTGGCGTTACATTTAACTTATTTCCACCTGCATGTGCCAAATGTGTACTTTTGCAAAAGGAGATATAAAGAAATCACAAGGCCAGATGACAGTGAAGGAGTGGTTTTATGGAAGCTTGGTTATGGTTGGTTTGCATATACCTTGACCACAAATTGTGCTTGAGAAGTACTTGTATAAAGGAGTTTAGGCATGTGTACTTGAAAATAATAAAGCTATGAAAGAACGCTTAAAGGGAATTATCAAGTTCCAGGAAGTCTTCCAACTTGCATACATTTCTTTCTTAACGCCTGTCTAATGTATTTTTAAATGTATGTTTGATTCCAAACAATCATGAGGGTTATGTTCATCTCTCAAAACCCTTATAGCTTTGTTCTCATCATTAAATAAAATTTAAAATAAAACCTGTTTTTGTGGCCAGTTTCCATCAATTCAGATTCTGTTCTGGGTATCATTTTTAAAGGAGCCAAATTACGCATAAAAGTAAATGATGTTGGTTGGGGGCTCTGTGTTACTGAGAGAGCAGGTGCTGGTGCAGTCTGACACTTGGTTAGTTTTAACTTATTATATTGCCACTATCTTTGGGTTGATGTAAGAACAAACTAGTAATTGACTGTCTTTGCAAGGGTCAGGTATGTAGAGGAGAGGGTTTGTTCATCCCAAATAGAGAAGGGAAAAGGGCATGGAGCGCCAGCACTCTGAGCGAGCAAGAGCGAGATGCGTCTCTCGAGCCAGAGGAGAGGCGCTCGCCAGAGCTCGCTCTCTCCGAGTCGAGCCATCGGAGAGCTCAATCTCCGAGAGGCTCCGATCAGCGGGAGAGATCTCTCGCGCTCTCGGCTCGCGAGGCTCGCCATCGCGCTAAAAGCTGAGCTCGGAGAGCGAGCTGCGGAGGCAAGAGCTGAGCTGCCAGAGCGCGCTCGGCCAAGCGAGAGCGCCAGAGGCGAGATCAGAGAGAGCGGCGCGGAGCGACAGCGAGCTCGCCTGAGCCAGCGAGCGAGCTCGCAATTGATCTAGATGCGCAGAGAGATCTCTCTCACATCTGATCTCTCTCTCTCCATCTCTCTCTCTCCATCTCTCTCTCTCTCGCTCTCTCCTCTCTCTCTCTCCATCTCTCTCTCCATCTTCTCTCTCTCTCTCTCTCTCCATCTCTCTCTCTCTCTCTCTCTCTCTCCATCTCTCTCTCTCTCTCTCTTCTCCATCTCTCCATCTCTCTCTCTCTCTCAGGTTCAAACAGGTGCTTGAAATCTTGAAAACTTCTGGTATTTAGTTCTGGAAATTTAAAATATGCTTCTGTTTGAAATCTGTTTTCATATTATTATTAATATTATATTGTAAAAAAATATTTAAACTTAAGCAAATACATACAGCAATCAAACAAAGTTTAATTTAAATAAAAACAGAAATTGTTTAACTCTGGAGTATCCATCAAACAACACAAAATGAATAAAAAGAACCCCAGTTCTAAACCAAAATCATCGGTGTAAATAGTGATGATCTGAGTAAATGTATATAGGGGACTAATCTGGATGTAGAGAGAAGAAAGAAATTCAGAAAATGAATAATGCAGCAAGGAATTTTCCTCATATAAATTCAATTTTTGATGGTAAATTAACCAAGCTGGCTGCATTGGTTTTATCTGCCCTTTTTAGTTTAGGTTTTCTGGTTGCTACACGTGGCGGAGGTTCTGCAGGTGACTCTTGACTGGCTTGTATCTTGACCACTGCTCAGAAATGTACACCTAGATAATTTGCCTGGTTACCAAGGCTGGTGGTACCCAGCAACTTCCCTTTCAGGTCCTGAAAAGTTTGGACAGAGTTTGCCAAGAAGACGGTAAATGAGCAGGGTTCCATAATCTTTAGCTGAGAGTATATATATATATATAAGACCTGGCTAGAAGCCAGGCTGGAATTTCACACCCTGCTATTTAGCTTTTTCGAAGTATGCAGAACTAGTTCCAACATTGATCATTATATACTGTGCGGTTTCCCAGGCTAGGAATAAGGAAAATGGAAACCTTGATGTCAGGATACCAGCCAGATAAAGATAGACACATGAAAGTCATACTGTAAAGTATTCCAGAAAACTCAAAAAAAAAAAAAAAAAAAAAAAAAAAAGAGGGTGGAGAAAGCTTAGAAAAGTTTTCTTTTCTATACAAGAGGTTTGCTGTTTTGAATCTCTACTTTGTCCAGTCACACTGGTTGGGGGTGGCACTATAAGACTGTATGAGTGGATACCACAGGCCCATCCAAGAAAATATCACAATTTTTAGCTGTTTCTCGAACCAGTTGTTGCCTAGTAACGTTTTCCACAATTTTATTTCACTGTTGTTCGTTGTGTGCTTCATCTGTGCTTTTTTTATGAGAAATTTTCACCTGAAGCTAACTGAGGTGTGGGTATGAGCATGAGGATGTTACTTAGTATAAGACTGCCAAGTGGGATACCTGGTGAATTTGGAGGAGTTGGGGGGGGGGACAAAACAAAAAAGTTTAGAACCTGATTTCCTCCTCTCTGAGGAAATTGAAGAGCTGATTAGTTGGCTGGTAAACAGCTGATAATGTAGCAGAAAAGGTCAAATCTGCTGGTGAGAGACAACACCCTCATTGTCTGATCGAAGAAGAGCCTTAGGCAAACAGACAAAAAAAACAGAAAAGGTAAAATAAAAACTAAGCAAATATGAGAACTTGATAAAGGCTTGCACAGCGTATTGTGAGAACTGAAAAGTCAACATAAACAGTTACTTCTGAATAAAATAAATAACAACAGCCATGTAGGTATCAAGTGCAGTTTAAAGTCTGGAAGTTTGTTTTAATACATACAAGCAAGTGCAGGTGAACTCCAGGATGGCATTTTCTTGCTTCAGATACACTGATTTGTCATCTTCAAACTGCTTTCAAAAAACTTGTAGTAGGACTGCGTTTTTTGGGATGGAGATGCCGGAGAGTGGAAGTTGCAGAAACACGTAGGTTTTCAGTGTGGTACTGCCAACCGTAACCATTTTCTGTTTTTCTGATCTCAGCTAATGCTCTACTGGCTTTCACTGTTTTAAATCAAAATTTAAATTGCTAACATTGGGTTAGCAAAGTTCACACAAAATCTGCTAAACTGTTGAAAATTTTAAGTTGGCTTGCTCTTTCCTAGTAAGCGAGACCAGTGGCCATTCCATTAGTTGATGCCGCCGCCGCCTCTCACCTGACATTAAGCCATACCCGTGTTTATTATTAGAACACCTGGCCATTCTGTCTTATCTCAGTTCTTGTGTAGGACCCTTGTTTCATTTATTTCGCTATTTAATAACATTTAAATTGGTATTTATATCCTTATTTGACCATTTTTTTTTTTTACTCCATTTACAAGTAAATTGCATAGTATTTTGCATTTTTATCCTTATCAAGGACTTTCTATTGCTCCCCCCCCCCCTTTCAGTTTTCCGGCATGCTCTGAATGCTGCTTGTATAGCAGTTTTTTGTAAATGTTGGCAGGTATGTCTGCATTGACTGCTACGGAATTTCATCGTCATTGCATGAAATTAATATAATGCTGTGCTCATTTCCTTTTTCTTTCATATACTAATGTAATCAGAATCTTCGGTCCACTAAGCTCAACTATACAAGTAATTGCTTGACTGCTAGCTCTCTTTATTTTATTTACAAAGGGTGAATACAGCTTTTGCTCAGGGGAAATAAAATGGGTAGATAATTGTTAAAGGTGGGGGGTGGGCTATCATTCCACAGAGGAATGGCATAATAATCCTTTAAGTATGCCACTGATTTTAAGTGTATATAGAACGTAAGCCTATAGGAGTGCACAGACTCTGCATTCTACATACAGGTGGTTGGCTGGGAATTTCAGAAGAAAGGTCTCTGCATTCCGAAAGTAGATCTAAAGCCAAAATAGTTATCACAGTTTTAAAGCAGGGCAAGTTTAGTTGGCACATTCAGGTCAGAAGGGGGCATTTTGGCCATGTCTGATCTGCTGAAGAGCCGGCAAAAGAAATCTGTGCACCACGGACATGACAACAAATCGTAGTTGATATTCAGAATGTAAGTATACTTTTATCTTTTTACAAGCTTAAATATCTGCTTCTGGGGTGTGACAGTATCTTTTTAAAATAATTGTTATTTTAGTAATAGTTCTAAAATTAAATAAGTTCTAGCTAAGACGTGTGGTGGCTGGCCATCAGCCTTGGTAGTCTACCACAGCTGGTTGATTAGCTGATTAAAATCATGCATTGTCTGTAAATAAAATTCAGAAGTTACCATCTGTAATTAATAAATGATGCTTAAGTAACAAAAATAAGAGAACCAAAGCAGTGATAAATTGAAAATTCAGAGAAAATCAAACCTGAAGTATTAACTGTCACTTTAGATTTCTTTAAGTGATGTTTATCAGTTCCATGATTGGATTTTTACAATTTCCTGTAAGTTCACGTTAACTCCACAAGATCTGATTGAAAATATACTTCAGATTATTTTAACTAACATATGATGTGGTTCTCTCTCTCTCAGAATATCTTGCTGGATTGTACTGGTTCTGTTTTGTACTTACTAGATTGTTTGTTTACAGGCAGTTTAAGATGCTGCTAGTAAGTTCAGAAGGAAAAAAACTTAGGTATTTTTGTGGTGCCATTTAAATTTATTATTTTGTCGTACCAAGCAAGAATTAATGTCATTTTTTTTTTTTCATCTAACTGATGTTAAACTGTTAGCAAAACCGAGAGGTGCATTTAAATTACAGTAATTTTACAGTCTTCACTCCAACATTACAAAGGAGATGTCTTGATTATTATTTTTCTTTTTTGCCTCTTGCATGATACTTTTTAAAAAAGATTCCGGAATAAAATGATCTCTCTCTGCAGCTTTACTTGTAAATTATTTTTTTTTAAATCCTGATATCAGTATTATGATCTTTAATTGTTTAATTCATTTTAGTTTTGGCCCAGGATCATCTTGATGCATCGAAAATAACCACTTGCAGCTCTTAACGAAGATGACAAAGCAGCAGCTATAGCTGCACTGAAGAGATCATGCTGGCTGGTTGTAAAGGAACTCTCCAAGAGTTTTTCCCATGATGCTGCTGAACCTGACTCACTATATCTGGACGTAAAAAAAAAAAACGAATTAAGGAAAAGACTTAGGAGTGATGTTTATCTATTACATCAGTCAGCAAAGCATCGCTGATTTTCAAGTTGTGCTAGCACTAGTGATATTTGACGTAATGAATACTGGAGTTTTTTCTCCTTGACTGCTGATGCAAGTACCCCACAGAAGTAATAGAAAATGTTTGCTGTTGAATATTCAGTACATTTCAGCATATGACACAAAATCGGTTCTTTAATCCAACTTTCCAACCTGCAGATATATACAGCAACAGCTAATACTGATATGATTGTTGCTTGTGTACAGAATGAGCTAGAATGATTTAAACCTTTAAAGAGCATGTTGATTGGTCTGGGAACTGATGGTGCTAGCATCATGACAGCTAGAAAAAAACGTGGAGTTGCCAGATTTCACCTATTTTTCTGGTGTCCTTTGTGCTGCACACACACACAACAAGCATCAGAGTAATTCAGATATAAGCCATCACAAAAGGATGCTGACAAATATATTTGTCTACTTAAGTAATTCAACACCAGAAGCAATAAACCAAAGGAAGTTCAAGCTCTGCTACATTTTCCACAGCCAAAGTTTGCTCAGGTTTGAAAAGGCAGTCCATTTAATTTATTGTACATATCCAGCATGTGACCACGAAGCTACACTGAATACCACTGATAAGGGTCTTTTGTCAGATGTCAGACAGTCAAATTTGCGGCAATCACTAATTTTAATGAGCATTTTTGCCATTTCTTACTGGGCTTAGTAAATGTTTTCAAACAGAATTTTTTGATTATGGCATTTTTAAACCAGTGGTAAATTTCACAAGAGAGCCCCCTTTAAATCTGAAAGACAGTTCAGAACAGATTCAGGAGCTCTCATGGTGGAGACAGATGTTTATATGTTAGACCAGTGGTGGAAAGTTAAAATCTGTAATTGAAGACTAGTAGGTTAGCATGTATGAACAGGATAAACTTGAACAACCAGAGGAACATCATCAGATGATGGAACTGACAGAATGCAGGTGACACTGTACATGAACAGAAACAAAAGGAGCATGTTATTTTTTTTTAAAAAAAAGCCACAGATAGAAATCAACTTCTACAGAATTTCTGTGTTCCAGAAATTATACAACAAGCTAGGAAACTGGACATAGTGAAATTTAGAGATTTTGATGCTAATGGCGTTGAGATGCTGTATGAACATCGCCATATTTTGTTCACTACAGGAGGTTAGTGGCTATAAGTCATGCAGATAGGGCTTCTCCATCTGAATATACAAGCATTTCTTAAAAATTTTTTGAATGCATGCCCCACATTCCCACCTTACTGAAGATTTTTGACCATACCTGTGTGAAGTGTAGAATGTGAGAAAAGGCTAACTACAATTATTAAAGTAGACAAAGATGGAGAACAAGAAAATTATATAAACAAACTGCTTTCTGCATATTAAGTTTTTTTTTTTATTTTTTATAGTAAATTTTATCGAGGTATATTGTTTGATTATATTTTGTCTCATGTCTAACTTTCTCTTAGCCATTTTATCTGTTTATCTGTTAAATCAATGACACTTTTATTTATCTTTTGTCTGCAGTGTTGAGCTATAAAGCCGATCTGTGCACAGGTCTTGAAAGAGTCTGTCTGTGGCTCGTTAGAAAAGTGTGGAATAGCACCAAAAGCAAAATATCCATCATCACAGAAACTTGTAAGCTGCTCAGATAAACATGTACATGTGTTATTTAGTTGATGGAAACATTAAAGTGTCCACCTATTTCCTTAACCTGTTGTTGCCTAGTAAGCTTTCCCACAATTTTATTTTAACGATCTCTAAAGGAACAATAAATACCTGTAAATAATGTGCTTCAGTACAGGTTAAATTACCTACTTTTGCACAATTGAAGTTGTTGTGGCTACAGTTGGGTGTTTGTGTGTTAGAATGATTGTTGGTAGAAGAGATGAAATTTCATATTATTTGCGATATTGTGTTGCCTAATTTCTTTCATGCTCATTTCTGTTGATGCTAACTGGCCACCTCATGCACTGTTTTCCAGGTATCTGTTTGTTTGTTTTTTTAACATAATTGCTATACTGATCAACTGAATCCATTTGAGTTTGTTGTGAATGTCAGTACATCAATATCCAGAAATATTGATTCAGACTTGTGTGCATCTCATTGCCACTGAGGGCTAACAATTAAATCTGCTCTACTTTCCTCTCCACTGGAGAACTCAAATTTCATCATCATCATTAATGATGATCGGGTGAGAGGTAGTTTAACATAGTCGGGATGAAAGTGAGACATTTACGAAGGGCAGTAATAACCAAGAAGTTTGTTACAAGTTCAACCACTAAAGCGGTGCACAGTGTAGGGGATAACGGTTAAATGTTAAAAATGAAAGACAACTGACTGACAGCTCCCTTGGAAATACTTTAATAAAAAATAATCACATGCCTGGAAATGTGTGAATATTTAACAAACGAAACATTAGTTTCGAGTTGTTGATGTATCTTAATTTAGTCTATTTGAAGAAGACATTTGAGAAAATCCCAATGAAAATATTGTTCACAATGTCCCTTCTGATTGCTAGAATTACGATGTATCCCTGTATTATAGATGATTTATTATGGAGCGTTGATGCAGATTAACTTTTTTTTTTCACTGTGTTGTGAAAATTAGGTTGTAATACAGAGATTATGCATCTCTGCACATGTAATATAGGAGCTGTGCTTCTTGAGCACAGTCATCTAGATAGGATCTGTCTATCTGGTCTAAAATAGTAAAACCAACCAATTTCTTGTTTTTAAAGGAACTTTAGCGTAAACTGTCCAAGTAGGAATCCTAATTTGCTTATCAGAGGCATGAATGTCATGTGGAATGATGCGGATGTAAATCACATGATTAATATCAGGTGGACCATGAAGTCACTTCCTGCAGTTTCTGCATACATTGAGGTCATGGGAAATGCATTCCAGAGTTTGCAGATGTTACCGCTTGGGGGTGGGTGCCACTTATGCTGTATGATGTTGCCTTAGATGCTTTTTTTTTCTTCTTTTTATATTTAAATACTTAAGCTCACAGGGCTCTCAGACGAGCCACTTTGCCTGTGAAACGGTTCCTCTCTAAGATCACACGGCATGCGCATGCAGAGTTTTTCTGTGGCAGTGAGTGTGATGCTATGGGAGGGAGGGGTGATGTCTCACGTCTCTTATTGCCGAATTAGTTATAGATTAAACTTCATGAAACAAATGGATTGATAGTATTCCAGAAATATTATAATTAAGAATGTAGTTATTTCAAAATTCATATTTTAGACTTTTGTTATATTTATATTTTTTAGAACCATTTATTTTAAGAGTATTTCAGTAAACAAGATTTAACTGGGAGGTGTTATTGGCCTCATGCCGGGGTCTCTAATTAGATTTGATTGTTTCACAGGGCTGTGTAACGACCTTCCTGTTGGTTGAGGGAATGTGTGGCCATCACCATTGCTCTTCTGTCAAGAAGATCTTAAACACGTGTCCGTGTTTATACACACAGTGCTGTAAGATGTGTTCCTGTCATGTCTGGGATTCTGGCTACCCCCCCCCCCCACTTCAAGAAAAGCTCTGCAACACAAATTGTTTTCTTTTGATAAGTACCGTTAGTATTCAAACTTAATCCAATAATAATAGAACTATATACTAGGCTTGCAGACTTCAGTATTCCTGTAATATGAAAGAATATTAAAATCTGTCTTTTGCAGCAAAATATACATAATTAATTATTTTAGAATGCTCTGGAGTAAATGAGAAAGGTGAGGAAACGAGTTGCAGGTGTTGCTAATTTTTCAGCTGCCGCCATTGTGTACTCCATGTAATTTTACTTTAGAAACCACTAGTTGCAAACTAGTTTTTATGAATATCTGAAGTATTAGGGACCGGTTTCCATGAGTGATAACGGTCTGTGGGGGAAGGGGTGGTTAAGATATTCTGATTCAGACTTGTTTGCTTGGTTCTGTCATTACCATCTTTGCAGACTTAACTGATTGATTGATTGCTATTTAATCAGCATTGCAGTACAGATAAGAGTCTTTATTGAGCTTGGTTTTTATCCACTTTCTTATTCTATTTTTATTTTTTTTTCAGAAAGGTTCCAGCCCTTATTCGGGTGTTTGCCCCAAGTAAATCCCTGGAGATTCATGAAGAGGCGTGGAATGCCTATCCTTACTGTAGAACAATTATCACTGTGAGTTGCTCCTTAGCGAAGTGCCCTGTGGTGCAGAGTGCTAGTGTGTGTGTGCGCGCGAATGCTTGCTTTCTAATACAGGTGTTAGACATTCTAAAGGTGTAATCAGTGGCACTAAATTATCTCCTGGGCAAAGTACTTATAAAAATATTGTTCTCAATGCCACTTGTGGCCATCTGTGTGAAGTTATCAAAGGTCCAACTAGACTGGGTGTTGGGAATTGTTCTTTTGGTAGTTGTAAATACTTGGAATGGTTCCTCTAGCATGATGGTGGAGGCAGAAAAGGTACCAACAATTTAAGATTCTGCTAGGCATCCATCTTAAGGCTAAGATCATCTCTTATCTAGTAATGTGCTGTACACAGAGGACAGATTTAGAATAATAGCAAAACCAAAAGACCTTGTATTGTAATTGCTAGCAATGAGGTTATTGCACTCTTAACAGTATGGACTGATTTCATTGTTGTTTTGTCAGTGCAGTTACCACATTATCCATGTTGTTTAAAAGTTTTTAGTCTGCGCTGAATAATGCATTCAGCAAGCAGTCTGAGTGAGAGAGAGAGAGTGATGTTGTTGTGTTTTTTCTTCCATGGAATGAGATTTACACTCAGTTTATAATGGTTGTACTGAAGGGAATGAGCCCTAATTACAATTATTTATTCAAATTTTCATTTGTATACACAAAGGGAATACCAGAACAAACTCAAAAGCAATTACCTGTTTATTTTAATGTGCCTTGTTGTCTAGTGTCATGCCACTGAGTGGACTCTCTTCAATCTCATTGTTTCCACTGTGGAGTTGTAAGGACCAGTCACATCTGTCAGACCTGATGCTTAGACTCACTCACACATTTTGCACTTAATAATTTTAGAAACTCTATTATGGTGTTTCAGTGCACTTTAAGGTAGACTAAACGAGCAGCGGTTACTGTACCACCACCTGTTGACCAGCAGTGATGCTGCTGATGTCAATGAGTAGAGGCAACATACTCTCTTTGAATGCAGTGGGTTTTATTTTTTTTGGTCCTGTAACCAATTAGGGGTCGTTACTTTCAGTACAGTCGTCGTTTATAACTTCTTAATGCTATTATTGACCCACCTGGAAATCTCAGTAGTTCTTGGCAGGATGTTATACCACTCTTAGTGAATAATAGCTTAGTTTTTTTTTTTTGGTTTGGAGCAGTCAGTTTGGGTGAGAACTTCCCTCCTCTTGTAGTTTTGAGGTAAATAAAGAGCAGATGCCTTTGGGAAGTGTTTGGTTACTTACTAACACTGGTCAAGACTGGACGACTAGCTGGAAAGAGTTATAGAACTTGAAAGGCGTGGTTTGTGTTGAGGTTTTAGAAAGGGGCTGCTACCTGCATAAATTTATCATTTAAACAACAACCTGCTATATGAGTTTAGTGTTACTTCCAACTTGATGGATTTGTGTTTTTTGCGTCATTTAGGAATTACATTTTCTAAAAATAATAATCTAAACAGTAAATAAAATGTGACTGGTAGAAGAGATAGAGAGTGGGGGGGCATCTGTAGTGTGCTGTATTGGTTCTTGAATACTAATGAAGGCGTTAAGATTTTTAACGCTAATTTAACTAAGATGTTATTAACTCTGATCTTTTAAATGAAGCAGATTTAGTTGCTGCTCATTTAATAGCAGTTATGATGGGGAAAGTATTGTGAATGCTGTACTGCTGAGGCATCAGTTGCAGCAATTTTGGAAATGTTACTCGGGCAGAATTAAGATGGTGGTGATTGTTGTGGAACTAGAGGATGTACAGACAGCGGTTGGTTTACCACGTCGGGCAGATAGCTCCTGTTCCAGCTAGGACTTCTCCCCCCTCTCTCGTGTTGCTTAAGCCATTAAGCATGGGTAAAAACGGCTTTTTTAGTCAGCAGTTTTCTTCTCTTTTTTAAATGTAATTTGAGGTATACAGAGTAGAAATAATTACAGGCAACCAAAGCTGTCAACGTGTTATGTGCTTCAAGGTTTAACAAACAAAGGTGAGACAAAATAATTTTTATCACAGATTGCACCAGCCACGGGTTTAAATCTCAGCTTCTGCCCTTCCAGAGAACTGTTTTTATAGACAATGCCATACTGCCATATAAAATACAACGTATAAAAATGTTAAAACCGAAACTAAAAATCAACTCGTTTTTTTTTTTTTTTTTTAAATCATGAATTTATGGACTCTTAGACAAAAAAAGCAAGTTAATCTTGTTAATACTTCAGGGATTGATTGTTTCTGTTGACAGTGTCACATGCTGCAACACAGTTCACCTGTTTAACTGAAGTATAAATCACAAACAGTGGTAACAGCCACGTCTTACTGGCTGTACAACTTTCAAAACAACCAAACAAATTTTTATTGTTTGTATGCTTCTGACAGGACTATAATTATTGATTTTGCCTTTTGGGTGTTCTATCAAGGCTAGGAAGCTGCTCATATTTTCACGTTACACTAAACAAATCAACTAGTATTTGGTAATGCCTTTTCTAGCTTTTGAGCCGAATGATCTAATCTCAGGATCATTATATATATCACACACAATTTAATTATTCTACCAGGTAAGATTTCCTGGTAACCCCCATGGGGCGGATAAAGGTAGCTTTACGCTTCATTTGCAGAGGAAAAACATCGTCTTTATTTTCTTATTGCTGATATAGGGGTGAAATAATAAAATTAACACCTAGTACAGTAATTTCATTTTCTAGCAAAAGAAAGTTTTATTTGTGTTAATATTTTGATTAAATAGCATCACTAAATCATTAATGCCTACTGAATAAGCTGTTTTCAGGTCCCTAAAGGAGAGGGTGGTTGGTTAAGTTTGTGTGTGTGTGTGGTATGTTTTAACAGAAAATATTATCCATTGTGCCAGTGTACACCTGTGATTGGAGGTACTTTAAAGTGATCCTTCATGAGCAGCTGACATTCTCATACTGCTGTGAGTATGTTAACTTTCAGTAATTGTGTGTTTGTGTGTGTTTATATATATATAATTTTTTTTTTGTTTCAGAATCCAGACTACATGAAGAAAGATTTCATTCTTAAAATAGAAAGTATGCACCTGCCCGATCGAGGCACGACAGAAAATGCAAGTTATTCCATTTGTTTTATCTTAAGTAAAACTGGCCTGATGGCATCGCTGCTGGCCGCTGTTGTGGTATACCTAACTTACTTAAGTGAACTGTTCTAGCTTTTATTTTTTTAGAATTATTATTTTTCCTGTTTACTACAGTCGACCCCCGCGTAATCACGGTTCGGCATTCGCAGCCCCGGTTATTCGCGGAATTTCCCTTAGAACCTAACTAATAATTGTTCGTGGAAACCCCCGCATATTCGCGGAATCGCAAGTATCTTCCGCGATTTTTTTATGGCTTTTTTCGTGGAAATATATATTTTTTCACACTTTTTAACGCTAAATTATTAATAACAATATAATTTACTAATTTTGTAATATAAATACTAACATAAATTCAGCAAAATATCAATATAAAATAAACGCTATTGGCTGGAGGTTTGAAAGTAGCCAATCCGAGAGCGTTATTCATTTCTCCTCATTGCTGATTGGCTGCTGCCCATGAGGCACTGCACAGCTTATACATCATCATCATCTTCAATCAATATCATTCATTATTGGTGAGTACCTGTACATTTTACTATATTTTTTATTAAATTATTATTATATATTTACTTATATTTTTTATTATATGTTACATTATATTTTGACGTTTATAGGCATTTTTATGGACCATGTCCAATATTCACGGTTTTTCACTTTTCGCGGGTGCTCAAGGGACGTAACCCCCGCGATCTTAGTTGCACTGTCGACTTCTTGAAACTTTGAAGGAAAACTGTTTTGCAATAAATTGGTAAGAATACCAAATGTGTTTTTGAAAAATTCATTGTTCAGTTTGTCATGAATAATTAGTTGCTGTTGCTTGTGATAGAATGAATATACTCTTAATTGTCACTTTATAAAACAAATAGCATACCTGAGAGGGGGAACAAAGGACATGAAAACACATTCAGAGAATATGTAACCTCTTGGAAATTAATTATAGTGATCATAAACTCTTCCAATTCTCCCAAAGCTATAGTCAGAGGTTCATACCACCAAAAATGTGCATGTTCTACATAAGAAAATTACTGCATATTTATTTGTTATTTAAGAGCACAAATTAATCTCTAGTGTCATCGTTTGTGGATCTTATAGTCTACGCTTCTGATGTGAAGCAATAGTACGAGAAATAAGTTGCTTTTAGAATGTTTGTTTTTGTAGGAAAAGAGAGTTTTCATAAGAATTCTAACAAAAATCTGCTTAAAAACATTTAAAAATCAGATAACTATTGATTTCTGACAGTTTCTACCATTTATGATTTAATTTTAATGTTTGCCTAGTTTTTTCAGCAATGATTCCTAAGCTATGATAGAAGGGAGGTAATCATTAAACTTAAGAGAATTATATGAATGTAGTATACAGGGCTTCACATTTAAAAAAGAGTAATCCATCTGAATGGAAAATATGAACAGCTTTAATTGGGGCTTATCTTCACAAAAATACAGGGGCAAGTTTGGAGTATTTTTGAGAGATCTGCCCCAGAAATGAACAATTTCTAGTTTGTTTCATAGTTAGGATTTAGTTACAAATCTACAGCAGTATAGATTTTTAAAGGTGGGGGGAGTGTTATTATAGCACACAGTGAGCTCATTGGTACTGCTGTGGGCACTGGCATGGTTTCTCTGTACTGGCTGACCTCCTACCGTCCCATCTTGCTTGGGGCCTTTTCTGATTGCAACAGCTCCCCAGCAGAGGGCTTCTCAAAGGATGATTATTTGGTTGGCTGAAGTCAGACTTTAGTGTTGTGCAGCCCTACTTTTTCTTTGCCTGGCTAACAATCAATCCAGGGACCTGCTCTTGCTGGTGGATGCAAAACAGACAAACACAGAAACGAGGTGAAGGACCACTTCAGGTGTTTGTGGCTACTCAGATGATTCAGTCTAGTGCATGATATTGTTTAAAAATTAGTTTGACACAACGACGTCTGAATGGACAAACCCCTCACATTGGTGAATTATTTATTCCTGAGCACTTAATTTTGAAAAGGATTAGTAAATGCGTTGCTTTTCGTTTCCCTAACTTTCACTCTCTGTGATTTCTCTCAAAACCCTTTTAGCCTGTTTTGGTTGGAGTGTATATCCCTGAAATACGCACCACGGGGTCTTTAGTCAGTTTTAAAGCAGCAGAAAATGCTTAAAAGGAAAGGCGTGCCTTTGTATGCATTTGGTGGTCATAGAGGAGGAGACGGTGGTGGAAATATCTTGTGTAATAAAAGTTAAAGAAACAGGCTTTTAAAAAAACTTTTCCATATTCAAAAGGAGTTAATCAGGGCTCTGTTACTGCATATGTTTTTCAAGTTGTGGATTGCTTTGCAGAGATGTGCTGGCATTCTGGCCTTGCTTTCAGTCGGTCAAAGGTGAGGGTTGTGGTGTAGCGACGAGCTGCAGGCAAACCTCATACCACTCATCGTCTACAAAACCACTGTCATTACACCTGTCTCTAACATGTGCATGTGGACATGGACCGCGTACAGTCGCCATAACAGAAAAATGGGCTGCTTTCATCTGGGTTGCCAGGCAGATTGTGAGGATACAATGGCGGGGTAAAGTTCCTGATATGGGATTGCTGATGTGCGGCATTGACAGCAAGATTTAAAAGAGTGCAGTCTCTCCCTCCGCTCACCAATGGATGTTTTTACCATCAATTATTTATTTTTTTAAGATACAGGTACATAAAAAAAAATGTGCTAGTAACTATAGGTTGTTTTTATTGCAGAGTCCACAGCTCTGCTCACCTGTGTATATATTTCATTTTGTTTTCATTGTTGGTGTTTTATTTTTTAAACTAATTGAGTTGAATCTGTTATAGCATAAAGAAGATTCTAAGTTTCACCGTTTTCTTTTTAAGATTTCCATTTTTCTCTCAAAATAATAAAATAAACAAAGGTAACCTGACTTAATTTTTATCTTCAGGCCCATAATCTTTCTGAAGAGCAGCTACGACACAGAAAAGTATGCATAATCGATATTGCAAGTGATCTTTTATCTTCAAAGGTTTGTATACACATTTCCTTTTTTTTTTCAAAATCTTACGATTTATTGTTGTCATTATTATTATGGAAAAGAACTTTTTATTAGAATTATAGCATACATTATAATTATCTGCAATATTTACATTATTTTACCACAATTTCTGTTAATAAGTTTGTCACATATAGCCACATCCAATCTCAGCCAACAATAGGTCCTATTTGGATTCAGTTGTTTGGTTTCAGAAACAAATTTTCTCATTTGATTCTACTTGATGTGATTAGTAGTTGGTTGGGTTTATGTTTGGGTACTTGATGGGCGTCTCTTCTATCTGCTAAAGGGAAGCTATTAGGCTTGTCTTTCGGGCTTCTCCACGCATTTTGCCAAAGTCTAATGACTTGCTGGAATGAATGTGGGATTGGAAAATCTTTGTTATATTTAAGAATAGCATCAACAGTTGGTTGATCAAGGAATGTAATGGATAATGGAATCAGACTGAATGGCTTGGCTTGCATGTTTGAAGTATTCTTGGTAGTTTGCAGGAACATTGCTTCTTTGTGTCTGCCTGTTGTGTTGTCTTGGGAGTTTGAAGGATGTAAATTTTACTTGCTTTGTCATTTAAAGAAAATTTTTATTTTGCAATGTGTCAAACTCAAACTCATCATCCCTGACAGAGACTGTGCATGGGTCACCATTCTAAAACCTTCAACAACTAGAGTGGAATTTTGAACTTCTTGCTTAGGCTCCAAGAGTAACGAAAGCAGTGAAGAACTGGAAACGTGTCATGGAGATAGGATCAGTTCTGTGTTTCTCTCCGTCTTTCTGTGCCAGGCAGGTTTCCGAAAAATCTAAGGGTGGCTTCAAGGCCATTGAGCATAAAGCTCACACACCTCATCTGAGATGCTCTGTCTTGCTTCTGTGCTTGCTCGCTTTTTGTAGCATTTTATAATCACCTTTTTTTATAACTAACATTTGTTGTCAGGGTAACTTTAAATTCATGATTTGACACTCAAAAACGGATCTGATGTAGTGCTAAAATAAACCAAGAACCCTGACCAGAGAGGCACAGTTGTGTGTGAGGGAGATTGCCAGAGTCCCAGTGGGGTTCCCACTTCACTTCAGTGTTTGCATCTTTGTACATGGCTGTTGGTTTTTTATGATTCCCTGCTGTAGCTTTTGCTTGAAATTCTAGCTTACTGCTGTTTTTTCCTAAATCTTTGCATAATTTTGTTTTTTTTGTTTTTTATTTTAGGATTACAAAGCAAATGAAGATCCTAGGAAATACAGATCAGAGAAAACTGGACGAGGGCCTCTGGAAGGCAACTGGATTGTGAGTAAACAAAAGCTGTAATTTCCAAAGCTTTACTTCCCCCTCCCCCAAACTATGCAGTACCTGGTGAGAATGTTTGTTTCATTGAGTGGCTGGTCTTGATTAAAGATGATGTGCTAGCCAAGACTCTCTCTCTCTGTGTGTGTGTGTGTATACACTGTATTTCTTGTCTTCATCTGCTGCTTTCTGCAACAAACTAATACAGTGTAATAATAACAAGTAGCAAAATTATACTGGCAAGGTACTGGATATATTATAAGTTCTTTATCTTTTCTTTTAAAAATGTTGTTATATCATTAGAGAAGCAGTAATTACAAATTCATTGTAGACCAGACAGTGTACCTTGTCAGTACTAGGATCTGAAAAGAAGTTAATTTTTGAGTCGTGTATCATGTGTCCGGACATTGCAATTTGACTGCAGAAACAGTACCACCTCATCACTGTGAGGTATTTTGCAGAAAGCTGCAGTTATCTTATTTTTCATAGGAAATCTAACAGTAAATGCCAGTTTGGGCAATCTGGACACTGCAGTGACTTTAATCAAATTGGTTGTTGCATTCTATTTTTTTTTTTTTTTTTTGGGTGACTTTTGATGTCATACCTTTCAAACCAATTTCTACAGGTAAATATTAGTGAATTCTCAGCAGAAAATAAGCTGCAGCTGATACATTTAAATGTGTGTGTGTGCATTTAATGTGTAACCCTTATGATTACTGTGCTGACTTTTGGATCTAAGAAGATCTCACAGCAGTGATCTTGGAGGAGAAAGGTTCCAGCCCGACTAGAAAGCTGTCTTTTTTTAGATGTGGGAGGAAACTCGTGTCTCTGGCTGTCGAAGAGTGAGAGAAAACCAAGGCAGGGAGGTACAAACCAAGCCAGTCATGACTGGTATTCAAATTCAGACTCTCAACCATGGCATTCCAGTAGCCTACCCACCACCCAACCTCTAGCCATTCTCTATTCTTATAACCTAAGGACCCTTTTGAAGCTCATGAGCTAGTTATACTTATCTCTACAACTACTGACAATTTGTTCCACTCACGAAAGGACATTTTCATACAGTTTGATGTTTTGAAGACATTTTTTTAAGTGTGAACTCTTGTCGTCTTTCTATTTGTTCTGTAACTATACTATCTGCATATGTAAGCTTCTGACTGGAGTTGTCTTCTGTCTCAGATCAAACATCTAGCATCCAAAGTATGCTGAGCTTTTCATTATTTTTTCAATTTGTGTTGAACCTTTAAAACTAAGAACTCAAATTTTATATCAGACCCTTAAAATGGAATCTAACTAAAGCCTAATAGCATGGGGAAGAATGATATTAGGATCTTGTTATCTTTTTCTAGCATTTGAAAGATAAAGCTCTACACATTAGTTCTCCGCAGAATTCTTTCAGAATCTTCACTGTCATCTGTTTGCTACATTATTGTTACTGTATCTTTGTTGTTCATCAAATCCAGCAGCATCTCTTTCTTTAAAAACCAAACAACATTTCTTAGACATACATTTGCATTGTATCACATCTAAATATGCTCACAACTTTCCTTTTCTGTATTTTATCCTAGGAGACAGTATGTCCTGTGATGTGTGCATACAAGTTGGTATCAGTGGAGTTTAGGTGGTTTGGATTGCAAGCCAGAATAGAAGAACTAATTATGAAGGTGAGTGCTGCTTGTTTTGTTTGTACTGTTAAGTGATCTAATGATAGACAGTCCTGTTTTGGGAGTATCGTGCCACATGGGGGCCCAGCATTTCTGATAGCAGAAACTCCTGCCTGGGACTCTACCTTATCAGGCCAAAGACATTAAGAAAGGTACAATGATACATTGAAAATTGGTTTTTCCTTCACTGTGTTGATAGTCAGGTGAGAGTTTGGTGACAGGGATGGAACTCTAAATGTCAATAGGCATTGTGAAAATATTCCTGAGCCTGGGCTTATTGTTGTTCCTCGGCGATCACTTGCTCGCTGCTAGACAAGTCAGTACTTGTGGATGACAACACACTACTTCACTGTACAGTGGCAGTGTTGCAAGATATCCAAGGTGATATGACTGAGTCTTTTGACCTGCTGTGAGACTGGATCTAAACCCAACAGACCATCTTTGGAATCAGATTCAGCATGGCGTGAAGATAGATCTTCCTGCTCAGAATATTGCTGAACTTTCCCAGCTTTGTTCAGGGAGTGGCAGAGAATGCCATGTCTTACGAGCAGCATGCGGAGGGTTTGGAGAAAATCACCTGTACTGGGGGCGGGGCGGGGTGGGTTACACTTGATGTTAACTTTAAAAAACACATCACAATCAAACTTCCAGAGCATTAAGTGACATAATACCGGAGATGCTTCTAGCACCCCGTACTTCACGACTTCTTGCTGTTTTACAGTTCTGTATAATACCAGAAAAATGAACAGATGTCAACATTTGATCATCTGTCCTTTTTTATCACTGTATCACATTTAGTCCGAAATCTATTTTAACATTTTGCATCGGTCCTGAATCTGATGGTGTGTAGCACATGGCAAGCTGTGTTTACTTCTAAATCTTCAGTAAAGATACTTCAAAGTACATCTTAAAATCTATTAATTTAACGGGGAGAATTTCTCTTTGAAAAGTGCATTTTTTCTTTCTATCTCCTTTAAAAATAGGTGAACATTACTGTTGTTATTATTAAAAACAAGTAGTTTAGAAAACAAAATCCAGCAGCAGTAAAGACTAACGAGCAGAGTCCGCTCTATCTCTGTAAACTTCCCTTTTGCAGCAGGAGAAGCGTCTCTTTACCAATTTCCATCGTCAGGTTTTCTGTTGGACAGACAAGTGGCATGGACTAGAAATGAAAGATATAAGACAGCTAGAAGATAAAACGAAAGACGACCTTGACCAGGTAAACCTAAATTCTTTTATCTCCTCTATTTCTTTGTTTGTTAAATCCGTTTTAGTAGCCTGTAGTTAAAACTCTGACACAAGAACCACCACCTGGTTGAGAAGCGAGAAGCCTTTAGGAGAAAACAGGTTTTTGGCCTCGACATCCAAGCTAAAGTACAAGTAAAATACATGAGGAGGGTATACATTCAGTTTTTGGAAGAGAAAAATAAGTCAGAACTAGAAACACACACAAACAAAAAGATGCCTAATGTGAGAAGAGATGTGGAGTGCAGTGTAAACCTGATTTCACTTTCCTTGCAAGGTCAAATGCTTTCTGAAAGAAGGTATCCCAGAAGTCGAGGGAGATCCTGCAGCTGGGAAATACAGTTGTCAAGTTAAAGGACAGTCATGTTAATATGCATGTACACTTAACACTAGCCATGGGAAAACTAATTTGATTTTCACCTCTGATATGCAAAACATTCTGCAATTAAGGAATATTTTAATTGTTTTTTAACAACTAATTTTGTGTGCTTAGGTGGGTGATTACAAGAGGGCAGGTGCATCAAGGGCTATAGAGTAAAATTGATAATCATTTTTTATTAAAACTGTTACTGTTGACTATACATTAGAGCGTGCTTGCTTACAACTACACTAAATATATTACATGGCAGCTCCATTTAAGAGATCTCACCAAGTTAGATGTAGCGCTGTCTCCACTTTTTGTTTGTCGGGTGAATTTCCATTTACTACACTATTATCTACAATATTCCATTCCCAACCTAGACAGTTATAAAATAAACTAGACTCTGATTAATACCAATATTGGCTTTGTCATATTAATTTTGTTTTGTAAGCTAATAATTAAGGATGTATTAGAAAGTTTAACCAATATGATATGTGATTAGGTTTATTTAAAGTTAAATTTAGATGTTCTTTCTTTTTTATTCACTCAGTATCACTATAGTACATCTTTAAATTATCTTAAAAATGTAGTCCACTGGCTCCTTGACTTTATTCATGATTGCACTTTGTTTCAGCAACTTTGTGATGGCCAAATCAGAGGAACTTATACTGACTAATCAACAATTGAAAATGTACATGAAGAGAAGCTGCTGCTGCGTCCAACAATGCTGTCATTCCAAGAAATTCTAGCTTTTCTTCAGCTGCTCCTTTTCATTGGAACATTTGCTGTGAAGATGATGGATTCTTCCTAGTGTTCATCTTACGTTACACTCGCACTGCTCTCACCCAAACCCCTTCCCTCCTTCAGTAGCTCTGACTGAGTATTATCTGTGGAAATTGTGTAGGCTAAGGCAAGAAATTAACCAACTGAACTGCACTAGCATCTTCTCCACATGTAGGAAATAGTTCTGTCACAGTAACTAAAGGTTAGACAAGCATTGTGGTAAAACTTGTGCATGACGATTGCAGCAGTATGACATCAAAAGAAAAACACAACTGTCCGATGTTGATTACCTGATGATGATTAATCTATAAAAAAGTTGACTAATTTGTAAATCATGTAGTGATGTATACGTATATACATATTATCACTTTTTAATTGTATGATTCAGTGTAAACTAAAAGCAACTCTAAAATTGTCTCTGACTGTAATCAAGGCTGCCATTAAAATTCAATTCAAAGCTTATTTATTTAATTTTTCTTTAGATATATTTTCTGTGAATGTGTCCAGTGACCATACAGGAAGGGTTTGGTCTGCTTTAATAGTGATTTGTTGCTGGCAACTAATTCCTTAATTATTTCTCACTTGCTGTATGATCTGAATTAAAACTTTGGTAGTATGTAGTGTAGGGAAGAAAAATTAAAAACGATGATGTGTTTTTTTATTTTTCATCTTAAGCAGCGCGCTCTTTAACTTGTGTGTCATAGCAGCTGAAGGAGAAAAAAAAACTAGCCATTTTTAAAATTTGTTTATCCTTAATCTTGACATCACATATAACCATGACTGACATGGCAGCAAATTGTAGACTGGGTACTTTTATGGTAAATAAAACAGTTATAGCATAACGATGAGGTGGCGTGGTTTTTGTCTTATTTTTGTTCTCAGCCGCCGCACTGACGTAACTTTTAGAAAAGCAGCAGATAGGCTTTCTTCTTGTCTTGCGCCAGCTGTACCAGCCCTGCATCAGCAACTTTGTATCCTGCTAGCTCGGGATGTTCTTAATGGTATTGCAAAGTGACTTATCCAATTTTTGTTTCTAATGTTGCTCCACCTTGAACATTTAACTTTATATCAGCATTCCTCATTTGTTAACACACAACTTCTGATTAACATTAGCCTCCACAAATGGTTGGTTACAGTTGTAGATGAGTTTTACTTTATTTGATGATCATAGCAACAAAACAAACTTTTGTATCCATTTGCCTATTTTGAACACTACTACCCTTGATATAAAATACTGTACTTTCCTAACACCCATCCAAAAAATTCTCTCTATATACAATATTATTGAAAATCGGTTACTACTACTACTACTTGGCATTAGCCATTGGCGTAAGGTGCATGGTACTGTGGTTTGTTAAGAGATCGTACACTGGCCCAGTACCTCTGACTTCAGCTCTCTAGGTTTTCTGTAGAGGTTACCCCGCCCTTAGCTCCTGGCTCATACGTCCTACCCTGGCAGCACAGGGAGGGTTACTTCTTGATTTTAGATATTTTTTTTTTTCCAAAATGCACAGTAGTATTAATGCCAAAAGTGGCAAACAGGAGCCTCCCCACCTCACAAAATTCTTAAAACAAACAAATGTCCTTATGGTAAGGAGCAGATACAAACTGTACGCATGCTTCTGTAGCATTACTGTTATTCACAAGTTTACTGCCACAACTTTTAGCTTTGAGCTACATTTTGTTTGTTTTGGTAGTCCTTATTTCAAAAAATTTTATATCCTTTTATTCCTACCACTTTTCCATGCAATCTGAAACTCCGAGTCAGCAGCATTCAACGTTCCGGCTAGTAAACTTTGTGGGTGAAAATTTAACCTTTAAAGACCCAGTGTTACAAGTGCAAAGTTTGAAATATTACAGCTACCAGGCTGGTCAGATAGTGCACTGTATATCAACAGAGCTTTTGCAAAGTTAGTGAAATTTTAAAAAAAAATATTGCCATTTAAATCTCAAATTTTCATTTTTAGAATTGACAGCCAGTTTATCTTTTTAAAGCAAACAGCTGCTAACCAAATTCAACATTCCCTGAAATGTAGGAGTGTTAACCGAGTAATCTTACCAAATAAATAAACTGATCAATCAGTCAGAGATTCAGCATTTCTTTCAATTTCCTTAGATCAGCAGTCATCATCTTCAGTATAGGATCCATTGTGTGCACTAAAAGTTCTTTAACTGATTGTTATGAAACCCAAAGTTTAAACAGAACAGGGTTATAAATAACTTTTTTTTATAAATGCATGCTATTCCTGCAGTCTTGTTTTACGAATACAGTCGACACCCCGCGTAATCGCTGTTTGGCATTCGCGGCCCCGGTTATTCGCGGAATTTTCCTTAGAACCTAACTAATAGCACTGGTCAACAAAATTAATTATTGTATTATACTCATTATGAATGCAAACCAACTTTTTTAGACTAATTTTTCATGCTGATTTCAAAATTTCACTCCATTTGTATGCAGCACGTATCAGTTTTTCAGTAGATACATGCAAATATTTACATATTTGTATATATGAAATCATTAACGTAATAAATAAGGACATATTATTTTTAGAAAGTAAATGAGTTAATATTGAGTTAAAAATCATCACTATCATTCTACAAAGAGTGAATACACAAAAAATGGGTCAGACAAAACAGACAAAGTTAGAACAACAGAGTTAGAAACATTGTGATTTGGATTTCCTGCGGTGTTCCTGATCTGGTTGATCACGGTAAAGTGTCCGGCAGTAGTCAGCCAGCATACTGTCATTCCAGAAGCCTTGGTAACATTGTCCTGGTGAAATCTTTCACCATGTTCATCAGACACTGCTCCAAGGTTATCTGCGAAGAAATCCAGATGGCAGTGACATGCGACAACCCATTGCTGAGTAACATTTCAGAAGATTCTTGATGCCATCCTTGTAGTCCATTGCCTTCTTGTTGCCCAAGAAATTCTCACAGATCCAATTGAAAGCATTCCAGGCAGGCAGTTCCAGTTCATCCAGTGTTGTCTTGAAGTTGACATCTTTGAGTACCTCTCTAATTTGGGGTCCGACAAAGATACTCTCTTTCAACTTCGCCTGTGTGATTTTGGGAAACTTTTCTACAATATACTCAAACCCTCTGGCATTTCTCTTCCCTAGTGTCTTTACAAACTGTTTCATCAGTCCAAGCTTTATGTGCAAAGGAGGCAATAGGACATTACATGGATCTACAAGAGGTGTAATCTTGAAGCTAGACAGTCCTGGCTGGTATGATGTTCTTGTCTGCCAGTTTGATTCCGAATAATGTCTGTCAGTTGCCCAACTATCCCATAGACACAAGAAACAACAGTATTTTGTGAAACCTGCCTGCATTCCCATTAACATCAGACCAATTATGACTGGACAATTTGAGATGTTGAAATACCTATTTCATCAGAGAAAACTTGATTGGTTAATTTAAGATGATGAATATTGCATCTGAACTCTGCAGCAATGAATAATGTAGTTTATTTTAAAGGTATGTTTCCATGATGTAAATGAAATACATGCATACACGTTATTAACTGGAATTTCTATATAATGCATGAGCTAAAACCAAAAAACTTTCTCATCTTGAAAACTGTACATGATGTCAAAAAACTAATTGTATATTTGAAATCAGCATTAAAAACTACACTAAGTACACCTTGACACGTGCTTGATGGAAAATACTTGTTGACCAGTGTTATTGTTCATGGAAACCCCCGCATATTCGCAGAATCGCAAATATCTTATGGCTTTTTTCGTGGCAATATATATATTTTTAATGCTAAATTATTAATAACGATATAATTTACTAATTTTGTAATATAAATGCTAACGTAAATTCAGCAAAATATCAGTATAAAATAAACACTGTTGGCTGGAGGTTTGAAAGTAGCCAATCCGAGAGCGTTATTCATTTCTCCTCGCTGCTGATTGGCTGCTGCCCATGAGGCGCTGTCTCAGGCAGATGCAGCCCAGCATCATCCCAGTTTACTGCGTGTAGCTATCTCGAGTGTTTCTCTGAGTGTTGTATTATTAAATTATTATTATATATTTACTTATATTTTTTGTTATATTTTGACGTTTATAGGCATTTTTATGGACCACGTCCAATATTTGCGGTTTTTCACTCTTCACGGGTGCTCTAGGGACGTAACCCCTGCGAATACCGGGAGACAACTGTACTCTCTCTGATAATTGGGAAGTTGATTGGTAGATACCGAGGTGAAGAGGTCTGTGGTTATATTCCCAGAGGGACTGGCTTGGTTTGGTGTACCTCTCAGACATGGTTTCTCTGCTGGACACTACAGGAGGGACTGCTGCTACACTGCCGATTCTGCACCACTATACAGGTACTCTGGTAATTTACATGAATTGCTGTAGGGTTGAGGGTCCTGCTGTTACCAATCAGGAATTTAGATTTAATAATTACACTGAAAAGCAGTATGTAAAATAAAAGTATTTATAAAAAATTAATAGCTAAAACTCTGCACATCACTCTCTCTTACATAAACTAGATAACTTAAACAGCCTATGGATTTTCTTAGTTCCTTGAAGGTGTATCTACTCAGGGAGAGAGAAATGAACATGTAAGTTTTTCGGTTGACTTTGGATGATTGATTGCAATTTGTTGTTTGTTAAGAAACAAAGTTTCTTTTCAGTGTTATTGATCAGTGACTTATAACCAACCACTTAACTCGTTATTTGACAGTAAATTGGTATAATTGTGGATGTTTGATATACAATAAATTCAGAACTAAAAAAATCAATCTCTATATCAGGGGTGGGCAAACCACAGCCCGTGAGGTCTATTTGTGTGGTCCCAGACATTCTCGCACAGAATAACGCTCTTAACGAGACTACAATGAGATTATGTGGCCATGTTTAAGCAGAAACAGACGATAGCGATGGACATAGTATTACTCTAAAGTCTTTTAATATATATATATTAACATATATTTCAAATTTTGTTATCCTAACAATGAGAGCTACAAAAAAAAACTCGGAAAATTGAAGATGAATGCCAAACGTTTAACAAGTAATGGACGTACAAATACTAGAAGTGAAGCAGTGCGCCTAATATGCCATAACAGTGTTGCTGTTTGTAAAGAGTATAATTTGAAGAGAACTTTTTGTCAAACAACCAACCATACAAGAGGCTGCCACAAAGACCAGTTTTGTGCTTGCTTATAAAATTGCCAAACATAACACAGTGTTTTCTGGAGCAGAATTTTAAAGGACTATGCTTGATGCTGTTGATATTGCATGGCCAGAAGTCAGAACAAAAATTGGAGCTATATCTTTGTCATGGAGAACTGTAGTTCGTTGTATTGATGCCATTTCGCAGAATCTACTTGAGGCTGGCAAGTCTTTCGAGTGGGGTACTCACTGGCACTAGATGAGAGCACTGACATACAAGGCACAGCACAACTCCTTGTGTTCATTAGAGGAATTGATGGACACCACAACTGGCCAAGATTTGTATGAATGTGTTAAAAACTGCTTGGATCTGGTTTACCTTGGAACAAGTTGGCAAGCATTACACAGATGGTGCACCTGCATTAACAGGAAAACATGTTGGCCTCATAAAGCTGCATGACAAAGTGAAAGGTGAGCATCCACCTCACACAGTGTTATCATTCCATTGCATTATTCACCAGCAAAGTCTGTGTAAATCTGTCTTGGATTTCAAACACGTGATTGATCCTGTGGTACGTGTCATTAACTTAATCTGTGTCAGGGGGCTAAATCACAGACAGTCCAGAAGTCTGCTGGATGATATGGAGTGCGAATATTCAGATGTAATGTACATTGGTTAAGACTGGGAAATGTTTTGAGAAGAGTGTGGAATCTGAGAATAAATTTTGCTCTTTCTTGAAATGAAGAACAGTTGTGAATTTTTAAGTAACATGAAGAGGACAGACTGGGTGTGCGATTTAGCGTTCACAGTTGACATTTTTGACAAACTGAATGAACTGAACATTAAGTTATAAGGCAAGGGTGTTTTTGCACACGAATGGTTTGTGGAAATTATATCATTTCAAGTGAAAGTAGCACTCTTCTCCAAACTGAGTGAGCTTGTGCATTTTCCCTTGTTACAGACACACACTGTACCACAAATCTGTTCAGAGAAATACAGCCAGCAGGTATCTGCTTTAAAAGATGAGTTCTCAAGGTGGTTTGCTGATTTTAAATCCATGGAAGATCAGTTCATTTTGCTGAGGTACCCCTTTTTATTTAACATTGAAGCAGCGTCAAATGGTCTCCAGTTGGAATTAATTGATCTCCAAGCAGACAATACTCTGAAGGAGAGTTTTAAGAATATGAAACTGACTTCTATGCATCACTCAGTACAGAGAAGTTTGGTAATTTGAAAATATTTGCCAGAAAAATGTGTATTCTTTGCTTCAAACTGTATTTGTGAACAGACTTTCTCATGTATGAACATTAACAAATCAAAGAACAGGTCTCTTCTAACAGACTCAATTTTGCACTCTGTCTTGCGTATAACAACAAGCATGCTGAATCCTGACTACAACAAACTTGTGCAGGATTGTGTGCAATTGCATAAATCTCATTAAGAGTTTAACTGTTCAGTAACATTTATGAAGCAACTTAAAACCGAATTCAATGTTATCTGTTACTTTGTGTACTAAATAATACAGTTGTATGAATAATAATTGTATTTTTGTGTGAAAATAACTTTTAGTAAATTTAGTTTTTTGTCGAATGTGGCCCGCTAGAGACCTTACGGATGTTCCATGTGGCCCTCGGGGAGAAACGTTTGCCCACCCCTGCTCTAAAAGGATACATGACTTTATCCTTGTATTGCTAGTCTTTTGACTGCCGCTGCAGCATCGGCTCGCACATCGATACGGCTTCACAAAAAATAGAAACTGCAGGTGATTCTCCAGTTTAAAAGGGGACTAGAAAGTAAAGCAGTTCAACGTTCCTCCAAATGCCCTCCACGTGACTTAAATGCTGATAAGACTGAAGATGCTTACCTGAACAAAAAAGTCAAACTTTGGATAAAGTATGTTGGGAGGTCTCTGCAAATGTCAAGCTATCAAGAGTATGCTTTATTCCCAAAATGGTTGATTTTGTAACAACTTGGATAAAAAATAAGCATGTAAATTAGCTCTGGTATAAAGAAATGGAAGAAAACTGGCTTGCCTTCCTATAAATTTTGGCTTTGCTAGGATATTTGTTTTGAAGGGCACTGTTATAAATGGGCAGCTGTCCTCATTTAGCAGATTCTCTAAGGTAGGACTAAGGCCAAACAGTCAGACTCAAGTGACAGAATGGCTGTGTGGTTTTGCAGCTGTGAAGATATTGTCTGAAGACCAGTTCAAGGTGTGATGATTGCTGGCTGTCACCCAGGGCTTAGCAAAGCAGAACTTAACCAAACTTGCATCTGATCTCTATGGCACTGGGATGTTGGTATCCCTTTGATCTGCTGCCATAAGCAGGAATAGTTAGAATAGCATGAACGTGTTGCTTGGACACCAACATCAGTACAGAGAACATGACTTCAAAGTCACAATTTAACCCTCCATGTGACCCATAACAAGTACACATCTTAGAGAAATGAAAAACACTAAACCAGCCAATAAACATGGCAAGGGATAATTATGGTAGTCATATAGATCTGCTTGCTGTAGGGAGATAGGTATGCAGAATCTTGTCCCTGTACCTCATTTGCAGTCAGCTATGTCAGACCGCATGCAGGCACCATTGCTGTTCACTTTAGTTTTTGTGGACAGTAATGCTTGCCCATGTAATCTTCAAAACCAAGCCACCAACTTCATGTTGTTCTGAGCTAACTCCAAGGAGAATGCCAGGATGATCTAAGATCTTCCAAGACAATGTATGAATCAGGGGGAGACCACTGATACTGACTACCTCAAATTTGTTTGTCTATTTACATTCTTCGTTAGAATTCCTCCCTAAAAACTGTTTTATGAATAAAACCTCATCAATAAAAAGAAATATCACTTAAATGGTTAACTTTCAGAAACCAGCATAATTCAGTTTGTTTTTCTTTTTCATTAGAATAGCAATAAATCAAATGATTTTCTTTTCTAAGAGAACGGCAGCAGGCAAAGGGAGATGATTTCTTAAATCTGTCAAAGAAACAACAGAAAATTATCTCAAAATGGCAAGAAATATTTAGTTATTTTCCTTATTTATAATTTCATAAAATTTGTTTTTAAGGATATCTTTATTGTAGACTAAATGACCAAGTTGACTAACTCTAGAAAGTTATAATATTAAAATAAATTGAAACAAAAATGTAGCAGCAAATAATTTTATTTAGTTTGCTTATAATAGAGTCAATAGTTATTTAAAAAGTAGTGCATCAAAACACTTTTGCTTCTTACATAGTATATTGATATAAACCTTGTTTATTAACAACAAATATAGATTCTCTTACTACAACCACCTTGGAATCTAATAATGTAGCTTGTTGCTTTTTCCAAGTGTCTCTGCATGTTATTAACCAGAGACAGTCTGAGAAATACTGTTGTGTGGTACAAAGCAATTACACACTCACCTGATACGACTAGAGCAGGTGATGAAACATAATGAACTATCAAGCACTTTCCTGTTCACGGAACACTCATAAATAAATTAAAAAGCCACATTCTAATTATTAATGTACACACTGGGGATGTTCAAATTAATCCTGGTCAAATGCTATTTCAGCTGGGTTTCTTAGCCCAACATCCCTAGTATAATCAGGACTTTTCTAAACAACTAAAAAAAAGGTGTGGGAGGAGAATTTACGAGAATAAGATAAATAGGTTACTTCCCTTCAACAATAAGATGGAAAGAAAAATATTCACATTTTCATGGGTTTTAAAAAAAAAAAAGGGAGGGAGGGCAGGCATTTGTACAAAAGGATGGGAAAAACTTAGTATTTCACAAAGTTTTCCTTAACATTAGTCAGCACAATTATCAAAAAAAAAAAATTCTACCACTGGGATTAGGTAAGTGTGCATGCTATTACAAATTACGAAATACAGACATTTAACTTAAACCCAACCAATTAACCAGCAACAATACAGTAGAATTTAAACCTGTGAATTAGTATTTCCAACAGAGTTGGCATCAACTAAAAATGCCAGATTTACCTGGGTTTGGATTTCAAAATTTCATGCAGAAAACAGTTGTTTTCAAAAAAGAACCATTATAGTTTGAGCAAGGCTCGATTTACATACTTCCTTGCAGGATCATAAACTGCAGAGACAGTGCGAATATATTTTAAAGATTGTTCTGATAAACATCCACCTTGCCCAAGTCGTAAAGACTCTTCTCTGTAGTAACTGAACTGCCCTACATTAAAATGAGAGGAAATTCCGGAAGAAATGTTCTGGAATTAAGTGACTACTTGAACCTGAGCAGATCATTCCTTCCAGAACTGGAATCATTGGCGTTCTAGCTCAGTAAAACTTCAAAGTTTTTCTTCTGAAAGTATCACATCGAAGAATCTAAGGATGGAGAACGTTCTACTGATTAATTGAATTACCTGTCTCAGCAATTATGTCCAAAATGTGCAGCAGGTTATATTTCAGACTTCAGCAAAATTAATTTACTTCTGCTGACTTTGAAAATTACATTAAATATCCAAAAATGAGGAAATTTTACAAAGGGTTAAAAACAAATTTTCTAAAGAAACTATTTGAATAAAGCAAGCATGAACTGAACTAACCAAAGAACATCAAGTCATTTTTCAGTTTATCAAAGCTGTAGTCAGTTTTGGTTTGTTTTTTTTTAAAAGAAAGTTGCCTTTTATTTCTCATTTATCTCAAAGTTAATAAAAATGGTAAAAAAAATTTTTTTTTGGAATTTTCCATTTATGTTAACCTTTTCTTAAATGTAAACAAAAATAAGAGTTATTTCCCTTTACAAGCTTTTTTATAACCTGGCAGAAAATGCAGCAAGCACCTGTCTTAAACTAATGCTGTAAACAGTTTTTTTTTTTTTTAAATTTTAATTAATGCACCATAACAATAAAATCAGTTGTTTAGCACCTGGAACTGAATATTACTTCACTACCTTATCCAAAGGTCTGAATGTACAGTCTTCATTTTTGTTTGTTTTCATTTAAAGATTAACAATATGGTTACAAATGAATTTTTTTTTTACTTTTTAAGTTCAGCATAGCATTTACCTGACTCGTCTTACCTGACTCGTCCAGGTAAAAGCTATCTGCCACTTTTGGGCCAGCCCAAAAAAAAAAAAAAAAAAAAAAAACTATAATAATAATACTTGATTAGAGATAACCTGCTGGTTAAAAACTACTCATGATATAACAACAACAAAGAAATGCTACTGGTGAAAAAACACATAGCAACAACAGTAAGGTGGAATCAAAATCCGCTACATTTAAGAAAGAAAGAAACATCCAGAAAACAAGTAGCATTACAGACAATTTTAACTTGCCCAAGATAGGCAAGAATCTGCTGTTAAAGAGAAGCAAGCACCGTACTGGTTAAGTAACAAGATCTACCTGCCGTTTACCATGTTTATGCTAATACGTAATGTCTTTCCCGCATACACGTCTAAAGAGAACACTAGTTCCTGGCTTGTAAGTACAAAAAATGTAGCTGATTTTCTTTTAAACAAAAAACTGAAATGTGATATTTTGTTTGCATCTCTGTAACAGCTGAAAAAACTTCATTCCAGACTCACACAGGTAATAATTGCTGTGTGGTTATCTATTTTTAATAAGCTGTTTGACATTCAGGACTTAAGCATATTCGTACGAAACTTTAAAAAACTTCAATGACCCTTTTCTTTGCAGACTTGAAAAACAAAATTTCTTTCCTACTCAAATGTTTTTGCTGTTGAATTCTACAATGCATATTGCACATCAGACTTGGTCATTGGAGAGACGCATCTCCGCTCGCATAGCCTAGCATGCGCACGCACACACACACACACACATACAAGGTCTTTGTAGTGATTGGAACTACAACATTGTGAAATGATGATGATGGTGAATCAATGATCAATCTGTCGTCATATCTCTGTCACTTGCAGGATCGGACAGAGAGAAATTATGAAGTGTGGCGAGGGAGGAGGGATACAGTACAGCAAGTGAACATACAGCAAATGATGGTACAGCAGCTTCCACATACACACAGCACCAGATCAACAAGCAGGAAAGTAATAATTTCGCACCTGATTTATACATCAAAGCGATGCTTTGGAGTGAATGCGAGGAGGAGGAGGACAAAAAAGAGAGTGGGTTTGTCCCAAAATAGAAAAGTTTAGGAAGCGTATTTTCTGGAAATGTTCGCACTGGTCCAGATGGCAAATTTTAGAGAAAACCGACCGATTATAAACCCCTCTCTCTATCTTTTTAAAAGAATTTTAGGGGAATAACCTTTTACTTATTGTTCTTAGAAAATTCATAAAGTAATATTTTAAATAATAAGTTGCTGAGTGATACATAAAAATCCATTTTACCATCATTAGGAAAGTGAAAGTTAATTTAAAAGAAAAAGAAATGGTAAGAATAATTATTTTAAAAAAGCCCCAAAATTCTTGAAGGCAGGGACCAGTCATATAGAATAAATTGCTTGGTTTTAAGACTTGTGGTCCTGTAAACAATTCTCACATCATCTGGAACCAGTGGGTATGATGAAGCATTCACACAAGAAACAGGTATTAAATACTGCAGTATAGTTTTCTGGAGATGTTTGCCTGTTGGGAACATTTCCAGAAATCCCTGAAACATGACAGTTAAAGGAAAAAAAAAGCAATGAGCACTCCCTACACAACCGCTTGCTGATATGTTTTCATCTTTAAAAATAAAAAAAATTGCTTGTGCATGAACTCAGGCGATGGCAACGCAGAACTCTTCTTGACCAGTCCACATGTAAATGTTGGAGAGATCGCATGGCAGATCAGCTACCTGGGCCTCGCCGTTGGTTGAAGCTGCCACAACGTTTGCTGCCTGTCAATTCTGTTAGATGGAGGGGTGGGAGAGGGAAGAGTTGGCACCAGAGCTTCCATTTCAGACTTCTTCCGCAAGGCCACCCCACCGCACACGATAACGGTGATTTCTCCACACTATCGTCCAATCTCTGTGGCTCTGTATTGTCAGGTACAGTGTCATCACTTCTCGCAAAAGCCACGCTGCAAGGAACTCAAACTTGGAAAACTGCAGTGGTCCATTCTAGAGAGAGAGACAAACAGTCGCTATTAAGAGGAGAAGAACTATCCAACCAAAGTGGGGGTAGCAGACAATAAAATGAAATAATGTACAGGCGCTGTCACGTTTTGTTACAAAATCATCAGCAGCGCCAATGAGTGAGTGAGTGCATAGAGAAAGCCAGCCATTGTGTGTCTGGGATGCCACTGACTAAAAGGTTTAGAATGGTGTTTTGGTAACAATCCTTAGTGCCTTGTGGAATAGAGTATTTTCCAGGAGCGAATGTGCTAACGTGGATACACTGAGCTGTCACAGCTGACCAAATACTAACTCACAGACAAAGTTAGAATAGTGATAGTAATACTGGAGATAATTAATGCTGATACAAAAAAAAAGATCAAGCAAAGCAAAAAAAAACAAAAAAAAAACAGAAACATTAATGTTTAAATATAACCAATGAAGTAAACATCTCCCCTGCTGATATTTCTCTCCTTAACTAATGAATATTATTTCAACTGGAATTTTGAACATTTACTCAGCCTGTGTTCCATGTAATAGAAAAAGAAAAATACTGCCAACATTACTGAGCTTTCTCCTTGACTGCTACCTTATGATCGCCCAATCTTATTTCTTTTTTTCAAATACTAAACAGAAATACTTCAAAATGCGAACTCTGCCAATTCTTCCTGGAGATCTGACCTACAAGTACCCCATCAGCTTTATTTAAGCTGGCTCCTTGTAAAATACATACTGCCAAATTTCATCTTTTATTTGCTAAACCTGTTTTACGTTTATATGAATCCCATCTCCAACATTTATCTAAGTCTTAGTATCATCCATTAATTTCTTCTTTGATTCTACAAATGTCAATATCATCTGTATGAGGGGAGGGCGGTCGGAAAATCAAGCCCCACACTACCCACAAGACATTTCTAATTTCAGATAGAACCACATGACTTTTGTATGCCGTTCTGATTTGTTGCCATTTAGTTCTGTTCATTTTCTTTTTGCACCCAACTCTTTCCATTAATAGTTGAGGAACTAAGTCAAATGTCTTTTGTCTAAGTAAATAATACACTTAATGCTTACTTTTCACCATTTTAGTTGAAACAATCAAAAATTCATGATTTAAAAAAGGAAAGAAAGAAGCTATTCGTCTATTTATCCAGCCATAATACCATTACAAGTTATACAATAGTTCCAAGCATTTACCAAACATGCAAGGGTAGCAAAGTTTTAAGAATCTGTCAAATATAGAGATGTCATTCAAATGAAGCCTAGGGGGCTGGATGCCACTACAGCAATGCTATTTCAGCCAGTTTCATCTGAATGATGTCCACAGTATAGTGTTAATTGCTTTCAGTTTTTGAAGCAGTGAATAAATTTGTTTTGTTTTTTTTTTTTAAATTATTAGATACCCCTGAACATCATAATGTTCTTTTGTATACTACCAAAGCTAAAACTGATGTAACTGAATATCAACGTTCACCATCTGGCAATATTTATGATCAGAATTTCAGCTTATAAATACCCCAACAGGAATATAGGTTATTATTTTAATAAATTTTCTATTTTTGAAGACCCCTGCCTTTCTGAGATGATTAAAACACAGCATGACAAGTTTACTTGAGTTTTAAAAACACAATGCTGAGAGAGAGAGAGAGAGAGAGAGAGAGAGATCTTGACAGATAAAAAAGTACTCACCTCCACAATTTGTATCAATGCGTAGTCTAAAAGAAACCATACTAAGACATGAAGGAAAAAGAAGGCAAGTGGACTGACATCAAACAGATACTCCATGGCCCAGGATGCTATCGCTCCCAACAACATACACTCTGACAGAGGTTCAAGGATAATAAACATTGGAATCATTGACACTCTCAGCTGGGACCACCTGGCCAAAACAGAAATAAAAAAAAAGAACAGAAAACACCTGTATATATTGTTGCATGATGTAAATACATTACATAATGACAATTCATTTTGAAAGTAATGCTAACAAAATCTGAATGACACTCAGGTGAGGTAACTGCGCAGCTAGGATCAGATATTAAAAGAATAATTTAATGTCATAGAGACATCTGTTAAAGTATAATGTAACTAGACTTTACTAACAGTATGTCAATTATTTGATGTTTGCAATGGTGAAATTCGGGATTTCTGATTTTATTTTGCATTCATGCAGTAAAATAATAATCTGCAACAGCAATCTGATTTCCGCTAGCTAACTATGGAAGTAAAGGAACAACAACAAAATCCCTTAATTAAATTACTGGGAGACTAGGTACTGCACTTTCCCAGAATATCATTCCTAAAAAAAACAAACTACCCATTCTCATTTCTGGCCAACCAGTCTTGGCAGATCATGACAGATCAAACTCCCTATCCACCCATTACTCTAAGTACGAATTACAACACTTAAAGTATCCACGGAACAACAACAGGCAACTGTGTAGAGTAGAAAAGGCTGTTTTTATTCCTTGCAGCTTTAATACTGTTAAAAATACAATATTCACTAATGAAAACAACAAGGTGCGCTAATTTATACCGAAGCTGGATGTGGAATTATGCTGAACGACCCACTCTCTCATTGCTCTAGAACATCTTACACTCAAATAATGCCAGACAATCAAAGTTCTGTGCCTGGCACAACCAGCAACAGCTGTGGTTTTCCTTCACTCGAGCTCTCTCTCACCTGATCAGTCTTTTATGAAAGTCTCCAACTGAGACTGCACCACAGTTCTGCAGCCCTGGTTCACCACAGATCACTGTCTGGTAACCCCTGGAAACAGAAAAGAATTGCTTATTTACTTAAAAACAGCAAATTAACGACATGCATAAAAAATCCAACACTGTTGTGTCTCTTTAGCTACACATTTAAAGATCTACCAATACAGTGTTTTATTATGCATTTAGACTTTTTTTCTTCTTCTAAGTTTTAGGTTTATTTAACAAGAAAATAAAAATAATCACATGTAATGTTTATTTCAGGGGACTTCAGCAAAGGTAGTCATGGTATTCGGTGGGTCCTGATTAGCTATGCTAAAGTACTACTGTAAGTACTGTCTACTGAGGGAAAAAAAGAGACAGATAGATGGCCACATATAAACTGACTTCATCGCGTGTAATATGAGATGTGCTGTTCAGTGACCACCTCATATTAAATATAAGATGAGAAAGACTGATCTGAATTCAAGCACAGTCATACTGTTCTTAAAGTTTGATGAGTTCAGGCAAAGGAAGGTCAGTAAGATTCGGCATTATATGAAATAAAAGTGTTTTGTATTATGAAGTGTTCAGGTAGTTTTCTTTTGTGTGCGCATGCGCATGCGTGCATGTCTTTGTCTGTATGTGCAGTTAAAAAATAAATAATACATTGGTGAAAGGGATAGTGGCATTTTACAGTTAAGTGGTTCTTTACAATTCTACTTGCTGTATTATTATAATTATATTAGTTTTTTTAAACTTTTGCATGCATCATGTGTCACAGTTTTACAGTAATAGATTTTCAAAACTTTGCAGATCTGAAGTTTGAAAATTGTTATTTTTTTTTTTTTTCATGCCTGGATTGTTTATTGAGAGAGAGATGGGAGTAGAGAGTGTTAATATTTAAACCTCAGCAAATCAATGCTCAATACATGAACTCACTTTTCTCTGATGGCTTCGGCAAAGAAATAGTCCTCAGCAAGATATTTTCCAAATGCAGATATTCCACCCACTTGGTCCAGCAGATCTTTCCGCATCAGGCAAGACATCCCTGTTGTGCAGTTGATGCCCACAGAATTTGCACTCAGGTACAAGCGTGCCTGCTGTGTTCCAAAAAAGACCTGCAATGTAGATGAAGGTGATGAGAAACAAAAGCAGCACAGATCATCCACTGCAGCAGTTCTACTTGCCACACATGCTCCAATTCCACCACTTCAGACCAACCCCAAAAAGGACTATTTAAAAAATGCCTGTCTGTCTGCATTCGTTAAATATCCACAATCGTTACCCACCAATTCTTAAGAATGTGGCGACCTTTGATTATGGTATTTATAGCTACTACACTAAAATAAAGTACTGGCTGTTCATTCATATTTGCTTATAGTTTATCAACACGCCCCTCCCTACCTACAGACAGGTGTGTACCCATAGTACTCATGGGATATTGCCTTGTTTGGTAATATCCTCAAAAGTGCTCTCTACTTGGGAATGCAATTTAACGCCACTTGGTCACATGACTCGCACTTTTACCATATTCGATCTTTCTACCACCACAAGGATTCTCTCCAACATGCTTGCCCATCTGGAAATTCTTGTAGCAATCATTGCGTCCACAGAAGAGTCAGAGTCAAGAGTCAGGGCGCCAGGAGCTGCGAGACACATTATCACATTCAACCTGGATGCTGCAAACTATCCAAGATATGAAACAATTAAGAGAACTGATACAAGCAGCCGCCTGAAGATGGTACAAAACGAAATGCTATGCAAACAAGAAAACATAAAACTCGAGGCACAGGAAATGTTAACCTTCCCCGACCATTTATTCCGCCCAGATGGAAGATATTTTCATTAAAATGATAAAGCACCCTGAAAAACCAACTGCCGCTGATTTGTCCATGTTCAGGTTTCATCTGAATCATTTTTCCAGTTCCCCGGGGAAGCAGGTTCATTGACACACACAGGACAGAACCAAACTAAATCGGGCAATCTTCACACATACAGCAAATGGCATTTTAATTTCAGGAAAATAAACAAAACTGACAGACGGGCAGAGTCTACGCTTCTTTCTGAAATATGTAACCAAATGGCCACGAAAGGAGGATTATCAGAAATTTGTGAAAATTAATTCACAAGAAATCCATGTAACTATACATATTTATAGAGAGAAACTAATCTCTACCTGTTTAACCACATGTTTAAAAAAAAAAAAAAGCCATTGCAAGGTTATTACAAAATTAGTAGATGGCTACGAGTAATGTAAATTATCCAAAAAATATGGAGTTAACTATGCATTTTTATCAGATTATATAGTCATTATACAGACAGCTATGGCATGAGCAAGCCTCCCCCAACCCTGTTAATAACTAAAACCTAATTTAATCCAGCACTAAACCTTGGGTATAATTTTAGAAATAATCATTTATGAGGGCGTAACAAAGCAAAGCTTTAACAGTCTTCCTCATTGGTGAACCAACAGGTGTAAGAAAAATAAGGTTGCTACCAAGAGAGTAATGTTGGTGAGGAGTTGTTCAAGTTTGCTTTGGTGATGTTCAAAAAGATAACAGCCAATGATTGAATTCTGAGCTGGGGAAAGTTGCTGTTGTTTTGCTTCTGATAAGATTTCCAGACATCACGATCTGGCTGATCGAAAAATAGTAAAAGCAAGCATCTCAGCAGCCCTGACAGACTGACCACACAAGCCCGCTATTGATTGACGAAATGATCAAGCGGAAAAACGTGATAGTAAACTAGTAAACGGAACACAGATTAGCGTGAGAATTAATTGCTTCTCTGAGAAATGATTTGTCGTGTCTGGGCCAGATTCCCACAATAAGTAAACCGCGTGTGACAGTTTCCTGCGACATCTCTCAGCTTATGTGCTTTTTTTAAAATATAAATCTCAACTTTACAGAAACTAAACAATGAGAGATATGATTTTATAAATCACAGGATTAATGAACTGTTAGAATAGACTGTACAGAACTCTACCATAATAATTTTAACCTTAAAGCATTCATCCATGATTTATAAATGTAATCACTGCCACTGCTAAGCACTCTACCCTAAAAAGCATGACTGCAAAAGCAAGGGATTCCTATCATTTGTTCATGGAAGAGTAATTAGCCAGCCACTCCATATGCAATGTCACTGTCCCTAGTTGTTGTGCATAGAATTTATCAGTTTATGGGAGCTAACCAATGACTATTAGAGTCATTCAGGCTGTGGCATGCCAAATCTACAATGACCACCAACAATCCCTTTTAGCTATTTCAACTATTCCTACAGACTCAAGTATACCTGACAAACTGCTTGATGGAAGCTACTGGTGACAGAGGTGGGTAAAGACTATCACTTTCCCTGGTGCAACATGTATTTTTGCAGGTTCCTCAAACATTGGTGAATTTGTCATGCGACAGACCACCAATGTACATCTCCTTGATACACATGCTTTGGTTTGGAGAAAGGTGTTGTGAAGGCTTTTGGCTTTATACCCAATTGTCTGTCGCTGCAGATTTGAAACAAGGGTGCAGTGGATGTAAAAATGTGTTCATTTACATCTTCATCTTATGAATTGTTTGACTGTAATCACCACATCTTGCAGAAAGATACAACAGCAAGCTAAACATTGAGAACTACATCAAGTTAGAAGGCCACAAAATTAACTGTAGGTACTTTTATAGGTCCAGATATGAACCTTGCTGAGTAGCCTTAGAAATATCTTGCCAGATAACTAGGAACCAAACAGCCAAGACTGACCACAGCAGCAACTGAAGGATTAAGACCAAATTTTGTGGAAAAACCTAAAATAGGGAGCTCTCTCTTAAACCTTGACGTACTGGATAAAATTTGCTCACAATGTGAGTGAGGGTCCAAGAAGTGAAGTAAAATTAGGGACCAAAAGTAAATTGTACTAGTATTACACATAATATTCATTGTTCACTGATGATCACTTTAAGCTTAGCAAATTTCTGGTGGTATATTATGGCAGAGGGAATCTGTTCAATGCACCACTGTTTATTTTAAAATACATGGCTACTATCTTTGTGTTGTAAAAAGGCTCTATGGTTATAGAGCCCTGTCAGCAATCTTTTCTTCAAAATAGTAACATATGAGTTTTGCTGCATTACTTAAATGGCTGCTACAGAACTGTGTCAGTAAGAAAACCAAAGGCAATAAATACCTCCTCAGTAATGAGTTTAATCTATAATGACAATAAATCATTTCAGTACCCTGTTCATAACAGTGCAGTAGTTTTTTTGATTCCAGTTTCAAGTGGAAAGCAGAGATTTCTTTCCCTGACATGCACACAGCATGAGTAGGAAGCCAGACAACGTGTCATCTAGATCTCTTTCGACAAACTGACCATTCTTTTGGCAAACATCCACCTAGAACCACCATTTATGCACACACACACATATATATATATTGTGTATGTTTCATATTTAATACTTTTTAAAAACTGATAATTAAGAAAATGTTCCCACTGTAAGACTGATAGCTGACCCCAACATCTAAACGTATGCACGATACTTTTCTCCCTCTGTTAGCTCTTTCAATTATAAATATTAATGGACTTTCCTCTCTCTCTCTTGTTTACCTGATCAATTCCAGCATGCTTTTGGGGATAACTTCCAAACAACTTCTACTATAACTGAACAACTTGTCGCAAAGTTTTCTTCACTATCAATGGACACAAACTTACTTCAGATACCACACCTATTTTTAAATTTGTAGATCAAGTGTATTACCCAAAGGGTTAAAATATGCATCTAATTCGAGTCTACACAAATCATTCTATCCATGATGCATTTGGTTTTGCAATTTAAACAGCAAGCATGGAAAGGCACTGGTCACCTCGGCATCTTTAACATGAATTCTAAGGTAGTGGGGAAAAATTTAAAACAAATTCTTTACTTTCTACAAATAACCAGTCATCAATAACTTCCTGTTCGTGGCTACAATCCGGACTGCTTCTCGACTGACCCACTAGAGACTAGCAATGGGTCATGCAATCTCCTTAAAGGGAATAAGCAATTTGCTTCATAAAAATAAAATGATTTTCATCAACATTAAAAATTATAACTTTTATTATTAACAAAAAAATAATAATAATAATAAATGCTTCAAAATAACTCTCTTCTCAAGATCTAGATAGTTTTTAATTGCTGCAAGTAATCATAGTTTTCCATTGCAGTTAAAATGTTTCAAATAAAAGACTATTAATGCAATAGGCAAGTTTGGAAGACAAGAGGAAAGCCAGGAGGAGAACTGGTCTACTTTAAAGACAGGGATTGGAGATGGGGTGAATGTGACAATTTTAGGACAAGAAAGGCGGCACTCCTTCAGCCAGAAGTTGGATATCCTTTATCGTCAACATCTGCATGTGTTGCCGCAGAGAATAGATGATGATGGCATCAGTCGTTGCTATCCTGCTGTTTACCAATAAAAATTTTACTAAATTTAGAGAATAATAAATTAAATACAGGTGAAAACCCCTGGAAAGTGAACACTAACATTTATGGAAGCCTAAAAGATTGTGTGACGGTGCAGTGGTCCAGGGTAGACTACTTCGACTCTCATGGGGAATGGCTTGGTTTGGTGTACCTCGTTGGCATGCTTTCCTCCTACATCTAAAAACCGAAGAGTTCTGGTAGGAGTTTCATTGCAGAAGGCAACAAAAAACCCACCTCAAATGGTCATCTCTCTAATATGGCTTTGAGCCATGGATCTGCCTTTCACAGACTACTGATAATTAAGATGAGGATGATGATGATGAAAAACTATGTTTGTATATACATATAACAATTTTTAGATTGTATATAAAGCTGTAGCCAAATTTAAATGATTAGAAGACACAAATTACTGGGATTATCATCATTCTGTAATAATGGAGATAAAAGAAAACTGCTTTTGTTTGGAAACACTAAAGAATATTTTTGCTGTCATTAATTATTTTTTTGGTGAAGTGTAATAATTCACCTGTAACATTATATAATCTGTCATGTCTTTTAGCCTAATTTCCGGAGAATAAAATCAAAACAAACAAAGAAAGCACAAGTAACATTAGATGCAGCTGATAAACCCAAGTCTCCATTTCCACCAATTTCAGAAACTAGCATGCTTCACTTCGTCAACAATACCTGCTAAATGTGGCTAATACGAATATGACATTTTCCATACTAATTGTGTGGAAAATACAGGTTGGCAAAAGAGAAAAAAATATCAGCCATTCTAAATAGTTAATAAACATCTTGTGCTCAAGTATTACAACAATGAGAATGTGTTAGCCATATTTACCAGCTGTAGCAGAAAAGTGCTTGAATGCATGGGACCAACCGAAGTTAAGTACGCACAGGAGGCGATGACTGATATTGGCTAAATCAACATGTACACAAATAGCAAACAAACTGAAAAAAATTCTGACTTTTTTTTTTTTTTTTTGTTTGCTCTTCACAAGGACCAGTTTCTTTCAAATTTAGAAAGAATAATCCTTTATCTAATCTAGGAGTCAGACAGGCACCCAGAATAATCAGAAAGTTGATTGTAACCACGTCCAAGTCTGACGACGAGCGTGCACTGCACACACCATTGGCGGTCAGTCCCGATAGCTAAGCACTTGCTCTTGCCAGAAAAGCTAAATCCTGAAACCTGCCCATTGTTTCCTTATTGATTTTTTAATTTGTCACCATGGCCACAGAAAACATGTCACCAAAGTGTTAGCTGCCATTATTCTGAGCAACCAACTTGTTTACTTTTATAGTCTCCATGCAGATTTTCTAACCCTGACCGGGGCCCCACTACAAGCAATGCAGACAGATCAATAATCAAAAAAAGCACCACACCACCACACACCAGAATCACAGCCAACACCACATTTGATTTACATTTTGTACAGAGAATAGTTGTTGTTTTATTTTCATTAAGCATAAAAATATAGCTCCATAAAAGCAGTATAAAGAAAAATTGGCAGCCATTTCTTTCTTTATACTGCCAAATAACCAGCAGGACTATTTACTAGAGAGTCAAAGCCAATCTTGTCAAACCATCACACACCGACTAGGCTTTCCTTCAGTCCCAAATACCACGGATCCCTAAAAGTCAGGCAGTGATGTAACCCCCGTAGCCAAAATAGGTCAGAAACTGCAGATCCATCAGGATTCTAATTCCCTAAAAGACAACTGCAGAAACATTCCTACAGGCCAGCAGACATCCACCCAAAAATCTGCTAGGCGTTTTTATGGGATCAAAAAGATTTTAGAATTTAACTGTTATTATTTTGGGACCAGTTCTGTCAGGACTTTCCTGTAACAGGTTAACAAAGCAGCTATACTACATTCCCAGTAAACAGCCAGGTGTGTGACTTAGCACCAAGCTAAAAAAAAAAAAAAAAAAAAATCCACCTTAAACAAAGAGATCAGTTTCAGCTTCCACAAAGAAAGTGGTTTCTTTCATGTCGAGCTGACAGGTGGGAATGACAGATTGAGATGAGTTCAGGCATGCATAAGCAGTACTAGCATTAATTTAAAAGGGTGGAGCAGGCAAAAATTGTCCCATGTAGTTTCTGTATCTGCAGATATAAAAAAGATTCTTAAAATTTCCTTCTGGTTAATGCGGACAAAGAACGTGACTTTTTCTTTTCTATGATCGCCATAAGCAGATTTAGTTGAGCTTGAAAAAAAAAGATATTTTGCTGGCCTACAACAACTGATAAATTTATAACGCTTACAGACTAAACTGCTTCATACAAAAGTTTGAGAACTGCAAAACTTAAGGAAGAGAGGCTGGAAAACAAAATGTGCACTGAACACCTGAAAGGTGGGCAGCTAAAGGAAACAACAACAATAGATCACCACTAAATACTGCTATTCAAGATAATACCTGGTGAAAGTGAATCAGGACAATGTAAACTGTTACAGAGAATAATACAACAAAGAAAGGATCCAATTCAGACTTAGAGAAAAAGTGGTCCTATGGATAAGAAAGTTGATGATACAAAGCAAGCCTCAGATAAAATGACATTAAAAACAAACATGTCAGACTTACATTATAGGATTATTCCAGGGCACTCATTCCTAACCTTTTGCTTTTAGATCATGAAGACTAGATGTGCCCTATATTTCTTTCCTTTGGATGTATGTACCCATAGAACAAAAACGAACATTCACTTTTATCGAATGTTTCTTGTAAAGCGGTGTGCCAAGACTGTTATTATATTGATGGGGACGAAGATCAACCACCACAGCTCTTGATGAAAAATTCTCATTACCCAAATTGAACAGAAAAATGTATTAACATAAAAAGAAAAGAGATTATTTATACACTTAGCCAACAATCAGCTTTACTCCACTAAAGACACGTTAAGTAAATTTTGGAATGGGAAAGGTTTGATAATAGAACAAATGATGTCACTGATGCAGTGATTATTGGGTCAGTAAATGACTACGTTGGTTCTCTCCTCACTGCCTGCATACACAACTGATGTGCACTCACGATGGCGCACTTGAACCCACTGCCCAATTTTAAATACTACCACAAGCTGACATGATGGTTGTTTTTCAGTAATGGTGACGAAAACATGTCACAACATTTTTAGCCAAACTTGGTTTTTTTTTTTAAATGGCATCATTCTCCACTGCCAAATGCAGGTGCACAAGTAGTGATTAGCTAAACAATTCATCAGCATTCTTCCATTGGAAAAACACAACACTGCACGCATCTCAGTAGGCTAAATGCCAACCTGGAGACTGGGGTCAAACCTGCACTCGTGTTAACCCCTTCAATGCCATAGCTTAAGGTTCATCTTGATATTTATGGTCTTTACGATAATTAATTAATAACCTGCATAAACTTCCACACAACAGATTAAGAATTACAAAAAGATATATGTTTTGTTGTTGTTACAGGAATCAAATTCTTATCATGTCCATTTCCCTTTTTAGGTCTCTTTGGTAGTAAAGAGCTCAGCTAAACCAACAAAAATGTCTATTTGGTGCACTATTTAAAAATAATTTGGGCATGATATTAGCTGGAAAGAAAAGTAATTACAGATCAAAAACACCAGCTCAATAAAAATCATTGATCATTCATACAAAAGCACCAACCTGCTGTTAATGCAGCTTTAAAACACTAACAAAAAAGTGCTTCTTGCTGTATTATTTGAAAATATTAGCTGTACAATTTTAATGAACTTATTCTACCAAAAAAAAAAAACAAAAGCATCAGTTATTTGTGTTTGCAATACCCTTTACAGTTAGAATCTATTGCAGGTTATATTATTCATTTTTCTAAAAAAAATACTGTACAACAAAACAAAAAACAACGTTTTACGCTACAACAGAAACATTCCTCAGCGATATTGTGTTTGTATTTACCAAGCTCCTAAGAGAGAATTTAGGAACAATTGTTTATCTGACTGCTCATTTTCATTTTTTCAGAAACATTTCCTCCAAAGGGCTCATCAGAGATGCATCCCTTTAAAAATTTGTTTTTTTCAAAGCTGTTCTTCTAAATTATTTTCTTGTTACTTTAAATGTATAACATACATGAAAAACAAACTGTAGTCTCTTTTTTAATGAAAAAGATGTACAAGGCCCCAAACTAATCAACATCAGTTTGTCCTAAATAAATTTTAAATTGTTCAATTTTCATAGATCTTAGCGCACTTTTCTAAAAAAAAAAAAAAGAAAGTTTTCATATTCCATTTTCGCCATCTTCAGAAAATCACTTAACTCACAAGTGCACGCACATGCACACACAGACAGAGTTTCCTTCAAAAGATTTTGCACTAATATTATGACTGTACACAGGATTGGAAGAACCTATCATCCAGATGGATGCTGCTCAAAACCTATTAAGCAAGAACCAGTGATTAAATATCAAGGAAAACAATCTTCTCCCACTTCACAAGGAAGACCCACAGTGCAGATTCCTTCTCCTCACACCATAACAGCCAGAGGAATAAGAGAAAAGCCAGCTATGATGGGTTCAATTAGTTGGTTACTTCCCAATGAAATGGTGCCGAGCAGTAAGTGGTGCCATGGTAACAAGAGAGATAAAAGGAAAACATTTTCAGGAAGTGTTGGGATAAAAACAATTTCAAACCTTTACCTTTCCTTGACAGGAGAAAGCTGGAAGAATCCAAAACTGCACAGTTCTAATTTCAATAAATGTCGCATGTTGTTTTCTTACCCCCATACCTTTCTTTTTTGTAACCAATGCACCAAATAATATAAATAAATTAAATGTGACATACAATGCAAGAAGCTCAGAGTAAATAATTGATTAGTTATCTGATAGGTAAGTAATGTAAGTCCTTAATTTACATGATAAATGCATTACTGAAAGCAAGCCATTTATACCAAAATAATGTCAATCGAATAATACATTCTCACAGACCTATTGTACAAGAAAGGTGGTGTGATTTTTAACTCATGATTTTTTGGAAACATGGATTAAAATGCAGGTAGAGTATACAGAAATTATATGAAATAAATGTTTCACCCACAAATTTTCTTTTCTTAATTTTAACATTTCCTATGATTGAATCAGGTAAACAGAGCACACACTGGCAATTTCACCTGGCCAGTCACTGGCACCATACCACCTTAGAACATCTAGTTTAACTTCTTAATTAATAGTTTTCCTGCTTTTCTTTGGTGCAGAGATAACCACAGCATTTGCTGATGTTTACCACTCATTTTCAGATGGGTCAGAAACCTTTAAACAATTATAAAAATTTAAAAAACCCAAACAAACTATGTGGCAAGGTGTCTGGTGGAGTAACGAGTTGTGCACAGCAGAACAGTAGATGTATATTCAAGTGCAAATAGTTCCGCCAGCTAAGCCAATATAATGGCTTGGAGCACAGCAAGAAAATCATACCAGATCGTTTTTGTATGAATCAATTCATGTTCCCAATTATGTTAATTGTGTATATAAGTGAGACAGCATTAATCAAGTTTGTTTATACCAGGACCCGCTGTATTAACAAATCCATAGCCACCACACTGAGCCTAAAATGCTTGAAATACAAAAGTATATATATATTTTTTTTGCACATTTTTACCTACAAAATGTCAATATCAAGCTGCTGCCTCAAATCCAAAGTGATGGGTGAAGGAGAAGTGTTGGGATATTGTACGTGAAAGGCAGGTTTAAAGAAAAGTGGACACAATTAGAACATGAAGACCATGAAAACCTTTTGCTACAAAAAAAAAAAAATGCTGATCCATAAGTGCTATCCGAGATGGTAAAGGTGGTTTCTTGGTATTCTCCTGCTTGGAGGAAAGTGAAGTATAGGCCTAAAAGGGTGGTGAAGAGTAATCTTTGGTTTGCTTCCTTCAAGGTAGGTTCCTTCCAAAAGAGCGTAGTGGGCTTAAGTGATGGTTACTCCTGGGGCCAGGAGTACAACGGTATTTAGTGAAAGTACTTTCAAGGGGTTGAGGGGATAATTCCTGTAAGAGGTCATGAAGATCCAATTTCTATGGTGGGGGCAAGTCTTCTATGGAAGTATGATCAGAAGAAGGCAAAGAAATAGATTTCTGATAAAATAAATAAGATTATTCCTCATCAAAGGCTGGAGGAAACATTTGACATGAGGAATCCTTGGAAGGTTCTTTCTCAGACAACATCTCGTCATCGTTGTAGTATTGTTAGGATAATTAATAGGATTCCTATTAAAAGGACAGGGATATTATGAAAGTGAAATCAGAATGCAAGTCCTGTATTAAGCAATAGGGTTCCAGTAGCTCCATAGAGGTCATGATCTAAATGCTGTAGTTGTATCCAACCATTTTTCAGTTGAGCATCCCCGGTATATTCAGCATAGATAAGGTGAACAGTGAAGTGGTAAATGCTTCTCTCTGGCTGACTCATGCATTCACCAAACACTTCTCCATCCACTATCGAAAATCTTTCCAAGCTGCATTCATTCTCACATCTGGGTGAGAATCACAAAAGCCTAATAATGTTATTTTGGTGATACCAGCTGAATAAAATTTTAATTTCCTATAATCTCTCAAAGATAAGTCAATATGTGGCATGAGAAGAAATATACAATCCGAAACAAATCTGCAGCCAAATAAGATGACTGTCATGGCTCATTTGCCTGTTTTGCCATTGTACTGTTTGTTAAGCATCCTTACAGACATGGCAATGATTTCATGGCTATACCTGGTTACCAGAAATCTGAATTCAGACTGATAGTAAATCTAATGTCAAACATTAACATTAAAAAAAATTTTGCATTCTCATGACTTTTCTCTAATAAAATTGTTAAAATCTCTTTATATAACGGATGCTACTCTAACTATAATGAACTGATGCATTTTGGCTAAATAATCAAATTTATTCCAGATGTACAAGTTATGATTTGGCATTATGTTTCAGTTCTGCTACTGTCCATTTTCTTTTTAATAATTATCAATGTTTTCTCTGTTTGACTTACCACTTTACAGAGGCTGAAGACAACAAAGGGTTAATTTCAACTTGGTGACAGTAAGCAGGCTGAATAAATCTAGATAAACTTATCACAAGTTCTTTGTTCTTTTTTTGTGTATAAGGTAAAAGTGTATATTTTTTTTTAGCTATAATCTACCAATAGTCAGGTGACTAAATTAAACAGATTGCATACACACAATACAGGACTCATAAATTCTTTTAATAATCTATAAAGAATTCTTGCAGATCATTTTTAGGAGTGTTCAGCTGAAACCTGGCTGAAATAGCATTGTCATAATGGCATCAGGCTCCACGGTTTCATTAGAATGCATTATGTCCCTAGTATAAAAAATGCATTTTCCTACATATGGCTCAGCAATTACTATTGTTGAGTTGACCAGAACCAAACTTAGGAAATTACATTCAGAAAAGTTAGCTCAAATGAAATCCTAACCAAAAGATTTTAAATAACTTTTCCAAGATGTTCTTCCAAAAGGGAGATTTCAAGACATTTCTAATCAAAATCATTAATCTGAAATTGTTACATTTATTTTATCAACAAATAAATAGTTATGTGGTATAAAGCAAAAGTTATGTTTAAATTTCTTTTAAGAACTATAAACAGCATATTTATGGGAATAAACCAAAATCATATCTACAGAGCTAGTGTACATGTAGAGGAAGCAAAGTTTGTCATGTGAACAGAAAAGCAATGAATGATGTGATCTACCTACTCACTTTTTCATACACAGAAGCAAATCCTTTTCTGTTGCAGCAATATGGCATCTGGTGCACCAGCCCAACTTTTGGTGTTAATGCCGACACCATATCCATCAGTGTGTTTTCCTTCACTGAAACAAAGGAGAGAGTTCGTAGTTTTAAACTTAAAATTAATAAAAATCAGTTTCTCTAATTTAAAAAAAAAAATTTTTTTTTTTCTCAAACCTAGACCCAAACATGAATACTCCATTATAAAACTAATATTACTGGTACAGGTTGAGAATCCCTTATTCAAAATCCTTGGGGCCAAATGTATTTCAGATTCTGGAATATAGATATACCGGCATAACTTGGTAGCTAACCCACTGGGGAGTGGAGACAAATTCATTCACAATATTATAACTGCATACGATACATATGGCCTACAGGAAGTTTCATGTAATATTTTAAAATCATTTTGTGCATGAAACCATAAGAAAAAGATGTACATTTAACCATCAGAAAGCTAAGCTATCACTATGGTAGGACTACCGGTACCATAGGGGTATTTGCAGGCCTTTACAACATTTTCAAAGTATATTCACACCAACAACAAAGCACAGAAAAGGCACAAAAATTAGTGAGTAATGCGTGTATGTCAAGCATGTTTGGACCAACACGTCACCCAGGAACCATCTGGAATTTTCCACTGAAGGTGCTCCAAAAATGTTTCAGAATTTTGGATAAGGGATTCTCGACCTGTAGTAGTATTTGTGTGTGTTCGTGTGTACCTACCAGTTTATTCAAACTAGAAAGCGCCAGCTGGAGCGTGAACGTGTTTGTGTGTGATGTAGGTAGATTGGTTCCCCATTCGGCCTGTGAAAGTGAGTGCGACTAATATAGAGGCAGAACACACACCTACTCCTCCTCCCAAGAAGGGAGAGGGGGTTGGTTGCCTGCCCGATAAGTCTTAGTCACCGTGACACTGTAGCCGTCCAGTTTGTTTTTTTCCATGGAGATCAGTGTTGACCTGAAATAAGCTACCAGCCATATGTATCTAATTTGTGTTAAACACCACTTATATCAAAATAATATTGCTCAGCACAAACCCAACAATTTTTGTTTGTTTTTTCTTAGTGCTGAATTTTGAACTCTAAAGCATTTTTTTTTGCTCTGTAATGTGGATTTACATTCCTCAATAGCAAGGAAAGAATTATATTTGCCTATAGGCTGACTGACTTCAAACTTTAAAATAAGTCTTATGATAAATAAAGATGTTGTTGTCCAACTGTTGTGCAAGTAGAGGTAGAGATTTCCTAAATTTCTTTATGTCAAACCTGTCCAGATTGTCAAAGTCTAACAGTATTTGATAGTACTGAGATAGAAGCCAGATGTCTGACCAAGCAAGTTACAAGCGAATTTCTTCATTTGATATAAAGAAAATTCTGAGCATAAATGGAGGGATGGGAAAAGTGTGGGTGTAGATTTAAAGTGCACAGCACATTAGATTGGGCCTGATTTTGGAGAATAATTTTGTAGTGAAGCAGTGATTACCAAACAAAGCACATTTATAAACAAAACTATGGATACTGTTTCGGTGTGTTCACAATTAAGGGCTTATTCAGGAAATGAAACTTTACTATTTTACCATTATTTCAGATCCCCCCCGGAGAACTACCTGTCTGCTAATACCATGATATTACCTTCACATGCACAACATAACTCAGCATTTTTGCTGCAGTTTCTCTCTGTTAAAATCTACACACTAATTTAATTGTCACTACTTGAATATCTCAATGTTCAAGTTTTGTGAAAATGTGACAGGTAAGATTTTATAAACAATACCCTCTGCATTCCTGCGCCATCACTCACCCACTGCTTCCTTGAGTATCTGGTAGAATTCCAGTTTTCCCATTGATGTCAGGCCTCTCCCTAATCCATTTCTATCTATCACAAACTCACAGACTTGATTTTTTTTTTTTTTTTAGAGGCTGATTTATCAGGTGAAATGCAACTCTTCTTTAAACAATGCACAGCAAGACTGGGTTCATTCTGATCAATGAAGGACGGACTAAACATGAAAAAAGGCTTTAACAATTTTCAAATTAAAAAAAAAAACAAAAAAAACCCACAGTCAGACATTTAACTATAGCTATCATTTCTATCAAAAAATTTTTCTACTTTATGAGGAACCCCCCCCCCCTTAAAGCATGCTATCATGCGGGTAAAAACTATGGAACCACATTAACTGCCTTCAAAACCAGGCTGGTCATTACAGAACAAAGTAGACAGATGCTGCTGTTGTAGATTGGCAAGTTTACAGCAGCTACTGATGAAGCTGCAGTAATGACATTCAACATAGTAAATTAAGTTACATTAAAATCCTTTTTAAAAATTCATATAACACTGCAAGTTTCAGTTAGATAAAAAAGAATGTAAAAAAAAAATATGATCAAACAGAATTATTCAAAAACTTATCACTTACTAAAAATCAAAAAAACTAATGCATGATAAGAGTGAAAGAATGATGCATGCTAGTTGGTTAATAAGTAATGACATTGGTTGGTTGCTGTGGATCTGACCTAGAGGTCATCTCACAGAAGTAATGAACTAGAAGGTAGGAGACTGTTGGGTATTAGCTTTGGTGACCAAGCAAGTTATCTGGGTATGGTTGGGGCTTCTGAGCAATGGTCGAGATGAAGTCAATCATCAGTTACTCATGGAACACCAGGTACTCAAAACAACAAAAAAAAAACAACAAAAAATCCTACTAAAACTTTTATCTTTTTTTTTTAAATTAATTAATTTTATTAGATATAAGAAAAAACTAGATCACCAGAGGAAAATCGTGCAGTCAAATCAGAAAGGTATACTAAATGGACCAAGTCTACCTTTGTATTATTATTATTATTATTATTGAGGTCTAATAATTTGGTAAAACCAAGTAATCACACCTGTTCACTTTACCAGAATATAATGAAATATATAAAAGCTAATACTAAGAAGAAGTAAATCCCAATATTATAAAAGAATTATTTGACATTTACATGGCATGTACCAATAGGTAAAACTACGAGGAATGGAAAAATTACTATACCTCTAAAGTAAGCATTAGGATAAGATAATAAATAAGCTTTTAAAAATATGAGATATATTAACTGAAACATTGCATTTTATCTTTAGAATAATACGTAACATCCTTTTAATTTAATTTTTGTTGTTAAGCTCAAGGTCAGGTGGCAGAGTTGTTCCGCAAGAAGAGATTCCACACAGGTGAGATTGAAACAACATCGCAAACTGTATTAAGTACTACTACCTGCAGCGAACCAGTAACCACTCTCTTGAGGAAAGGGGTGGGGGGAGACACTTTGTATCAGAAAAGTTCAAAAATGCATTTAACCCTATCCAAAGTAATTACCTTAAATAAGCCCTCTGTAATCCAATGCATCCCGTCTTCCTTTCATTTAAATAACAAAGCAATTTAAAGGAATAATAATAATAATAATAATAATAATAATAATGATGCTGCTGCCAGGAACGAAACAAATTTAAAAGGAAAATGTATCACTTATTACATCAGCTAAGTCAAAAGCATAAGTTTTGCATCACCTCAAAATTGTCTAATTTTGCTTGATAGATTTTAATTAAACCTGCTTAATTTGCATAATAGTGTCACAATATCATGTGGAAGTGCATACTTTGTAGTTTTCCGCACACTTCATTGCAGAAAGTGACAACTCTAGGTCTAACATGCAACTATACAATTTCCATAAAGACCTACATATAAATGATGACAGGAAGTGAGACGGGGGGAGAGGGTAGTACTGTGTCAAGCTCTATAAGCATCGGTTTTAAGAGAGATTTATTAAATGTCTAGAAAACATTTGGCTATGGGCGTGTATATACAATTCGTCTTAATAAGTACAGATTTAATTTCCAGAAGTTTCACAAGCCAATTCATCAAGCTTTGTTTTCCCTTGTCTCCTTCAGAATGAATCAATTTGTGAAACAGCACTCAGTAAATTGGTATTATTTGTAATAATCACAGCAGGGGAGCTCTAATCTTTTACTACCTGCCAACAGAACACTTCACACACACTTCATTATTGTGTACTGTCAGTAAACAACAAAAACATCCAATAACCCACCTGTATCAAGCATTTAAATTTTTCAGAAAGGAGGAGCTAACTGAGACATCTCATTACCAATGACTAACAGTTGATGCCAACTGAAAACAGAAATGGCAGATATCCAACTCTATATGTAAAAATGTTCTGATATTATATACAAACTGAAACCACAAACCATGAAATGCTACTACTAACATTAAGTCATGTAATCCTCCATGTACCTTACTTAAACCACCTGAAGTGCTTTTGCACCCCAGCCTAGAAGCACTGGTTACTATTTGGGTTTAACTGCCTGTATATTTAGTCAACATACTCCCAATGCAAAACAAAAGGGGTTATCAAGGCAGGTACCCTGTGCAACAACCCTATGATATACAGAAAGTTAATACTATTTTTTAAAATCGTTTTCAAAGTAAATAAACAAATGAGACCAGGTATTTAAGTATTTTCAGAATGTTAACCTGATTCTTTAATTACTCATTTTCCAACAGTTGCAAAAAGTTTATTTGCCTCCACTCATCTAAAAGTGTGTTTTTTTTAAAAATATTTATTAATCTCAAGACTACACATTGCAAAAAACTAAAACTTTATTTTATATAAATATATTTTTGTTTTTTGTTTGTTTTAATTTTCTTAGGAGAACTTCAAGATGAAATTGGGAGAGTTCCAACATATACACATGGGAATTTAGCTTCTTGCAAATAAAGATCCTTAAGTAGAGCGGACTAAAACAACCTCAAACAAGCATGCTCACATTGTCACATCGAAACATAGGGGTACACTAGTCCACGTGTGTATTAAATCATTATATAGCAATGACCCACAGAGCCTTTTTGGTCTATGGTAGAACACCAGCTCTCAACCGACTTCCCCAACATGAACCAAACCAAGAAACATGCAACAGTTTTATAAGTCGTGATGATCACTACACCCAACGACATCTTCAGTAGAGTACAGCAGTTTCATCATATTCTAAGGTTTATGTATGAATTTAAGTTGTCACGTATAAAATGTCATATGATGACCGCCGCACAAGATCTCTTCTGCATCATATGCATACAAACTTTCCACTTTTCTTCAGACCATGATCTTGTGTTTGCATTATTTATTAAAGAAAAATGTGCACCAGACAAATCTAAAAAAAACTAATATTCTTAACACACAATGAAATATTTTAATATTCTCACTCCACAGGTAATCAATCCACCTGGAGTTTTGTTTAAAGTAGTAAAAATGTCCAACATTGCAATAAGCTACATTACTTCCTACAGAACTCAGATGTTTAAAAACTATTTATCTCCCTTTAAAATTGTGTATGCAGCACCAAATATATCGTAATGTACATAACTTTGTAGTTATGCTGAATATATCGTCTTGCATTTTTGTAGATTAAAGGCCAACACTTTAAGTATAAACTTGAATGCAAATTTCCTTTGATATTGCACATGCTGGAACTAAGCCATCAATGATAAGACCCAGTCGGAAATATTGGCTGGCAAAAGTTTTGGCAAGAGAACCAAAATATGATCACAGTAAGACAACTGACTGCTTGCCAGAAAGAAGTAACTTCAATGTTTTATGGATGCAAGCATATGAAGGTAAAAATCCATCAATTTTCCCAGTTTCCTGTCTGTCAGTCTTTCCAAATGTTTCCCCTTCTTTTCTGTGATAGAAGGGGAAGAGAGCATTAAAAATTCCAACAAGACAACATTACATCTTCTCTTTTAACTCTGATGAAGCCAGAAAACACTAGCAAAAGCTTGGTTTCAACTGATTAGAGTTGGGAAGGATGCAGTTCTTCATGCAAAATCTTTCCACTACCATAAAACAAATAAAAATGTATGAATTCAAATACAGGAGACCTAGGGAAACGATATTACATATCCAATTAAATGATTATAGAAAAACAGGAAAAGCAATCTCACTGGAGAATACAAATAAAAAATAATGCTGCTGACAACCAAATTTCAGATAAGCAATGATTTATTAGGCTTATTAGAAAAAAAATTAAAAACAAAAATTTATTTTGAATTATTAATTCACAACTATTTCACTTGGTGAACAAGATGAAATCAATATAGAGCCGCCCGGTGAACAGGTTCTTTAGAACCCTTGTATGCAGTAAATAAATAAAAGCTGACTTACCCTTTCATGCAAAACATGGGGCGGGAATCTATTAAAGGAATGGTGTCACAGCTAAGCTACAATGTGGTATTCAAAAAGTCTTAAGTTACAAAAAAAAATATAAAAGATGTATTAAGGACAAAATTTATCTAAAAAAAAAAAATAAAGTTATAATAAAAGTCAAATACTACCATAAAAAAGACAGGATTTAAAATAAAAAAAAAAAAAAGGAGAGAGAGAGAGGGGGGGTACACTTTCTAAACTGAAAATATACTCAAATTAGAATTCTATTCTACTCAAGTGATATCCTTAGCAGACTGCACCATAGTTTATGATATGGGGGATCTAATAAATGTTCTAGCCTCCACTTCCCAGACTACCACATTAGCTAATGGCAAATCCCTACTAAAACTCTTATTTAGCTGTGAGGAGGAGGAAACAAGTGCTCACCTATTTTGTCACGGTGGGCCACAAACTGCTGTACGCCATCTTTATATTAACCTACATTTTTCAAACCACAAGAATGTTTTCAAGGGGATTTATTGTATGGCCTTAAAAATGCATTTAGATTATTTAAAAAATACAGCAAAACTCGCCCATCTCTAGCCTGGTTTAGCATTGTGAGTAATTCAATTTTAGCCCAACAACACACTCTAGCAATGGACTGGGTGGGACATTAGCATGTGGAACGATGAAGACTGAAAGCATTCACACAGACCAGCTTAAGGTTTAAAAACTCCAGTGGGAATTTTTGTGGAGCTTGTCTGTTCATCTTTTTTTTTTTACTTTTACACTGAAAAGTTTGGCGAAATGCGACAAAAGCAGATCGTCGCAACAGTGCACATTATCGATTTTCGTACAATAAGAATAGCAGTTTTCTCATTGGGTGTTCAAGTACTATCCAAACACTCAGCAGCACCCACAAGTGTTTATTCATGTTCGCCCTCTCCTTTTCAAATGTAATATGCAGCCTAGCAATTTACTGATGGAAATCCGACAGCATTTCTCTTCAAACGTGCACACACTCCCCCCCCGTTGTTTTTTTCTTTTTATATATATATAACCTTTTGGTAAGCAACCCAAGTGCTCACCACCTTGTGGCAGACACCAAAACTACTGTTGGAAAAACCTGTGCACTTCAGCCTCCATTCCAGCACCTCTCCTCCCCCCCCAAAAGACTAGGACATTTCCAGTCCACCTAGATCTCCCAAAACACAACACCACCAACAAGATAAAAAAAAAAAAAAAAAACAACCAGGAAATCTTTTCGCTTTTCACAAAATTGGTAACAGATGCGAAAGCGCCACCAGAGCTCAGGTCCAACAAGCGCAGCCACGGCCACTTGTTACTTCAGACAAAGAAAGCTCCCATGACCAACTTCCAGTTCAGGGGTGGCCAACGCGAGCAAGGCCACTCGGGGAGTCCAAGAGGGTTTTTAAGCTCATGCAACATATGCTAAAGCTAGCTAGCCCTGCTTTAATGGCGGTGATCCGCTTTGTGGCAACGTGCTTGGAGTTTTAAAAAAAAATATTGCTGCACTGAAATTAAGCTCCTTGGTGGGAACTACGGAAAAAGGCTCTTGGACTTGCTTCTTGAGCTATGGGCAGCAAAGCTTTAAAAAAAAAAAAAAAACAACAAAAAACAAACATTATATGACCTATGTACTCACTCCGCATCCCACTGTCACTGACCACTATCAAATCGTAGTTGGCAGCTTCATAAGCTCTGACCATGTTATTGATCTTTCCATTTGGGCCCACATTCTTTGAACCTTTAAAAAAGAGAAAAAAATTTTTTAAATATACAGTAATGAAGTCACACTTTACTATAGCAAACCTCTGGATGAGTTTAGTAGCATAAAGAGCCTGCTGCTACTGCAGTCTTACTTGCATCAAATTTATTGACCTATCAGTGTGCCAGTTTCTGGGAATTTGGTAAGTCCTAAAGCCAACAAATTTGCAACTTCATTAGGAATTAACAATTTTGTGCACTTGAGTGGATGGTTGGGGCTCCTTAAATAGTTTCATCATCATTGGGGAAAAAGCTGGTGCAGACACCTTTAGTTGGCTGGAAAGAGTTTTGATGTAAGAGACTTCAGCACAACCCCCCCCCCCCCACCCACCAAGGCAATTACAATGTTAGTGAAATTGGGTTTTGTTTTACCAGGTTGTCCCTAGCCTGATACCATCTTCTGCAAATGATGAATGTGCTGGTACAGAAGAATATAAGCAGAAGTATACTCTTTTTTTTTTGGAGCAAATATGGACAGTTCTAATAGTCTGCCTTCTTTTTTTTTATTGGCAAGTCTACACAGTCTCAGTGTTTTAAAAAATGTGTAAAATCTTCCTCTCGAAGGCCTGATTGACTGGCCACTTGTGGACAGAATAGGTGCAGAAATTTGACCAGAAAAGGAAGATGCTTTTGTTTGTTGACAACTGCCCAACTCACTCACCCCTCCAAGGATACAAAACTACAAACCGTTAATACATTTTCTACCCCAATTCAACATCTGATCTTCAACCAAAAGGCCAGAGCTTAATTCACCATTTCAAATGATAGTACTGAAAGTTGCTCCTCAAATTGGATAAGCATAGAACCATGTCACAAATAAATGTACTGCCAACTGTTCCATACATACTGGCTGGATTAAAAGTGATCCTGAAGAAATGGCTGAGATGCCTGCTGTAAATATTAATGAGAAATGCAAGACAGTTGGCATCTCTGAAGGTCTGATGGATGAAATTAAATAAAATCAGGCCACTAATGTTAAGTATGAAGAAGAAAACAAGTAACAAGAATGCTTGTTTTTAAAACCAGTTATCTCTATGCTATGGAAATGTCTCTGTCATTGAAACTGCGAGCTCTTATGTAAACTCTGCAAAACACCAGAGGCTTGCTTGTGCTGATAAACAAGATTTAAAAGTTGAGAAAAGTATGCACCTTAAATCAGTCACCATTGGATAGGTTTTTGCAAAAAATAAAAAGCTACATTATTCATAATATAAACAGGGGGGGTGGGAGAGACCAATGTAATCATATTTATCAGCTTCCATATTTAAGTTTTTTTAAAAAAAAAAAAAAACCTTGATTAATTTTAATATTTTAAATTTTACTTTCTAAAAAAATCCTTATGTAGTTCACCTGCAGGCTTTGCTATATTGCTGTTGTATACATATATTAATAATTATGTATTAGTTTATATTAATTATGATTACAGTCTTATTCTGATTATATTAGGAAAGGCTTTATAAGATGACAATGTAAATGTTTGGAATGAATTCAAGTATAATTGTTCTCTTTGCAAATTACCAAAACCTGTTATAGTGAACATCCTGATATAGCAAACTTCCCCCCAAAGTCCCATGGGGTTCACTATAGTGAAATATGTATGGTTTGTGAATAAACATTTCTAACCTTGCACATCTTACACTAAATTTTCCTCTCAGCAAACTGTTGCACCAAAGCTTTATTTTAAAGGTAAATGTTTTGCCACACCCTGACTAACTCTTTGGCAAGTTTCCTTACACTGAATGCCTGAATACATAACAGATGTAGAGTTGTCTGTCTTCTAGGCCCTGACACCAGGTTACATTACCCATGTCTGTAGCCTCTATCTTACATACATAGATGTTCGTAATCAATGTGTGAATGGGTAACTTTGGTTACAAAGAGCAACCATTTTTCCCGTCTTCAGCCTTTACCTCAGAAAGGGGTAAGATCTCTCTCTTTCGCACATGCACAGTATTATTGAAATAAATATAGTAATAGAGTAAATAGTACTTTTAGTGATCCTTTTCCTTCCAATCCCATACCACATCTTTGAAAAATGAATAAGGAAATTAATTTTTTTAAAAAATTAAAAAGTGTATTTACCATGTACCTTATATTATTAAGTTAGGTTTAGAAAAAGCATGTAAGCTTCCTTTAAGAGGTGAGTGTTCCTTTCAAAACTTTAGCACAAGTTGAACTATAGGTTCTGATACACAATACCTTCCTCGTTAATGACGACAAATCTCCAATCCCAAGTGTTCTGCATTGCAACTATTTGACTAAATATATATATATAGCCATTCCAACATACAGTGCTTCCAAGCTGGCAAGTGGCATAAGTGAGGTAAAAACTGACATAGTATACAAAAAGGTTAATGGTCAAAGCTACTTTCCTGGATGCCTTTTCTTTTTGATTTTCATATAAAACCATCAAAATAAATAAGCTTTGACATGGAGGTATGTCATATGCCCCAGCTGCTTACCGTTATATGATTATTACAAGCATTGAGAGAAAAAAGCATTCTTATACGAGAGAGAGAAAGAGAACATGCATTGTCTAATATTTTTTTTTAGATATATAAACATTAAATTAGATGGAAACAATAATAAATTTCTGCTAGTCAATAAAAACAGACAGCTCTAACAGTCAGTCCCACACCTCTTCTAATCTGGAAGATATAATATATCCATTTTTAATCATTGGAAAGGCAGCTAACCTCCTGCAGGGTAGAAATGCTAATTAAGATTAATGATCAATCCTAAACCTGGGCTAACATTGACTAATCAAGGAGGAAGTTTGTTTTTGTACCTTGAAATAACTAGAACATTTTGAATGGACAGGTTAGGACTTTTACATCCTACACATTCTATTAAAAATACCTCTTCTACAATAAAGCAGATAACTTGTTTGCTTGTCTATGACCCCATTCTGAATTGCTGGTACATGGAAATGCTTTATGAAATTGTAAAAGCAATATTTTTCATCTTAGCGGATCGGTATACAATATATTTATCATCATGCTGTCATTCTTTTGATAAAGAAAAAAATCACCACAAAGGCATTCATTCTTCTGCACTTCCAACTTAAATTTCTTTTCGATAATCAATTGAATACACAAAAAAGCAAAATTAGTGATGTTTTCCTTTAACAGATGGGGAGAAAACTGCAAGGTAGCATCTGGTAAATGTATTGATATCCCATAATACCCTGCATTAAATATTCTCCTTTTGTTCTACATTAGAATTTGTCTTACACTGTGTAGAGAAAAAAATAAAAATACATCACAAAGACAAAGTTGTTTTGAGTTATTATATTAAAAATACAATTGTAAGAGTATATTAGTTAGAGCTACGAAAAGTATAAAACCTATAAATGACACTGTTCGTTTGTAGGCAAAATATGTTGTTTTAAGACTATTCAATATAGAATTTAGTGTACACATTGAGTACATTACATGACATATATAAATTACCTATTTAATGCAAACAAAAGCTGAAGATTCAGCTTCACTTCACATCTTAAAACTGCTGTTATTTTCTCAAAATCCAATAACCCACATCAACTACTGACACTATGCTGCACACAAAAACTTCGAATACTTTGATTTTACATGTATAACTCTTTGTATCTAGCATGGGCACACCTTCGCAAAGCATTAATAGAGCAACTAAACAAGATTAGTGCAACATGTTTGCACAAGATTAATATTAGCATTGCTTTGGTCTGTAATGTAGAAGTGAATAAAGCTGCAACTGATTTTCCCTCAATCTGATCCAGCAGCAGTAATCAGGTTCAGTGAACCCAAACTAGAGAGTATCCTTTAAGATAATGTAACTATTTTAAGTGACATCTTTAAGTTGTGAATACTTTTCCAAACTGGTTTTATTTCTTCATGTCAGATTTAAACCTTATCAGTGCCTGAATGTGTGCATGGCAGTAAAACAACATTCTGCTTCAAGAAAACATTGTAAAAGAGCAAAAGAAAGCACCAGTCATTATTTTACTAGTGTAAAATTTTTTATAATAATTTTTCTTCTTTTGGCAATACTAAATAAGTGCGCTACAGAACAAACAATACAAATATTTAAATGCCAGGTTTATGTTGACACACAATGAAGACACCAGCCGATTATCAATCCACACAAGTGGTTTTCAGCTGCAAAATAATTGTCCATTACTCATCAGAAAAATTTTAAAAGAAATATGCAACTGTTAAGTTAGACCTATTTTGCCAAATTTTACAAGATTCTGAACATAAAAATTAAAATCTGCACGGAATTTCAAAATCTAATCTAGAAATAACATTTTTATGACAGAATGAAAGATATTTTGAAAAATGTTTAATTAGTAAGATAAATTGTGGGAACAAAAGGCAAGTTATGTTGTGTCAGAACAAAGATTATACTTTATTTTAGCATTTAATTGAAAACTGACAAATTTAAAGAGAAAAGCTTATGATGGTTAGCATGGTATCTGGTGCTTTCAGATTAAAAATAAAAATTAGGGCTCTTAATTACGGATTTTGAGGGATTTTTCTTTTTTTTTTTGTTTACTTCTTTCATGCCTGCATACAGCGATACTTATTTACAGCTAATCATAGTCAGTGCATTCAAAACTTTTTTTAAAATAATGGAAACAGGTATATCTTTTTTTCTGTTTAATGAGTAATGGAGAGAGAGAGAGAGCCAGACAAAATGTTTTGTTAATCCTTTCCTAATTTACAAGCCATAGCCATAATTGGTTTTTATAATCAATTTTAGAAACTGTCAAAACTCTTGAATAACTCAGGACTACAGATACAGATTCTAATGCTGCCACCCACGAGATGGAAAAGTAATCTGGATAACGTTTCCATACACTAAGCACAGACAGAAGCTAGCTTGAATTACTTGGTTTGGCAGCAGCAATAGTAACATACTTGTCTGGTTAACAAGCATAAAGAGAACGACTGATAAATTAAAACCCGAGAAACTGATCTGTCTTTATAGATACAAAGGCATCATCTTGTTTACCCCTAATTGCTTTAAATTTAAGCTCAAGTAACAATGAAATGCATTAGCCATTATACATAATATAAAGGGTGCATGTGCTAGAGATATTCTAATGAACTCAGCTGGATACCATCAAGATGCTATTTTAGCCGGATTTCATTTAACTCCCTGGTTGGGTGGGTGGGTGTGTCACTTTTTTTTTTCTTTTTGAAGTATTTCAAACTTCTTAGAGGAGACATATACTGCAATTAAAAAATGTTTATATATTAGTAGATTCCAAAAGTTAGGTTTAATCTTCCCATTCATGAAAGTCATATTTAATGCTTACTCCAGGAATTCCTGATCAAGAGGTATTTCAGAAAGCATAAGGCTCCAACTAATGCTCTTGATAAAATGAGATACTGGTTTCCAAAAGTTAAACAACAAAATTAATGTTTACAAAATGATTAGGTTTATTCACCAAATGTTCAAAATTATAACAATTTTCATCAAAGAAATATATAAATGAATTCCAGTATAAACATGTAAATTAGCTTTAGCATAATGACATGAAATAAAAGAAACTTGGCCCGTGCTCATAAATCTTTGCTTTCTCTGGATATTTCAAAGAGAAGCATGACCAATAGAGAATCTATGGAATAAGAACCACCACCACCTAAGGTGAGAGCTATTGGCAGGATAGAGCCAAACAGTCATTGATCCAAGTGGTAGAATGGCTAAATGTGAACAGATGTACAGTTTCTCAGCTATGGAGACAATTTCAAGTGCATGGAGATATTGTCCGAAGACTAACTGTCTGTCTGTCAACCATAGGTTACAATCCCAGCAGATAATTGTTATTACTTTGGGCTCAGTGAAGCAGAATTTCATCACCAACCCATCTTGCTTCAGATCTGAGAGGCCATAGGAAGTTTGGTATCAACCTCAAATACATGCAATGATCCATGTGTGCATCCCCTTGAGCCACTACCATAAACATGTCACTTGGACACCAACTGACTAGCGTCATGTTCTCTTTACTTATGATTCAAGATTCAGCTACCAAGTAAAAGTGGAACATACAACCAACCAACAATCATCCTGGAGGTATAGTGTCTAGGAAGAAATCTCATTGGGTGGGCATATAGACCTACTTGTTTCTGGGAAGTACCCTGAATGTAATGGGGTACAGAGATCTAGAATTTCTTCCCTGTCAGACCATACACAACTGTAACTGCAAATGATTTCATTCTAATGGATGGTAGCAGTTGTCTGCGTAGAAGGTGCATAATTGACCAATATCTTCAAGACCAAACCATAACCCACACGTGGCCAGCAATGTCACCTCCCTCCAACAAAAACTGCAAACTTCGCCGATTAGCTGGACTCTGTTGCCCATTTCTCTCAATGATAAGATTATAAGCATCAGAAAAATATTGAGTGATGTATTGACATCTCTACTGAATTCCTCCATCTCACATTTGTTAGAATTCCTTCTAAAAATTATTTATAATTTACACATCTCTTTGGTAAAAACTGTTACATAAAGAGAAGCTCATGTTTATTATTAAATATGTAAAATTACTCATTTTGGAAATCAGTACGTATATATTTACAGTAAATAAGCACACAGAATTCAATACCCTGAGTGTAGTTCTGATTGATAAAAATAAATTTAAAGCCAAAAACTATGTTAAGAAGAATTTGTTTTAGCAAAAAGGTGGTAAGTAAAGCTACACTGCATTTTCCTTGCCTGTAGGTCATGCTAGCTTCATTTAGCAAATTTTCGAAAAAATTTTTAAAAAAGGAGAGAAAGAATAAAAAGGGACAAATCTATAGCCTGAGTAAACTTTAAGAGTAACTAATACAGTGGTTACACATTTTCTATGCAAATTCACCTAAGAGTTCAAATAACATTGAGCCTATTCTTAAAAAAAAAAAAAAAACTGATCAAATGTACCTGTGAAAGGTATGAAAAACATACACTGTAAAAAAAGTTCATGACATTTTCTACAAAATATAATCATCCCAAATTGCTTTACTCAAGCATGCCATTAAAAATATAAAATGCTTGCAAAAAAATAAAGGAATCCAAAAAAAAATTTGCTATCCTTTTAAAAAAAAGATTTAAGAAAACTATTTGTTGCATACAAAGAAACAGAATTAAGTACACTAGACAAGAGTATGAAATGGGGAAACACAGCACAGTATGTCAGCTCTCAATTTCCCATAAAGGCCTACACAGGTGTACCAAATGATAACACAAAACCATTATTTCTTAAGAAGCTTTTGTCTTATGTTTAATAGTTACATTTAATTGTATTATTGTAGGATTGTCAAAGTAAACGTCTAAAAATTTCCATTGTAATAAATTACACAATGCAATATTTGCGCACCTAAACTCAGATCTTTCCGGTCTTCTTGCACAGCTAAGAGTTGTTGTTGTTCTTGTGGAGAAATTCTGAAGTAGGCGTGTGGCTAACCTCTGCTTGGTTTAGAGTTTTCTGTCAGATGCCTCATATGTCAAAGTCAGTTTTCAGGCTCAAACAACATTAATCCAACCAACAATGTAAGACATCTTTTTCTTCTTCTTCCTTCTTTATTATCAGATTTATTTTTCTGCATCTTGTCCTAGTTTACTGAAGTTTAGCAACAAGTGTCTTAATCACAGTTGAAAGATGTCCAGCTTTCTCAATTTCTATATAATAATTTTAATGCGCACCTGGTAGTCATATTATCACTGTTTTTACATCCTTTTGGGATAGGGGTAGTTAAAATGATTATTATACCTGACTAATCTAAAATTCAAGACAACTATTTTCGAATATCATCATCTTTTGAAAAAAAAAAAATCAATAAGAACCATTTTATTGTTACTGCCCTCAGATATTTGACACTTCATCACTAAATCAGCTGTTACTTCACCTTTATGGATTTTCCATTGAGCTAAGGTTATCCTTAACGTATCCAGCTCTGTCAGTGTTCCAAAACAAACATGCCCTTTAAAACTTAAGAAATAAAAAAAAAAAACTCAATTATAGATTTTCACAAGATGAGCCATAATATTCTTGTATATGATCAGATACCATATTGATTCGAATTATCACCTATGTTCCAGTAAATGCCCATCCCACACTTCAACTCCAAAAAGCTATTGAAATACATCCTGCCTTTGGGAATACTTCAGCACATGAATAAAAATTTTATTCTGTAGACATAAATAAAGATCGCTTCATTTACAGATATTAAATGAAAATCAGGCATTTCAGCCCATATCATTTGTAGCCTAACAACAGATTGTTTATACATATTTGCTGCACCTCTTTACCTACATACTCACATTGTGCTTCCATGGTGTTAATGGCATGCATTTCTGATTACACGGAATTCTGTATACAATACAAACATGGTTATTGTGTCAGACCATGGTCTACCGTGCTTCCAACAATTCACTAATATTTTCCCATGTTGTTGCTCATTTACTTGAAATTATAATAGCAAGTGTATCTTGTCCGTTAAAGAGTTAATCCCAAAAATGGCAAGTTACAAGTTTAAGGATGATGATCAGTGAGGGAGCAAATCAATTTGGTATGGAGAGAAAAGGAATTAAAGAGTGGATACAATAAGTCCATGAGGGAAAACTGATTATGGATCTGCTCAAAATAGTAAGGCAGCAACCTGAGGATAGTAGAGAGAAAAAAGCTTACAAAATGTTGAAATAGATCTACAACTTTGAAACTGGCTTTCCCATCACAATTTCTGCAGACAAACTGCAGGAAGAGATTTCAAAGTTGAGGTGCAGCAGATCTATTTCTACTGACCACAGGAATTTCTTGTCTTTTGATGTGATCAGAAAGGTTCAAGGAGAAAGGCAGAGCCACTGCTCTGGACCGTGACATGTTGAACAACATGGATATGATCCATACATTGATAAATTGGAGCTCTGGATTCGTGTTACAGGCTTGCAGTGTCAGGCACAAAGCAAGAAGTAGCTACAAACAATGTAAAGAATTAAGAGCTAGAACATGCCACAACAATGATATAAAAATGTGATTCAGCAAAGTTAGATCAAGTGTTTATAAAACTGCATTACCAGAAATACCGCTATGCATTTATTTTATTTTTTAGTATCATGGCCCCCCCCCACCTCCAGAATATTTCCAAGACTCCAAGACATTGTGTGCACTTGAGTGGATGGTTAGGGCTCTTTAAATAGTTTCATCATCATTGGGGGAAAAGTTGGTGCAGACACCTTTAGTTGACTGGAAAAAGTTGATGAAATTGGTAAGAGACTTCAACACCCCCACCAAGACATTTTCAGATCTATGCTATCTTTCATGTATACTGAGTGTTACTTTGTATTGTCATCACTCTCATTGTTTTGTTCTTACATAATGCATCAGTTGCTGATTAGTGAAATTGTCTGAGCTTCATTTTCAGAGACTGAACTAGTTTGGCTCCAACAATCACCCACTCTCAATTTTCGAATTTCTAATAAATGCCTGAGCAGCAATTAGAATCCAATATGGTATTTCATTTTTCTGCTTTGAATTCTTAAATTACTGTGGCAAAAACTGTTTAAAATATTAAAACAAAATTTTTGAATAATCAAAACAACAAATAGTAGTGTCTTGATAAATACAGCAGGTAGCTTATACAACTGTTCTATTCTTTTCATAAGGGCAAATTGTCTTAAATGTACTCTGTTATAAAGGTATGAGAAGATTTTTAAAAAACAACAAAAAGAACTAGTGATATTTTATAGAAACAAAAATAGAATAGTTTGAACTTGTTGCAATCAAATTATATAGTATACTGAAACTCAATCTTGAGTATTCATAAATTTGGAAATATTGATTATATTTCTCACATCAATACAAAAACAAAGAGTTTCATAGCTTTGTTAAAAAAATAAACAATTTAATATTTGTCATCATCTTAGAATATGAGGAGGAGGAAGGGTGTCACACTTTTAATATACAGTGCCACTGCATTAAAGAGTTCTAGATTACAATACAAAGCTAGAAGCATAAAACCAACTCCTCCCACAATTTTACCTAGGGGGAAAAAAGATATATTCTAAGTTCTGGTTCCCATTTGTACCTAAAATAAACATCTTTAGCAACAAAATTTCTCCACTAGAAATCAGAGATAGTCAGCATCTATCACTTAGAAATGTCATGCCTACTGGTTTATAGTCATAAAATGCTCAAATATAATATATTAACTCATTTTACAGAAAAAATTATACGTGTTCTTTTTTAGGACTTTAATACCTAAGTTCATACACACAGCAATCTTTATCTAAGTAAATATTGCATGTAAGTATATCTAAACACATCTTTCAAAATTATGGTAGGCCAAGGGCATCTTAAGGATGACAGGGCCTCTCTCACCCTTACCATCTTAGTAGCGCTACTGGACCACTAAGTTCAAGTCCAACTCAGGACTGGCTCAGTTTAGCATATTTACCCAGAATAGTTCCTTCTCTGACCAACTGCTTGACTTTCTTCCTATACCTAAAAATATAGAGATTTCTAGTAGGGATTTTCTGCAGTGGTTGTGGCTCTTGGTTTAGAAAGCTGAAGCCAGGATTTCCTCTAAAGGGGAACCTCATGTGCAAATGTCATGATGCAGGTGGCGCATATTTAAGAACAGCCAGTCTACAGAGATAACACTTACGACGTTGGTGACTAACAGTAATAAGGATTCCTCTTCCAGAAACACAGGATATTTTCAGTTTGTGAAAGACCGGTAAGTAAACCAATTGATTATTCCTGTTCAATTTTGCTCACATCATGATTCAGTAAACAATTCCTTATTTCACCTGGGACTAGCATCACCAACCAGTTATATGGGTGGTGTGATCTGGCACCAAGTCCCTTTTCTCATTAGGATTTTACAAAGTTAAGTAATGCAGGTGTGATTTTGAGCAATGATTTAGCAAACCTAACAGTTTTCAATGGTTTCACAAAGTGGAATCGTTGGTATAACTTCTATATTAAGTGAAATCACAAGCCTTTTTTACTATCCTAATTCTGTTAAAAAAAATAAAAAAAACTGCTCAATTGCTTAAGATTACTTTTCAATTGATCAAAAGGACAATTAGCTGCCCCAGAAGTATTTAATAGTTTTTTGAAGTAAACCAGATGAACTGTCAAGCACTTGCTGTTTTTTTTGTTTTACTGCCTTTATCAATCAATTAATTGCAATGTAACAGGAAATTTAATAGCCATGTGTCAATATTTAAATAGCAAACAGAAAAAAAAAAAAACAAACCTACTTTAGAACTCAAATCATCTACTAAGGATTAATTGTCAATCCTGCAGTGATTTACTACTGAAAAATAACAAATGCACAAATATTATTACTTATGTGAATATTTCTTTTCCTCAAAGAAAATGAAAAACTTTTCCAGCAAAGTCTTCATTATTTTCCAAATACTCGCAATGCAATAAACTGTAACACCGATATTACATTCTGAATAATAATTCAAAGCAGACATGTAAATGTATGATATAGGAAATAATTATGGAAATAGGATATGCATAAATAATGAATAATTGCAACTGAAAGACCTAAATACAGCGGCATAGCTAGAATTTTTTCCAAAAAGGGCATGGGATCATCAACGATTTTATGACTAGTAAATACATGAAATGTGTGTCACCAAACTTTCAAATGAAACATGTTTTTTTTTTAAGGTTAGACAGCATAATGACGACATAAAAAACAATCAATCACAGTTAAAAATGCAGATAATGACATCTTTTTGGAAGAGCCTGCAATTCTGGAACTCTTTTTTTTTTGCTCACAAAGCACATCAGTCAAGCAGCTATGCTGATGACATCAACCTAATGTAATGTCAATCAGGCATAAGCATCGGCGGTCCAATGGCCAGCCGGCCTGCAGCTAGAAACAAGTCTAGAAACTTCCTTGCGGATCTAATAACTGGCTCTGAAAAAAGGTCCACACACACACACACACACACTTTTAGCAGTCTACATACCTGTGCGCGTACGCCCAAGCATTGTTATCTATTATAATTTGTTACTTTCATTTTAAATGTCAGTTACACACCAGTAATAATTAATCTCTCATTATAGCCGCAGCGCTGAGCAGATATTTTGCTTTTTCACATAACAAAGACTATAAAGGAGAAAAATAATAGCTGTGTTAAATCTCCACCCCTTTTTTTTTTAAAGGTATCTTTTAAACAGCTGACTATACCCCACACCTTTCAATGGATTTACATCAGTAGTCTAAAAGGCAGTCAATACCGACTAAGGTAGAAGTATTAATATTTGTGTCAATTAAGAAAAAACTTCAGAATGAAGAAAATGTAAAATTATTTGTAGGGTTAGATTTAAACCAGAAATAACACAAATTCCTCCTGATACACAGTCTGCATTCCCTATGAGAAGTATCATCACATTAGCTCTTATTTATTTGTATTATTATTTTTAAAAAATGATACAATTTTATTGCAAACCTTCATTATGCAATATCCTGGCATAGTTTCTTCTCACTCTTCATCACCAGCCAGCAACATGGGTTTTCCGAGTAACCTCTGGTTTCATTCTAACCCTAGAAATGAAGAGTTCTAGTAAGGTTGTCCAGGTACATGCAGTGGTGGAGTTCCACAGCTAACTCCTGACTGGCTCAGACCTTGGCCACCACTTGAGGAACTCCAACTGTACTCAGATAACTTGCTCGGTCACCAAGACACATTCCCACATCATCCACCCACACTGCTGCGAAATATCCTTAAAGCTCAAAGTCAGGAAAGGGTTTGCCAACAAGAAATTCATTGTTCATTTTCTATAGTAAAAAATGTCCTCCACAATCAAAAGATCTGACTGATACTTACCTATAAATAGTTTTGCATCAGTTTTTGGGTATTTGCTAATAAGACTTTGCACAATAAAGATGGCTGGATCATTCTCATCTTGTACACTGAACAGGATTTCATACTGAAACAAACAGTAATAATAATAAATGGGAAGGTAACTTCACATGGATAAAATAATTTACTACTACAACCCAACTAGCAACCTCACAGTTTTGTACTATTTTTTCTTTAACTACTAAACCAGTTATTTAGACACAGAAAAATCTTTCTTGTAAAAAATTGCTTACATCTTATATTTGTTCATTTAAACTCAGATGTGCTGATTAGCACCGATCAACATCTACATTTGTTAACCAACTCTAAATACAAATGCCTAATTACTGAGTCTCTATTTTTTTCAAAATGTATATAAACCTAGTCCAATTAGAAACTCTCACCCCACCCTTAAAGAATAGTAAAAAGGTACTTAAATGGGTCAAATACTGCATTAAAAACAGAGCTAAGAGAACACAGATAAGAATTTTAATGTCTTCCTACTGGAAATCAACACGGTCCAGCTTCCATACTTCTTCATTACTAACAAAGTTTTACATCCTACTTAAATGTCAAAGGGGAATCAACCAATTAAATTTCTCTTTGCAAACAGAATAAACAAAAACATTTGTTGCTGTTGTTTTTTTAACCATAAACAGTCTAGAACGAAACTAGTCTGACATCAACCTTCTGAAAACACAACTTCAAGATAATATTCTAAATCTTTTCAGAGAGCTGGAACAAGGTTTTTTTTCTTTTATTCCTCCTACCTCAGAAATAAATGTGTTACCAGGTTTTTGAAAAGCTGAGCTTTAGGCTTTGGTTTTAGGCATTCCGCATCATAGGAGCACTTTCTGGAAAGTTGATGACATAAAGCATGGACAGGCTTTCTTGGATTAATGTGTTATGATGTGTTTCTTAATTTTGTGGTCCTTGAATTTTGATTGGCTAACTCTGTAGGAACCCTGCCATATAGCGCAGTGCACAAAGCCATGTTTAGAACTTTTTGTGTGGTGCTTGCGTGTGAAAGTTCATGTATGCGTGTTTATCTCCGAGCAGAAGGGTGTGGAGGTGGCCGAAGCCAGGTGTGGAGCGAGCTCCCGTAAGGGCCTAAAAAGCCGTGTTGAGGTGCTGAAGCACCTCATGCAACTGGCCACCAAGGCTAGGAGCGCAAGCGCCCCATGTTAGAGTGATCGCTTCCCCAGCCAAAAAAACAATCTTGGGAAAAAAACCTCAGCATGTCAAGTCCGAGCTCGGTAAACATGGCATGTGTTTGTTATCTTGGTAAGGAATACAACCAGAATATCAGAGAGGGGGCGAGCAAGTGAAGCACCATTTTTCAATCCAAGTACTCGATAGTTGAGGACTTGCGTCGTTGGAACTAGTGATAGCTGGGTCTACAACTTTCCAAAACTATACTATATCATAAACTTGACTACAGTGTAATGTAATTAAAACTTAAATATATCTTTGAGATTAAATTATCCAAATTTAATTAAACATTATATTTTGAACTAAAGCTTAGTTCCCATAAGTGAGTTCCTTAAATGTACAATTATTAAATTTGCTTCAGTGCACCCAGTGTATATTGTGCACTGTTTCACTAAGATAAAAATATTTGCAAAGTTTGATCATTAAAGTCTTTATTAGTTATAATAATAGCTTTATGTTGGAGAACTGTGGTAACCAACCAATCTATGACCCAGTAAAACTCAGGTTGACTCAATCATCTTGTATTACAAAAATACAATTTTCCTCAACTGATCTACTATTTTTCTGATACTGCATTTGGTTTTCCTCTCATGTCTAAAAATTAAAGTTATAGTAGGGATTTCTAATAAGTTGGTCAAAGTTGAAGCACACATGGGCACTTCCGTTCTGGCCATAGTTTAAGGTCCCCACCCAAAATAGTGTTCCAGATCCCAGCCTACAAAAGGTTGAATGCAACAGGGTATACGACAAATGCATTTGTTCCAACAGCTTCATTAGCATAGAAAGAATAACCACCATCAATCAAATGCAGGTAAAAAAAAATAAGTAACTGCACTGAAAGATGCACAGAGGATGGCCTCGCTGCATAATTACCTGGCACAGAGATGTGCAAAATTTTTCTTTACTTCATGACTGTATTAACAATAAGTTTTCCCAATTGTATTCTGGGAAATGAATATATAAGAAAATTCAAGGACTTTTCAAGACATTTTGCCAGATTTCAAGGCTATTTGTGAATTCAAAGACTGTACAAACCCTGCATTATCAAATGTCCACTTTGGGTCTAATTTATGACAACAAAAGTCAGACCATTGATGACATGACTTTTGTAACTTTGTAACCTACACACAGATTTAGAAACTTAAGATTTATGGCAACAGCTATCTTGTGTATGCAGCTACTGATCACTGAAATAGGGATTCTGTTATGTGCATTTAAAAAAAAAGATGCCCCATTTTAACTAATAAGAATTAGGGGCTACAACTCTGCAAACCTTCCTTTGGGAGCCTAATGCAATGTCAATAGCAGTTTCATCAAGATCTAAAATGATGAGAAGAGGGTCCACTTGATGAATTCATGCATAATGATCCCATTCTCAAAATCATTTGCTGACATCTAGGCATATGTGAAATGATTATTTTAACACATGGTTGAATGGCATCCAAATGAAAGCCAGCTAAAATAGCATCACATACACATTTTTTTAAGACTGTTCATTTGTAGCTAAAAATCAAAACATTACACATCTTTTAGCAGCAGTTTGTAAATCTGTAGTCATAAGAATCATGTTTCATAATCTCCACTGTGTATACAACTGAACTTCAATTGTTCTGACCAATCCCTCCCCACTTTAGTTTGCACAGAAGCAGTTTTATATCTTCCTCACTATTCTTTTTGAAGTTTGGGGCAATTTAATATGACGGCATTGCACTAACATGCAACCAGCTTCCGTTGATCACATTTTATGATTTTACATCACATATATATATATATATATTTTTTTTAACTCTTCTCAATTCCCAGAATTCCATGCTCATAATCTGTCAAAAGCCAAGTAAATTTCTGTGCAGCTTCACATACAACTAACAAGCATTGGAGATCATATGGTTTCACACTTCTCTTCTATTCACTTCTGGTACCAATTGTACTTTAATATTTCACTTGCACAATAAGATTCAAGTACATTTTTTAAAGATCTGCATAGTTCAGTTAGCAAAAACAAAAACTGGTATGAACTATAATTGGTGCCTGCCACTCCTGTTAGTACAACTGCGTTTCAATCAGCTTATTCATTAAGAGTAGATATATCTAGACAATGAAAACAATAGATATTAACTATAACAGACTATCAGAAATAATGCTACTTTATTAGTGGATTATAATCTAAGAAATTTTTTTTTTTTAGAAGAAAGCTTTGCTTAAGATTCAGCTATAGAGAATTTTGCTCAATTTGTTTTCTTTTAATAAGCATTTGAGGTGCACATTTATTTTGCAGGCCCATAGAAATTTTTTCCATGGCCAGACTTTGACAGGTGATTACAGCTATTTCAATTGTACAAGAGAAATGTTTTATTAGTTTTCTCCCATAACTCTGTTTTCTTTTATCTACAAAAGCTGTCCACTAATTTTTAATTTTAATTCATTTTAATGAAAATACCAACTGTAGATAAAAAATAGTTTGTGTTTCCATGATAAAAGTGCTGCTGCTGCCCAGTAATATAGTTCTATTTGACTAGTAGCTTTCTTAACAAAAAAATACCATTACAACATTATTTATTAAGCAGAAAGCAATCCCAAAATTTAAGTGATCTACAACCAAAGAACAGGCTTTATTGAATGTATCACAAATGCATGTGGATCCATTCTGTATCTTCATAAAACTGCTCTGACATTTTTTCCTTTTGTTTGTGATTTTTTAAAGGTTAGGCTTTTCCTTACTTTATTACCTGCTCCCTCCTGACTATTATCGTTTTTCTTCTTGTCTAGATCAAGTACATTTCTTGCACCCTGTCTATGGATTCAGTTACCCTTCATTTGAAGCAAACTGCACATTCCTAATTTTAAAGATGATGATGATATTTTCTGATGCAAAACTTTCTGCTGGTTTTCGGCTCAGAGTAAAAAGCCAACATTCATTGTTTAATGATGTAAACAGGTAATGAGGGAAATCATGGCTTTTAGTAGATTAATCCAAGAATAAGAATCAACATTAAAAATAATTCTTCACTCATTCAATTGCTGACAATGAAAGAGAGAAAAAGAAATGGAAAGCTACTGGTGATGTATTATTTACAGAAATCAGGCAGTTAACACAAAATTCCCAAACTATTCTATTAGCTGCATCTAAGCCAAACTGGATCACTAATTACTTTTGTTACTACTGAGTTGATGGGAAATTACCTAACCCACTCTCTATTTCCCCCATCAGCCATATAAAAACAGTTTTCAAACCTGGAGCTTCGAAAGGCATTTTCCTTCCCAGTATAAAATTAGAGAACCAGTCACAAGTGAATCATTTGTTTTTTAAATATTTCATTAGCAGAAACAAAATTCATTAACGTATCAAAGGCGCATCATTTAAGAAAAAACAAGTCATTTAAAACTATGCATTACTTAGTAGCAAAACAATTAAGTATTTTCATTAATATCAAAACAAACCAAAAAAATAATAATAATAATAAAATTGTCATTTCATGCCCATGAAAGCAAACATTAATACAACTTTAAAAAAAGAAAACTTTCTGTACATATATTAACCTCTCAGGAAACAAATACTATTGTTTATAGCAAACAAAAGAAATCTATGTAAGCCGTTTCAATGACCTTGAAACTTTCTTAGACATATGATGCTGTTCTGCTATTTCTCGTTCTCTCACCTTCAAGCCAGGCATTGAAAATGAAATATAACTTTAAAGATACAATCAAGATTTCATGGATAAGACATTCTAAGCAACATATACACTGACATAAATAAAAGCCAGTGACGAAGCACACACTCAAACAAAATTATATTTATCATCTTTTAGATTAGAGATCACAACAATAGGTTAACTCTCCACAATCCTATTTACTTTCTTTCAGGAAGTCTAGGAAGCCTTTGACTGCTAACATAGTGAGCTGATGTACAGATTTTCTCAAATCAAATCCAACCAGCAGTAATTAGTGACAAGAGTGAGAAGGGTTATCATCGTTTTGAGAAGAGAACCCTTCCCTTGCCTCAGTGCAGAGTCCAGGAAGTAACAAATTAAAGTGACATAATAATTTATACCCAGTTCATAAAGCAAGATTGGTGCAAGCTAACTGCCTGCAAGTTAATTTATTTACTCTGCCAACAAGCAACCTCACCTTGTCTACCATGACAGATGTTAGATCCTCCCAGTTGGACGGGAATCAACTTACGTATAGGATTTTGATTAAGTAAACATTTCAGAATTTTCCACAGTTTACAAAATTCCCATCTTTTAAATCGTTAGATCTACATTTGTTGTTCTTTAATATTATGAACATTATTTTTTTTCCAAAAGTTATGCATTTACATGTTTAAAGTAGCATTCAGTACATTCGGTCAGCGTTTGTCATGAGTTAACAGTTCAGGTAGTCCACAAGTTATGGGAGGGGAGGCAAGTTTTTGTCCAAGTATCAAGTGTATCCACTTTTTTTTTGGGGGGGGGGACTCAGTTCAGCAAACCTCCCTATTATAGTTTATGGTTTCTTCTTTGTCCTCCTCACCAGGCCACCGCACTCGTTGAAGGCGGCAACATCTGAACTGTTGATCCCCCTATTGACAGAATGCTGACGATCAAATTTGTTCTCACCACAACTTAAAATATAAAGTCTGATTTTAAAATTTTAAACAGATACAAAAAAAAAAAACAACAAAAAACTGTTTGCCATAAACTGCCCCCATGTAGCCCCACAAAGAGATAAAGGACCAATTTCAGTTTGCTTTGTTTTTTCAGTTCAGTATTAACTTTTAAACGTCTATGAGAGAGACAGCTGTTACATGATGGTATAAGTTTACCTTCTTACTAAACCAAACAAATTAGAAACTCATTAGTACCCCACATTCACTTAAATAATCATTCCACCTCCAACTCCAACCAAACAGGTGCTTTCAACAGATGGACCACCCTTTCCACAATACTGACCCTAACCCCAAGGCTGTCTTAAGAATATTTGAGGCCCCCCCCCTGGACAAAGCAATATACTGGGACCCCTAACCCATCCCCTCAACACATTAAAATTAAGTTTTTCAACTGGGAAATTTGCGACATTTCATTGCAGAAAATTGCTTTATAATTTGTTGAAAGTCTGTTTTTGAGGAGGTCGCTTTCAATATGCACCACTGACCAGCCACCAGTGACAAGGATTATGTGAATATTGTGTATGGACGATAACGTTACGTCAGCATATCCAGATAAAAAAAGGAGGCAAGAATGGAAAAGGGGAGGAAGAGAAAAAGGCGGGAAGCACGGCATGGTGACGAGACAGGCACCGTGGTCAGTTGTGTATTTACAAGCTATTTCAGCAATTTAAGAAAAATGTCTGAAACAGTTTGATCTTAAATTGATACTCGAGTTTGACGCATCTAATGTGAACCAGTCCGTGGTTGAATGGATGGAAAAAGTTGAGTTGGTGTGCAATCTTGTGACAAAGAAAATCAAGGGAGTCATACCACTTTGTTTATCTGGTGGTGCTTTCGCCGTATATCATCAGCTGAGAGAATCGGAGAAGACTTTACGAAGATAAAAGAAACTTTATATACAGCATTCACAGTTGACTCATTTGTAGCATATGAACAATTCATAGCAAGGCAGCTGCATCCAGATGAATCAGTAGACGTGTTTTTGCCGGAATTACACAGACTATTGTTTGTTTGGCAGAGTATCAGACCACGGACTGGCGTGTGCATTCGTAGCTGGGTTACCAGAAAATGTGAAGCAGCTGCTTTGCACCTCTTCATGCATGGATTCCATGAATGTCGACCAGCTGTTGGCCCGAGCCAGAGCAATATTAAAGAATTAAGTGGGAGCTGTAGGACTGGCGGCAGCAGCGACACGGCCGGTATACAGGATGGCAGAATCAACACCAACAGAAGACCGAGAACCTGTTAAGCTCATGTGCTATAGGTGCCATGGACCTAATCACTTTGCGAGAGATTGCTTGCTTCGATGAGCAGCACTCATTGATGAGGGTCAAGGAGAGAAGTATGTTGTTTTCGGTGTCATGAATTAGGTCATATTGCTTCAGATTGTTCGGGAAACAAAATGGGGGGGGGAGACATCAGCGCCAGTCTCCTCCACAGGCAAAATGTGAATGCGGCGCTACCTGTAATTAAGATCCAGGTTGATGAAACACAGTGCACAGCGTTGGTGGATTCTGGATGTTCTTGCTCGATTATACGTAAGTCAGTTTGTCAGTCATGGAGAAGGGAAGATGTGGATGTGTTGATTGTCAATGGGGAAAACTCATAAGTGCCGTGGAGTTGGGAGTATTAATCTTGGTATGTGTAATATGGATTCTGTTAAAGTTGAAGTTCTGATAGTAAATGAAAAACCGTTAGGATTTGACCTTCTCGGAATTGATGCCATCAAGGTGCTGGGTGGCATCCGGATCGATCAATCAGGCTCAGTGTATTTTACCAAGGAAGAAGTACCTGTGTGCGCAGTATTCGGATCGATGAGCCTGATTTTAGTGTGAATTTTTATGACAAGCAAAAAATTTGGATTGCAGTGTGGAAATGATCGGATAATTGGGAGCCAGAGAAACTACAGAATAAGGTTTCAGAGTACCCCTGTGTCAACACAAATTAGGGAAGAATACGAGCATGAAATTCAAGTGTGGGTGGACAATGGCTGGATGTTACCTTACTCAGGAGAAATTTGCACCTCCCAAGGGCTTGATTCCACCGTTGTGTAGGAGAACAAGGCGAAGGTACGTCTTGTATTGACTATAGAGAACTGAATGAATATGTTGACATGTCTATGGCCAATGCAGACATCTGTGCGAACAAGTTGAGGGAGTGGTGACAGCAAGGGAAAAATATGTCTATTATAGACCTCAGGAAAACATACCTGCAAGTGCATGTCCATGAGTGATTATGGCCATTTCAGACATTTGTGTTTAAAGGGAAGAGATATTGCCTTACAAGATTAGGATTTGGTCTCAATGTAGCACAACTGATAATGAGGTCTGTGCTGAGTGCTGTGTTGTCGCGAGATGAGTCCATTCAAAGGGCAACATCAGCGTACATCAACGACATATTTGTTAATGAAGATAAACTGCCTGCTGCAAGTGTCAAGAAGCATTGGTCAAATTTTGGACTGATTAGTAAGGACCCAGAACGACTAGAAGATGGTGCTCGAGTGCTAGAATTGGAGGTCCAGGAGGGGGGAGCATGACAGTCTACGTTGGAAGCGAGGAAGCAAGGTTGTGGAGATTCATTATGTCATCACGAGGAGTGGTTCTTTCCATGTGCGGGAAACTTCCCGTGTGCAGGTGGCTCCACATGGCAACAGGGTTCAAAAAACAGAGTTACTGCAATTACTGTGATCAGGAGATCAGTGGGGAGTGTGGCAGCAACAGTGCACCACTGACCAGCCACCAGTGACAAGGATTATGTAAATATCGTGTATGGACTTAATTTGCATGATAACGCTATGTCAGTTTCCAGATTTAAAAAAAAAAGGTGAGAATGGAAAAGGGAAGGAAGAGAAAAAAGGCAGGAAATGTGGCATGGTGACAGGACAGGCACTGTGGGCAGTTGTACATGAAGGAAAGCAAATTCAACCACTGCTATTCCATTGTGCTGCGAAGATGATTCTTTGTAAGTTTCAACCTGGAAAATGAATGCTCCCCAGTACAGTTGGTCACCATCATGCACACAAATATTCTGAGTGCGATTTCAACTTATCTAAAATGAGTTTGCTGTACATGTCTGGAAGAGTCTTGCATTCTTCAACGTGAACAATGTAGTGCTTTAATTGCTTGCATTCATTGAGTAATTCATTGTAATCAAGATCTTCATGATAAGCATTAGCCAATTTTTCACACCTTTGACTAAGCTCATTACAGTCAATTGCTTCTAATTGACTGAAGGAGGAAAACAGATTTCCAATACTTTTGTAGGCTTCTGCATGTTTAGTCAGGTGAGAGTTCAGAGAGTCCAGAATAGGAAGGTATGTTTCCACATTGAATTTTTCAATTTTGTGGAATCTGTTCTGCTGACCCATCATATCTGGTAAGACGCACACTTTGCTTTCTTGCACATTTGTCTCCATCGCTATATTTCGAATCTGGACACCTGCTTTTAGCCTTCGCTTCATACTCACTGAATTTGTCTCTCATTTCCTGAAGATAGGCTTTCAGAGACTTGAGGAGATCAATGGCAACAAGTATGTCCACATCCTTTGACTGTAAAATTTTACTTGTTAGGTTCACTCTTTCCATAATGTCATTCCAAAGAATTGTCAAAAAGATTGTCTCTAGCTTCTCCAATTTCTTGCTCAGTCCTTCTGCCACACGTCGTGTGTTCCACTCCTGATCAACATCAACTGCAAGGGCATCCAATGCATCTTGAATTTTCTCGAAACCTCCATGAAGAGCAGTGACAGCAAAGCAATGCAATGACCATCTCATGTCAGAGACACTTGACCACAATATGATCCTTTCCAAAGGATGACGTCAGAACATTCCAGCAATGTGTGGAAGCCAAGAAAAAGGAATACAAACGCTTAAAGTCAAAGGAGACGATTTGTGGACCACACTCAGTCTGAACTTGGTGGGAATAAAAGCGGCAGTGTCCAGCACAAGGAATATATATATATATAGCAAATTCATTTAATTCATGGATCCGTGTTTGCAATCCAGTGTAGTATCCTGCCATATTTGAGGCATTGTCATAAGACTGACCGCGACAGTTTGATAACGGAATATTGTTCTCTTGCAGAAACTCTACAACTGTGTCTGCTAAATTCTTCATCACATGAGAAAAGATGGGGATGAATTTGAGGAAACGTTCCACCGGTTCACTTCCACAAATGTCGTCATTGTCGTCGTCATCAGCCAGTTTTAAGTCAGTTGTTGGACATAGGCCTTCCCCAGATTTCATGGGGAGTAATGGGCCAAACCCTGCCGCACTGGCCCAGTGTCCACGTATGTACTGGACAGTAAATGTCAGTTGATCAATATGCGAGATGTCATGAGTGGAATCGACACTTATTGAATAATAATTAGACTCTCTGATTTCTTCCAGAATTGCACAAAATACCTGTTGTTCCATTATTTCAATAAATTCTTCACAAATGTTTGCTGATAGATATGATGGGTTCCCCTTTTCAGCGTTTCCGTACTTTAAAATGTTTTTCCAAAAAAAAAAAAGAGCCAAATCGGTGATACGGTGTGTGGACAATACCCCAACAGTTAACAAGAGACTAGCGTGAGAACAAAAATTAGTCAAGCAATTTTTATTTTTGACATATATTCAATGCATAACTATTAAAATATGTGAGTAATTTTTAAAAGTCTCTGAATTTTCCTTCTGATCACATAATTAAATGTTTTACTGAATTGGGGTTTTGTCCATTTTTCATATAAAGGGGTTGAGGTTTTGTCCATTGGGGTATTGTCCGGCAACCGGGGTGATACAGGCGTATTGGACGCAGTGTCATTTTTGTACACTTTTTTCTGGTAAAAAGTGTATTACTCCGGCAAATATGCTAAACCTCAATTTTTATTTTTTAAATTGAATTTCGAGGCCCCTAAAATCGTGGGGCCAATGGCCAGCCCTGCCTAACCCATCACTCAAACTTTCCTTGCTAAAAATGGCCCTGTTTGGTATTCTGGTTGAGCCAGCCAACAGAACTTGTTTCCACACCCCCAATCCTCTCCCCAGTTTCAGCATTAAAGAATGTCTGGACCAAAACAGAAAGTGGTACATGCATGATATCAAAAAATAAATGGTATAACAAAATATCTTTTTTTTTAAACACATATTTTAAAATTAAATTGATAAAATTTACATTGAGATGTTGGAGTCTTGCAATAAGAAACTGAAACCAGTGCTTTTTACCTTGTTAGCAGGCTTATTTATCTTTATTAAATCACCCAAGAAATGTTTTCAAAACACACATGCACCCAACACCTGTAAACATTTTAAAATAATTAAAGTAGCACACAAGACTTATTTACCTTTCGCAAACAAAAGAAAAACACTCCGTGACATGGAAAGTGAATCTAGAAGACTCACCATGCAATTTTTTTTATACACAAAAAATTTCTTACAATGAAAACTAAGTTCTCCTTTTTTCATCTTTTCTTCCAGATCTACAAGGAAAGACTGGTTTTTGAGAACCTATCCTGTGAGCCCTCAAGAAAAAAAGGAGGAAAAATGAAAAGAAAAAAAGTAATAGTAATTTTAAACTACTTACTGCAGGATAATTTAAATTGAAAAAGGTTTCCAGGTTGCTATAGAGATTGGGATCAACCCCTGTCAATGGTTTCACAATGGAAACCCCTTGAGTGTCTTCTGGTGATAGAGCAACAAAAGAACGATGAAGCCTCCATTTACTGAAAAAAACAAACAAACATACATTCAGAAAATGCTTAGTTTGTACACAGATCCAATATTTGCTCGCATGTATTACTAGGGACATTCAAATGAAACCAGCTGAAATAGCATCGCCATGACAGCATCAGCCCAGGTTTCATTTATGCCAATTAATCGATTGGTTGATTTGATAAAGCAAATGGAAAACTTATTTCTTTAATCAGAATTGAAGCATCGTTCCTGTTTTACATATTAATGCCAAATTTCATCAACAAATAAGTTTATCCAGATCAATGCATAACCATGAGCATTGATTTGGCTTCTAGTCAGAACAAAGGGTAGGCAAAAAAAGTAAATCCCATAGGAATTCATTTAAGCACCAGCTGCCCCAGACATCCCTGCACATAACTAGGTGAAGGCCAAAATAAAAGTAATACTCGTCTAAAAAGTACAATTCAAAATTTAACATATTTATGATACTTCTAAAAGCTGTCAAAAATATAATGAAAATGTCCTACTTAAAATCAGAAGCATAAAGATTTCTCTATTAAACTTATCAAAATAGTTATATATTAATCTGGATTTGGAACTTAATGATTCTTGCCAGAAATTCTTCAATTTGAGAGAAAATGTATGATTTTCAAGTAAAAACAGATGGGTCTTTTACAGGATAATAAAAAGAAAATGCCTTTTAAAACTGTCTAATCCTAAGTTATATGTATTTGGGTTCTTGTCTTATTTAGATTATATGAAAAAGAAAGAGGTAAAGATGTAGTGATCATTCAAAACTGTTTTCTTAAATGGCCAATGAATAAGGATCTCCACATAATTGCAGTCTGAAGAGTGAGAACAGTAAATATCTTGATGCAGTCAAAACAAATTTATGATTCATAGAAGAATGAGCCAAGCCTAATTTCCAGAGCAGATAATACTGATTAATTGACACCATGAAAACCAATGATACTGGAAATTCGAATGCCACCTTATTTTGTTATTGTGTAAGCACTATAAATAATCAACTGACGTCAGTAAATCCACATGCTGAATAAACTTTGGCTACCTTTAATAGTTTCTATGGATTACTGTCATGTTACTTGAATTTGTGTGCCAGAAAAAAAAAAAAAAAACAAAAGATAAATCTCTTTCATCTTTCATCAATTACAAAGGCAGCTAGGTGAGTGATGTCAGTGCGCAATTAGATGCAAGATCATCAATATAGGATAGAAACATTATTGGCAACCTACACAAAAATGCAGATACAGCAATCAGCCAGTTCAGTTAAGATTATTATAGATGTAATCTCTCTTTTTTCCATACTATTAATAAATACAGTATCCTTAAAGCCTATAAAACAACGAAAAGTAAACCACTCCTACTGACTTAAGCAACTGCTATCTAAACTTTCTTTTCTTCTTGCCAATTTGCCAACTGACAAAGATAATCTAAGCAGCAGAAAAACACTAAATGCCTAGATTTTGTATCAAGCATTTCAAAAAAACAAAGCAAGCACATCATAAAAGCCAACAATGATATGGGGATACACAGATGGTTATGTAATTAGAAATCACAATAGCAATGCAAGAGAAAATAAACTGAATATACACATGCTAGCCATAGCACCTAATTTCATTATAATAAAAAGTATTTTAAATATGGTTTCAAACTAACTAAAATACTAACAGATCTAAGTTTGACAATTCAATTCTAAAATAGAAGAAAAAATTGCATGCATTTCACACACAAAAATCATAGCAATTCCAGTATAATCCATCAAATGTCAAAGTCGTCAAACTATTTTACATTCCAGCAGATATCTGTTGAGCTTCCAAATTCCTGGCCAGAGAAACAAGCAGCAAGTTGTTAGCAAGTGGCATTTTGAAACTTGTTTTGTTTTTATAAAATATTCATGAAGCAATGACATTTGCTTTTTAGAGATAATAACTGTCCATTAAATATTAAAAATTTTTTTTGACATTGAAAACTATTTTTTAAATATGCATCTCTGCCAAATTCAATAATTTACAACAATTCCATCAATCTAAAGTTAACCTTTCAAAACCTGAACCATTCAAATAACACATACAAAACAAGAAAACAACTGCATTTATAACTTTAAAAAGGGTTTGTTTATACATACCAATCATTAACTAATTTAACAGAAGCTCATTCATGTTACAAAAAAATGAATATTTATTTGAAGTGTACATGCATCATAAATTGTGTCACAAAACCTCTCAGCCATGAAAGTTGTTTAGTGCAAAAGCAGCAATGAAATGGGCTACATAGTATAAAGGAAAATCAGAATAAAGTTAGTAAAAAAAAAGTCTCTTGCCCATGTGTACTTTGTCTGCATGCATGAGAGAGAGAGAGAGAACCCAACCAGAAAAGTAATACACAAACAGCAACAGACTAACAGTCAATAAAGTTCCTATCAGAATTTTGTATAAGCTATTGTGTAAATTTCCCAAGGAAGTCAGTCAGTCAGCTGTGAAGTTTCTCATGAAAAAAAAAAAAAAAGTTATTTACTGTTTAAGATAAAATAACATTTAAAAATTCTATCATCTCATTTCATCATGTACAAGAAGCTTAATATAATTAGAAGCACTTTATTCTTTTTTAAAGGTTGAAGAAATATTAAGCATTTTGTGAGAGCCCACTCAACAGAAATTTTTAGCATAGCATTAGCACCAATGGAAAAATTTAATTAAATTTGTATTTATAATTGAAAATTTCTGCTATAAATGCTTTACCACAAGAGAAAGATAATGCCCCCCCTTATCAAAAATTTGAATTTTTACCCAAAAATAATATTTACTGTATTGAGCATACCAGCTGAGAAAAGGTTAAACAAACAACGCTTTATGCCTTTAAAATAATACATCATTGTTGGTACCAGGAACAGGCTAAATAGAAACCAGCTGGATATCATAACAGTAACACTATTTCATCCCATTTGAATGTTCCTAGTACATCAGCTAGACCAAGCAACAAAATGACAATCCAGAGTAAATAGCAAAGTATTGTCAACAGGTGAACGATCTCCTCTACATTCAACTGCTGGAAATTAAAATTGATATCTTATTGATTACTTCTATTCCACTTCCCAATACAGCCAGAAGGATATTCTGCTTATTTATTAAAAAGGCAAGTACCACAGCAGTTTTCTTTATGAATTTTCATATTAGCAGATTATTTTGATTTGTAGTCACCTTGATAACGTTTTTACCAATGTAAGTGACAATTTGTCAAATTGCTTTGAATAGCAATGTCCACATTCTGAATTACCATGAGTGCAAACTATTTCTTATAAGTATATATAGTCGACCCCCACGTAATCACAGAATTTTCCTTAGAACCTACCTAATAAGTGTTTGTGGAAACCCCCCGCATATTCGCGGAATCGCAAATATCTTCCACGATTTTTTACGGCTTTTTTCGTAGCTATTTATATTTTTTCATGCTTTTTAATGCTAAATTATTAATAACAATATAATTTACTAATTTTGTAATATAAATACTAACGTAAATTCAGCAAAATATCAGTATAAAATAAACGCTATTGGCTGGAGGTTTGAAAGTAGCCAATCCGAGAGCGTTATTCATTTCTCCTCGCTGCTGATTGGCTGCTGCCCATGAGGCGCTGTCTCAGGCAGATGCAGCCCAGCATCATCCCAGTTTACCCCGTGTAGCTATCTCGAGTGTTTCTCTGAGTGTTGTATTTTTTATTAAATTATTATTATATATTTACTTATATATTTTTTATTATATTTTACGTTATATTTTGATGTTTTATACGCATTTTTATGGACCACGTCCAATATTCGCGGTTTTTCACTCTTCGTGGGTGCTCTAGCAACGTAACCCCCTGCGAATATCGGGGGCCAACTGTATATAGCATTGTTAATCAATCAAAAAGGGAGAAAACTTCTGCCAAATTATCCGAGAAATATGATGGTTAAAAAGATTTTGATGATTTATTAATATTCAAATAGATTATTTAATAGATAATGCAAATATATGTTGACAGCTAGTGTAAATGACAGATCAAACATTGCATCCTCTTGATTATCTTGTAAAAGAGAAAAAAATTACTTTGAAGCCTCTACTTTTTGTCAAATAAAGGAAAAACTAAAGGCTGAGCGGATACAAACCAAGGGTCTTTGTGCAGGGGGGTGTTCTTATCTGCAGCCACTTCTTTCTTAGCAGAAAGATAACCCAGTAGGTTTACTATCACATGCACATACATTACTGTTTGTCTGCCTTAGGTTAAACATGCCTGTAATATAAATGTTTAGTAGCAGCCATCTGGTCTAGCTGTCAGTTGGCTAAATACCTACACCAGTGAAGAACAAAAAACTGCAAAAGACTACATCATGCACAAGAATGAAACTGAATGTTTCAATGTCATAAACTGGAAAGTATTTTAAACAACCTGGCCATGAAGAGAGAAACTGACCTCAGGAACTGACAAGAGATGAAGACATTATAATGTAGGATTGATAACAGTCTGCAGCTACATTGAATTTATCTGAAACCCTTACTACAGAGAAAGTCTTGTTTTATTTGATACAGAAAGCTATCAGTTTACACAAGCCATTCATCAGTAGAGTTCTTTTTCTTTCTTCAGTAAACAAGCCCCCCCACCTACCTGAGAAATTGACAGACATTATTCGTTTTTGTTTTGGCATAAGTACAAATACAACCTTCTGCAAAACATTTCAGGTATACAGGGAATTTCAGACAGTCAGCGAAGATCAGAGCCAAAAATAAGGTGGGAAAGGAAACCAAAGTCAACAAAACCAAAGTTTTACCTGAATGCCACAACTGAGGCAATTGGTATTGCTTAATATATCATTAAAAACTCATTTGCAACCAAAGGCAGCAGGAACCTATGCTGCAGGTACTGCTTTAATTTTTAAGTTGCTCTGATAATATCTCGCAAATGTAGGTGCTAAAAAATCAAGATAGATAAAAAAAAATCAGCCATGTGGCATCAGAGTTTTAAAAATCCCATCACCTCAGGTTAAATAATTATTATGAAACCTAAAAAGTGCACCTGTATTTCTATGTAACAAAGATTATCAATTCTGAACACCAAACAGTACAATAAGCAACAACAGGTGGTGTGAGGTTTTTTTTTGTGATAAAGTCTTTAGAAATAATATTCAACATTTTTGGCTTTTTTAAAGGGTGCAATAGATTAGATGAAGAAAACTTAAAAATTCCCACTTTAGAACCAGAAACCTGCCTTATTTTACCTGCTGCTATCTAACATTTAAAATTCTGAAAAACAGGTAATGGATTCCGATGGCTTAAATAACTGCTGCGTCGATGGGTTTGAAAACAATACTAACCAAATCCATCTCACTTGCAAGTGAACTGAAAGCTAGTACAAAATCCCTTGGCAATTATATATAAATACTGATATTAAACAAACAAGTCTAGAAAACTGCCAATAAAGATAGTTTTTCTTTAAGCTATAGTTTTCTTATCAGGTATTTTGAGTACCACAGTTCCACAGATGTGTGTCTTAAAATGCTCTGAGCTAACATAATCATAGTCATTGTACCACTGTAATTATTTGCATTAGCAGAATCCATACCAATGCCGACTGCTTGCTTCCTCATTACCAGGTCAATATCTAAAATGTGCCAATAAAAATGGATCATTTCCATCACTGCTCCTATAATGGACACTGATAACCATGAATGAGTTTACACTCACCAAATAATATCCATATGTCTTCCAGAAACAGATGTAAAAGTGAAAATCATAGAAAACTACAACCTGTAGTATAGCTTCAGCATTAACCACATCACAGCTGAGATTACTGTTCTTATATAGTTACTGGTTGGTTTAGAAAGTATGAACAAATGCAGAGAAAAAATCCAGAGCCTTGCAAAACCTATATAAAAAAAAAACTTATAGAATAATAATTAGGTGGTCAATTTTTCTTCTATGATAATGAGATGCTGTAAATGGCAACATTTTTCATACATATACTTATATAACCAGGTGAGCATCTCACAAAAATGCTATACTAGCAAACAGATATTGTAGTACTATAGCTTGTTATTGTTGTATCAACAACAGAGACAGCCATGTTGAGAGAGAGTAGCGCTGTGGTAATCCACTAAAGCATTGCCTATCCTGCATCACAAGAGGCCAGGCACTTCAAAAGATGTAGGAGGAAAATGGAATATCCCGAAAAAAGATCCTTGCAGCTGTCTAGTGAAAAAAAAAAGAAAAAGAAACCAACCAACCAACCATACTGGGAAGGTATGTCAAATCAAGCCAACTAAAACTGAGAATCAAACTCCAGCCCTTAACCTTGGCAACCACTAAGCTAATCATTGGGCCACCTGTATGGTTTATGATAATTATTGAGCTTGCACTCAAATGGTACAGCAGATATTTTTCTTTAACCTATAACCCCAAGAAAGCCTAAATAGCCTCACTACATAACATTATTTTGAACATGTATACAATGTAGAACTATCCACTGTTAAAAAACAAAAAGCTATCAATAACCCTTGACAATTTTACTTGTTTTGTCAAACCAAGTTTACACCGGCACACCATGGAAATGCCAATATTATCAGCTTTGTTATTACTCATGCCATCTCCAATTTCAATGGTAAGGACATTTTTGAACCAATGTACTTCAAAACCACACTTCTTTAAAATAAAATGTAACCAACATTCTGTAATCTGGCTGTTTGTCCATTGCTTACTAACTTATTCAAGAGACACATTTTCAGTTAATAATTGCATCATGTCATCTGAAGGTGAAATTTTACTAACATAACAGAAAATTACAAGATCAGTTTGAGTGCATGTACATCCAAGATAACTCCTAAAATCCCATACTTTAAATTACTTATGAAAAGTTAGCCAGCATTGTCCCTGCAAGATATTCTGAAATAAATGGGCTAATCTAGCAAAATGGCTTGCTGTTTTTTTTTTTAAAAAAAAATAATTTACTTATTATTTTGTTTTTCTATTAGTTTCAAAAGAATTTTTATTAAAATAATAAATTAATAGTTCTGCTTAAAGCTCCTTTACAAAATAGTCGTGACTTCCTCTTTTATAGACTGGAATATTTTACTGATTTCATCCTGTGAGTGTTTGCAGGAGAGCAAACAAAATAAGAAGGTACTTTCAGGAATTTCATGCTCTCTGAAGATCAACTGTCAAGAGAAAATCTGAACACTTCTTACTAAACATAGACATCTAACTGGGCAACACTGCTACTACCACATGCTGTCTTACATTTTTTAAAGTTTTTTTTTTTTAAATATTACTGGAAAATAAACATTTGCAACATTACTAAAACAAACGGCAGACCAGAAACAAACTTGAAACAGACATAGCAATAAAATTCAAATCAATCAAAGTAGTATTCAAGATCGCTGCAGTCACCCAATGCTTGCTTTAGTCAAGTTATTTTGAAAAAGAAAAATGCAAGCAGTTTAGTGTCATTAGTCTAAAAAGGGCCTGAATAACTTATCTACTTACATATTCATCATCTGAGATTTAATGCACACAGGTAATCATTTTAAAAGTTACTCATTATCCTGAAAGCATATCTCACTACTACTTTAAAGCTAGCAAAAGAAAGGGTCAACTGAATAAGTCACTTCCATCAGGTCAAATTCATGGAAATTCAGCCTGTAATCTTTGGACCAAAAAAAGAATTAACTTAATTGTGTGATTGATACAGATCCTAATGTTGAAAGTTGAATGTATGCTATCAAACAACCATCCAGCCATTTAAACTCTGGGACTAGGTAACCCATTCATTCACTTTTAAAAGTAGGACTGAAGATAAATTATCTTATTGCTGTACAACTAGTTTGTGCATTTCCTATGATTTACTCAACATCTGACTTTCATGTTTGGTAATTTCAGGAAATCATCTGATGAGACATGTTCAGGGGAAAGAGAAGCATCCCATAGTCAGAACATAGATGATTCACATTTCCCCCCATTTTGTCATTAACTATGCCTACACCACATGGAAACCTGAATGCTTTCCGTATTCACACCAGTTTTTATAAATTTAAAGACACTTAAAAAAAATTAAAAAAAATATATATAAAACCCATAATTTGTGATGAAGTATGGATTAAAGGTAAACAAAGCTACAAGTCCTCTAAAATAACTGCCGTATACGTGGCGGCAGCTATTTGTGTTAAAACAAAAATTAGAAAGGATCTTAAAAATACCTGTTTATTGTAATTTTCTTGTCACTACTAATTTTTTTTCCCACTTTATAAACTTGGTTACATTAAAAAAAAGTAAAAATATCCGATCGATGATGCAGTTATGATGAAAATCACCTATTACTGATATATAATTTACAAATTTAAAATGCAAATGTGAACTATGAGCGTAACAAATTCCAACCGTATGCACATAAGTAGGCTGCTAAAACTACTAAACATACTAAGAATACCATATTTCTCTTGCATTGCATAATTCATCAGTTTAATGAAACTTAAACAATTTTAAGAGAGTTTAGCAACATATTTCATGTAACTAGTATTTGGAAGATTTCAAATGTTTTGTATTATGTCCAAGTCTCAGGTGCTTGGAGACAATTTTTATTTGCCAACCAATGTATAAAATGATTTAAATCAGAATGAACTCTATATCATCAGTTGTTAGCCCCATAAAATTGTAGTATTATCTGAAAACCCCAGAACCACAGTAATTCTAATGCTAATATCATCCATGTCGATAAGCAGATCCCCAGAAATTTTTTTTAAAATGCAGTCAGAAACATTTTCTAGTCATCAACTAAAAGAAACTCAAGTGAACTTTCTTGCCTCAGACAGCCACTCAATTGATGCCCATGCTGAAGTTCACAATCTCGTCCTCACACACCTTATAAAAATGATTTCAGCTGAATGGATTTGCCATCCTCTGAAGCCCTGAGACTATTCCAAGCTATCTGCTGAGCAGGTTAGAAAGGCAATTTTTTTTTTGTTGTTGTTGTTAAAAAAGGTTAATCCAAAGGTGTGCTGATACAAATTTAATCTGCACGTGACTTTTAAACTGTCTGTATCAAAAGTTAGACCGAGTCCCATGGGTCTTTACGCTGCAATGAATAGCAAACTTTTCATACTCCCTTCTTGTGTGTTTGATATTTTGCGGTGCTATTGTGTCACCTCTGTCACTCCCTTTCCTGCGCATTGCTCAATCATTCCTTATGAAATTGTGGTTTTCTTGCTGTTGGAAACTATAAATCGAGAGTATGTCACTTTATTGAATTATCTAGCTATCCATAATTTATAAGATAAAGGTCCATATAGGCCAACTCATGCCTGTGCATGTTTTCGCAAGATCCTCATATTACTGGTCTTTTTTTCTTCTATCGGTGCTATTGATGGTTATCAGAAAAGACAGTTGCCAATTTCTCCCCTGTTACTCACAAGCACCGATCACAGCCAACCAATGCACAACAGACACTATTCTAAATATAAAAAAACCCAACATTATTTAAAACATATATAAATGAGAACTTTTGAATTTTTAGACCACCATTAATTTGAAAATCTTGTTTTAGTTAGTTTTTTTTTCAGATTTAACCATAGCCTCTCATTAACAGAGTAAATCCCATGGCATAATCATACCATGCCATCCATTGTACACAGTGGGGCATTGATGATGATTCTTTTGCTCTTTTAAAGCAACCCACATTCTCTCTCTGCTGGAAGATTCATTTAAAAAGAAAAAAAAAAAACATCTGTGGTAATGAGTCAAACCATCTTTGCAAGCAAGTTTTCCATTTCCTTTGCTTTAAATAATCTTTCATTTTAAATTAATTTTCATCCATTCAAGCCCCAGACATATTTGTGAACCTTTCAATTCAAATAACTGAAGTATGCCAAAAAAATTAATAAAAAAAAAAAAAAGTTGGGGGGGGGGCTTTTGCCAACACAGATCCATCGCCCATTGTTAATAATCTTCAATCTAAAACCTGGCAGCGATTTCAGACAGGAAAAACAAACAGTAACTAGCACAGGAAACGTTCTCTGCATTCAGCTCTCTTTCATCATGCCATCGTTTCTTGAACTTTTTTCATTATTGCTGCTGTTTTTCAGGTTACCTACTTCTTTTTTTTAAAATTTATCATAGATTTACATGATGAAAGAAAAATGGAGCAGGTACAACTAAGTTTAGTCTATTAAAAAAAAAAAAAAAGTAATTAAAAACTGAAAAAGTTCCTGCCAAAGCTCAAACTAGACAAAGGGTTTCTGCTTCCAACAACAAAATTGCACAACTACTTTGTGGGACGCTAACAATGCCAACTGGAAATAAATACAAATTATCATTCAACATGAAAATCTAATTTAAAAAAAAAAAAAAATCCCAAACTTTTTTTTTTTTTTAGAAATCTGTAAAACTCCAAACGTCCTCATTCTCTCTCTCTCTCTCTCAGTGCGATAATTCCCCAAGTTACAGCCAATACACTAAAGCATCGCTGGTCTGACGTATAGGAGGACCGAGCTGAAAACTGCTTCTCCTCTAACGACAAACTGCAGATCTTTCTAGCTTCTTCAGTTTTCGAAATATCGCCATGAAAGTTAGTACGGATGAATAACAACGATCAGAAGCAAAGAACTGGAACACAGGTTCATCCAGTTTCGATTCTAAATCTGACCATTTACCCCAAAAATGAAAGTTAGGGGTTGGCTTCCAGAGATCAGGAAGAGAATGAAAAATATTAAAAGAAAATATACTTTTTTAAAAAAAAAAATATAAATTTTACATAATCACAAAGTGATAGAACACAATATTAAAAAAAAAAAGAAAAGTAGCAGCAGCACATAGGAATCAAATGCATATGTAACTGTTTTCTGCAAACATTTCTACTACACTAGTAGATAATTACACACACTGAATATTAAACATACTGGTCTTTTATAGGTAAGTAAAAATGTGTCCATAGCAAGCAAGCAAGCAACCAACCTCTCTCTCTCATGTGTGCGCACACACACACTTTCAAAATGCCATAAAAAGTAAATTAAAAAACGTAATCTTTTTCTTTTTACTTTTGAAACGATAGAGATTAGTCGTGACAAGCGTTGGTATCAATAAGTCATGGTGTGTGATAATCCCAGCTTTATGCCAGATTACGACTACAACAAGCAGATTGGTACGTGAGCACACCCAGTTTTAGTTTTACATCTAGCAAACATCTAGGATTAATTCCAGTTTGGAACCTTATCCATCACAGGAAATACATAGATAACCAAGCATGCAACAGATTTAGACTATGGATTTCTAACCGATTTTTGGTACTTTATAGGTAAGGTTTTAAAAAAGCAATACATAAAGGTATTTTAAAAAAGACCGACTGAGAAAAAGAATGCTTGGTTTGAGTGAAAACTTAAAATTCGTTTTAGCTTGTAATTTTTTCCTAAAGTGCTATTTATATCATATTTCCATTAAGCACTTAATTCCTTGACTATAAAACTTCCCATCATTTCCACAATGCATTCATTAACCCTCTATATATCACCCGTGGTGCATTTGCATCGCACCACTATTCAAATCTATATTACATAGCACAAGCTGAGCGAGTCATAGGAGCTGAGACACATGGCGCCTTGTTAATACAACCCTTGTAACAACAAATCTCCAACCACACGTTTTGCACTGCAAATGTGCTGGCTAAATATACCGCCAACTTAACACACTGACTAGTGCTTCTGGGCAAGGGCAGGGAAAACCTGCCATCACATGTGAAGGATTAAACAAAGTGTAGCTAGACCTGTTATCAAGCAAGTAACTGTAAATTGTGATTTTAGTACTTTGTTATTAATGAAGCTGCATAAAGTACAGGTGTTTTTTTTTTTTTTTTAAAAAAAGGCAAAATACGTTACATGAACACTTGTCTGGACTTGTATTTAAAGACAGTAAGCATGTAAGGTAGGGAGATTCTTTTCCTATATTAAAAGATATTTTTTGATACATTTTTCTAAGAATCCTACACTTCAGTGATGATCATGTGTACCAGGGAGCTCAAATGAAACCTGAATGGATAACATTATGGCGATGCTATTTCAACCATGTTTCATTTGAATATCTCTAGTATTTCATTTACCTGAAGCCCATCTCTCGGTTCAACAAACGCATCAGCACAAACAGGTCTGTTTTTGGAATAATTGTGTGGCATGAAATTAAAAAAAAAAACAATTTTAAAAAATGAAACACTTTACAAATGTATATGAAAAGCCAAAAGTATCTAAATTAGAGTAAGAGAATATGTATTATATATAGCTAAAAACTACCAAAAAGAAGAAATGTTATTAGTTAATATAATTAAGAAAAAGGCCTAATGATGAATAACTGCATATTGCTATTTAGCTTATTTTAGATTGTCATTTGTGCTCTTCTACTGCCAGATAAGTTATACTTGCCATAGTCTATCATTTTCTTCAGTTAATGATGTGATAAATGGCTATCACAAGCAGTCAATATAATGTCTATAACCTTATTAAAGAAAGCTTACTCTCTGTAAACATGAACCTTCATGTCACTACATCTATTCAAACTACAAAACAGTTTTGTAAAGAATTAAAGCCTTTTTCTTTTTATTTATTACTTATGACTGCCAAACATTAAATACACTACTTATCAAAATATAAGGTACCTTGCTCTTCTGTTCCTTTGTTATTATAATTAGCTTTCACAGTCTAATGAGCAAAACAAACAGGAAAGATTAAAGTTTGTGCTACATAAGCTAATTATTTGAAGTGAACTCTTTGGGTCAGTACCATAAATGGTTGAATACGACCTAATCATGTGACCATAACAAAGTAATATGCCTGGTCATATGTCTACATTTAATGATTGCTCTTTTACGCTATTCTATTTTATATGATACAGAAAACCTTATTAATGTGCAGTTGCAGAGTTTTAAAATCCCTTACATGTCAAAGTGAGGCTGTGCAGAGTTAAAACATGGACATCTCCACTGATAGGTCAGGGAACGTTCTTCCCACAATGCAAACCTATGAAAGCTAAACTGCCAAAGTGAACAAAGGCACAATCTTCATCCGGTTCATTCTTCAAGTACAAACACTGCTGCAATTGTAACATCCTCGTTTTCTTTAAATGCTTCCAGCAAAGTTCTACTAGAACTGAGAAGTATCAAGTTCTGTAGCACTGCATCATGGGAACATTTTAATTACCAGCAGCTGGAAGCTTAATTCAAGTCCCTCCCTTCAAATAGTGAAGTAAAAGACAGATTTACATTGAAAACCTCCACCTTCCTCTTCACATAAAAAAAAAAACCAAAAGCTGTAATGGAGATGAGGTGCATTTGCATCACACTACCCTTTAGATCTGCTGTACTTGGGCAGTTTGAAACATAGGTGCTATGGCATACATTATAAACGAGGAAGATGCTAACCTTTGTAACAACAAACCAGTATCTCCAACCCCATGTATTTAGCATTGGGAATGTTAACTAAATATACAGTGCTTCTAAGCTAGGGTGGTTAAGGTAGAAGAAACTGATGCAGCTCTATGGATGGTTAATGCGTCACTAAACATCACATAAACATTACCTGTAAATGCCATCCAAGTGTGAACTTTACAGTAAGGACATTCATCCACTGTCAAGACGGGTGATAAGAGGCAATTATAAAACCATTTTAAGTGACAGCAAATGTAAAAATGAACAAAATAATCAAATAATTGGCTTAATCTCTACTTCCTAAACAATGCGGAGAAGGCATCTAATTGTGTGTTACATTAAAATATTCGTATCTGATATAATATGATAATGGAAAAAATAAAAAGACTACTTTTGCTAAATCAGACGTCATTTATTGTTGAACTAATGCTCTCAGACTATAAAAATAAACATCATTTATGAGATTTGGGCATAAAATTGATGATCCACAAAGACTATTACAAATTTCAATTTCCTCCTTTTTTGTAGAAGAAAAGGAAGTCTTAAATATTTTAGATTTAATGTAACCTGTATTCTGAACTTTCTTGTCACTGTTCATGTATTGTCTTCAACAAACAATAAACTGCCTTTCAGTCAAATGTCCACAGATCCAAGTTATGACAGGTCTGCTTCTAATACCATTGACTTAAAATATTTTTCATGTTGACCATGCTAATTGCAAAACCATGACCCCCCCCAATCATTTTTTTTTTCTTTACAATCAATACCTACAAGGGAGAAATGAGGGAGCCTAAGTATCTCAGGTTTCTGTTAGGAAACATTGTCAATACTGTGCCACCACATAGGGCCCTGACATTTCAGAGTTAAAAAAAAAAAAAAAAATCCTCAATGAAGAGTTCTAGAGCTTCTGGCTGACGAAGATAGCCTAGCTAGCCGTTAAAAGTTCCCTTAAAATTTTATGAAACTTTCATCACTTCAGTATACCCCATTTGGTTTGGATACAGAGTCATAATATAAATTAGTTGTTCACACCAACAGAAAGTCTACGCAATACCATTAACTGCCATTTCAGATGATGGGTTATCCGTAAATAGGTTTAAAAAGAGAGAGAGAAAAAAAAAGGGAGGGGGAGTTAGTTCAAAGAAAGAATGCAACATTAAGTGATTGAAAAGAAGCTCTGATATTTACTGCAATCAATATATTAAGACAGTCTACGGACATTCACTAGGTGTTCCTTGGCAAGGATTCATTCGCATCAACTGACTCACTCCAGAAATTCACGCAGAGAGCCTTGCTAAATCTAGAAGACTAACAGAAAAAATGATTTTCTCAGACTGTTCAAAGACAATCTTAATTTTAGTGCCATCTTAGATATTTATTTAAAAAAAAAATAGAATTAATTAACGAGTCAATTTGGTGAATACTTACCATTAATCCAGTATGTTAAACAACTACATTAAAGGCTTACTGCAGTATTTGCTTTAATGTTTGGGATCTGGAAACAGACTATACTAAATAGATACCAATGGGTTTAAACTAGTTTGGTTTTGTCTATTAAAATATCAGCAGTAAACACCCCTGATTAGACAAACACCTATTGTCAGTATGCATTCAACGTGCACTTGAAAGGATTCAGGAAGTCTGATTACAGTTAGATACAGGCTTTAAAAGAGTTCCTGTTGGTACAATCAGCATTCTTTAATTTTCATTAGATACTGAGGATTAACACAAAAATAAAAAGTAAATTTCACTCCAAATTCGATTCATGTTTGCTCACAAAAATAAATAATAGAATTGAATTGTGATGAGATTTACAGTCATAGTTATGGAGGAAGAGAAAGCAAACTTCATTTGGCCAGTTATTCTGTACAGACAGTTATCATTTTTTGGGTTTACAGTTCTCACTTACAGCTGGTTTGTTCATGTTAAATATCTGAAACAATACTTGATAAGAAAGAAAGAAAGAAAGAATGAAGACTAGATTTTAAAATGCTTTTAACAAGATTAAAAGAAATCTTTAATATGAAAAGTCTTTTTGAAAATGGTTAATCCATCTTTTATTCCTGTTATATCTTATACAAATTTTAATTCAGCAAAAATTCTAATATTTGACACAGCAAAATGAACCAACCATCACAATCTTGCAGGGACAAAATGAAATTCCTGCGAGTGTAAATAGTAGACCAGGTCAAGAAGTAAGACAAAAGTCATCAGTTTGTGAAGAAAAGGTCAGTTTTCTGAAATTACTGGTTATGTACGTTGCTAGGCAATGACAGAACTTCGTAGTGTCATATTCAACATCCACCATCCTTGCACTTCCTGAAGGATCTTTTACAGGCTGATTCTGAACTGAGAAGCCTGCTGCCAGCAGAATAAAGTTTCTTATTTCTCATCCCATCATTCAGTTGTCTAATAAGGCCACCAAGCCTTCTAATGCACAACAATTAGTGTCTCACTATCTAAAAGAAATTCTCATTGACTGAGTCACCTCAAGGGAAACACTGATTAAGATTAACCATGCCACAACTTGTTTGTTAAAGAGTGGACTCAATTTTAAACCACTAGCAAATAGCAGCTGCCTTCCTACCAAAGTTTATATAGTTGTTATAAGACAGAGAACCAGACATCAAGGCATTTTCAAGGGCTCTCTAACAGAAAAATGACGATCAATAGGAATCTTAAATTGATTGATACTACTATGAATTCTGGCAAATGTTAATTCTCCTCATACACAATTCTATTACTGAAATATTAATGTCCAATAACTACCAAAGATGTATAACTGTATATTGCACTATATAACTGAGTCTTAGCCTTAGAACTGGCTATTAATATCCTAAAATATTACATGATAAAGCATTTAAAACTTTCAGTCCTAACAAGATTGTAAGGAAATATTTTTAAAATTTCAAACTATCAAATCAACAAAATCCTGCACCATCTGGAACCAGGTATTTCCAACTTCAGCAAAGAAAACAAAGATTAATGGAAGCTACTTTTCAAAAATCAGTAATAAGGTTTTACTTGTATTCTTCAAACCACCCAAAAAAATATCATGCAATTTAGTAATCAGTTGTTAAGCAAGTAAAGACAATTTAATGAAATTAGGAAAATTACACTGAACAACAGGTGGAAAGACAGTAGTTTCTATCAGTTGCCATTCCAAAGAAACTGCGGTAACAGACTTGAATTAAGCTGACTGAATCTATATATAGATCATCAGAGAACCTCATTTCGTACCAATATAGGCTTCAGAAAAGCTATCTAACATGAATGAAACACTATATTTTAAAAAAATAATCAAAAGCAACAACAAAATACTGTATAAAGTCTATGCAGGTTTTCTTTAATTAATCAGGCATGAATGTTTTACTTCGATTTTGCTTTGTCATTTTTCTAAACCTTCGACTGAATAAAACTCAACTTAGGCATAGAACAACAGTGCTTCGTGAAATATTCGAGACTATTTCAAATCATGGAGTAGCTAATATCTTGACAATAAAACAGTTTAGTGGTTTAAATTAAGTAAAAAGGTGATTCAAAAAAGCCAAATTTTATCCGCTAGACAGATGTCATATGAGCCACCTGCAGATGCACTAGATGGTCTTACCAAAAGGCAGCTTGACAATTGGTACTGAAATAAGTAAACAAGCACTCCATCCCAAAGAGGAATAAAAGCTCTTACATCAGAAGTGTCCATTTCATCTCATTCTTGCAAGAGCATAGTTGTTTCTGGAAAGCTCCATTTGTTCAGAGAATTATCAATTCCAATTTTGTACCACAAGAAAACAATAATAATTCAAAAAATGCATTGACACTTAAAAATCATTATTAAAAATAAACCTATCTGCATCCTATACATTAAATAAATACCTCTGAAATTTTATTAAGTATAAAGAATATTCATGAATTCCTTTAATGTATTATCAAATTATTTTTAGAAATTTCCCTAAAACCAACACAACTTATCTTTATAATCCCATTCTTTTCTTGTGAGAATGGTGGGAGAGAGATCAAGATCAAATTACTGAAGTGGTAATGATCAGAGCTCAAGAAATACCTCCAGAGTGCTGGAGTCACCAATTGGCCACCAAAGAAATCCAGCTGGTGCTATCCTTTCTGATAACCAGCAAGGACAATAGCAAAATAAACAACCAGGCTGATGAGTGTTCTACTAAAACCTGCATCAACACAAGATTTGATAAAATGATATACTCTCAATCTATGATTCTAAACAGCAAAACAATGATTTTTTAATCATAATACATCTAGTTTCAAGGAACAAGAGTGTGGTGACGTGATGTGTGCATGCCACAGAAAATGTAAGAATATGAATATGAGTGAAATAAAATGTATCAGAGGAAGGAAGTGACCCTTGCAGCATAGAGACCTGTTGGATCTTGTCCAACTTTTGATACAGGCAGTTAAAAGTCACCCGCACACTCAGTTTGTACCAGCATGCATTTGGGTTCAGCCCTTCATAACAAAGAAAGATTACCTCTGGAACTTCCTGGCTTCACTGCTTAGCAAGTAGCTTGGAGTAGCCACAGGGCTTCAAAGAATGGCAAATCCACTCAACTAAAATCATTTTCAGAAGATACAGAAGGTTTCACTTATGCAAAAATATCAAACTCCAGTGTGAGCAACAGAAATTTCTGAACACTTGGTTTAGAAGGCAAAAAATTTCACTTAACCTCCATATTGTGACCCTATTTTAGATGGTAACTATAACATTTTTAATATATTTTTTAAGCCCTGGCGATAATGATTTACTAATATTAATAATGTCTGATTTGCTCTTTTTGAAAAGAGCCACGTATAACTACATCCAGGCACAGTTATTTACCAAAGAGAATCCAACAACTTGCACCATTCAGAAAGTTTACTTAGTCTTTACCATGCTGTTTTCTTTTTTTGTCATTCTCTCCATGTCTCCACAAATTTCTAAATAACTACCCAATTCCTTTGTTACCCAATTCAACTCAAATCAAAAAAAAATTTTAAAAAATGGGGGAATATATATACACACACATAAATATGTTGGCAAGTGCATACAAAAATTATTAAAATAAATTGATTATAAATTAACATCTATGATATATTTGTAATAAATTTGATTTTTACCACCTTTACAAAATATTCTTTATTGAACATATCAAACTGAACTCTAAAATTCTCCATAATAGAGACCATTAATTCATAAGCTTAATTAAAAAGACCTAAATTTCCTATTGGTCATTATTCAATTAAATTTGTTTTTAATTTTTGAAAAATTTTTTTACATTACCATAACAGAATACAAGCATTTTTCAAAATACATTTATTAAATTCCAAAATAGCCAAACCAATTAATTCTAAGACTACTTCCTGGGATTTAAATGCTTTGGATCCAATCAACTAACTATGTATCAGGAAAATGTCACTCTAGCATAGTTTTAGTTACAAGTACCAAAATAATATTTAAAAACTACACTCCAACAAACAAAGGATAAACTGGAATAATAAGAAACATCTCCACAGTAAGAAGGGTGAAAGAATGGACAAACCTGCATAATATTTGCATAAGAATGGAAAGGCACAGAAACACCACCATAACAAAGTCTGAGATAATCTTGAACCAGTGACTTGTTAACTTTCTGATGGTTTTCTTTGTCAACACAATTTTTCTGGTATGAAATAAATAGACAAAACTTTTATTGGTGGTGTATAAAGATTAACTACAACTTCCAATACCTTTTTATGAAAAATTACTAGTCCATGAGCAACAATGTGTATTTTTTCAAAACATGGGAATTGCAAGTTAATATAAAGAATTCCATTCATGGTTAAGAAAAAGTAACTCATCTAAATGCGTGTTTGCATGTGATTTAAAAGTAAATAAATGAATGATTCTTTACTGCAAGATAAGCTGAAATCCTCTCAAGAGTGCAGACGTGACCAACCACCTTCCTAAATTTGATGTTAAATAAGCTAGATGAACCAAGACAGGTCCTATTATTCAGTATGCAAAGACTGCAAGCCATTTAAAAAAACCCTCTGATTTGCTGCTCTGATATCTTGTACATACACAGTACATTTTCTTAGTAGTATGAAAATGACAACCAAACTAAAAAGCTGTTCATTTGTTTTCTTATCACCTTTCGAAGTGCAAAAGCCAATGTAACCACTTCAAAATTATTAGCAGTGTAAATCATCTGACTGCAACTGTCTGCATTCTGAGAGAGAGAGAGAGAGCAGATAGAGCTAATGAAGCCAATGTCAGATTGGCTCAAGTTCTGCATCATTCCGGAACATACAGTAATGACCAAATAGAACAAAACTCCTTTGCAGAATGTAGCCATACTACTAAAATGGTGAGTCAGAGAGAGAAAACAAATATAACTAGAACAGCAACCATGGAACAGACTCTGGTGTATGTAAACTATATTTTAAAAAGTCAAGACAACGTGTCATTGAAGATTAATCTTTTTATAAGTTTGCATGTTTATTTTGTGCGCTGATGCCAAAAAAGGGACAACCCTGGTGAGGGAGCATAGTGCTACTGTTCTCTACAAGGAACCCTGTGCTGTGTAAGGCCTGGGTACTTCCAAATTGGCAGGAAAATCCCTAATAAAACTCTTAGATGTGGGAGAAAACCCATGTAGCCAAATGGCAAACTGATGAGGTGGTGTACCAGGAAGATGTGTCAAAATGAGTTGGATGCTAACTAGAATCAAACTTGGTCCTCAGTTCTAATCTAGCAGTTTAATCACCAACTTTAGAATTTCCAGTTTTAAGAATGAAGGTATCAATGCACTGAGGCTGGCATACAGAGACTGACAACTATCATAATCAGTAAATGTGCTATAAGGATATAAAGCATGAATTTTCTGACCCCTAAAATAAAATCACCCAGAAGAAAGATCTAAAACATAATTACTGCTCCATACAACATCTGAATTAAAAGCCTTTCAATTTAAATGGCCCTTTTAGGCACTGAATATTTAAAAGCAACTCAATACTTTTGGAGTTATGTTGCAATTTAAGGCTAAACCTAAAAGGTTTCTTAATATAAAGTCTTTGAGTGGGTGGGGACAAAAAATAAACTATATTTCAAACCCATAAAAAATTGTGTTGTTCTGTTGATCAGACTGTTGAAGGTTAACTATCTTGTGGCTTGATGCTGAATTAAAGTCTGTTGCTATAGTAAAATGAAAGTTTAGGGTGCATCACATGACTCCACACTCAACAATCCCATTGGAAGTTGGATTTTGTTTAAAGAAGCAGGTTAACTTAATAATAGAACCAGACCAGACACCATTGCAGATGTTGAAGCATTTCCGATTTTTTTCCCTAGTTCTCAAGAACTTGAGGCATGAATCAGAACAGTTATCAGCGACATCACACCCGAACAGCTGGAGAATGTGTTCAAGACATTGGCAAATTGGACTGAAGTCTACAACTTTGACTGGCAGCAGCTATGTAAAAATTTAAAAGATTACTGCTACATCAATCAAAAACATTAAGCTCATCCCATTCTAATATTTATTTTTTTCAAAATCTTGTGTCAGTAACTGGAATTCATTACATTTAATATAGGGACTCTCTGGGATGCATGGAATTATGTTCAACTCACTACTTCTAAGACATCAAATGGTACTTGCCTCATTTCTTCAGTTTCATCCCTTACTATTCTCCCCACCACCCAGGTAATCCCTAAAGGCTCCATTAGTAATACAGATGGATTTTTTTTTCTTTCTGTTTTTATTAGCCATTACAGAGATGCTGGAAGGGTCCCCCCATCCTTAGTGACAGGTGGAGCTTGTTGCCGCATTATTCATCTACCATGCTGGCTTTAGACTTTATTTTTAATCATATTTTTGTAGTTTTTCGCATTAGTATACATAAAAATCATGCAACTGAAACTTCTATGTAGGTCAGAATTTACTATTATGAGAGGCAACCTATTTATTCACAGCAATATTGTGAACACTCACCAATCTTCTTGCTAACTATTTGTTCTTTCTGTATGAAGAATGCCAACATCTCTACTGACTTCTGCGATAACAGATTTAAATCAAATAAATGCCAAATCTTATCATCATCTTTTTGTTGTTGTTTATATACATCAACTATAAATTACAGGCAAGTTAAGCCAAGTTTTGTGGTTGTTTTCTTAATAAAAATAGATTTTCACCAGATCCAAACTATATTACATTTTATAGGACTCTTTTGGTGATAGAAACATGTCGTCTGTAATTTTTAGTTAACTTTTTAAAAAAATTTATAAAGTCCTTATTGCCAATATTTTGCCAGCACTGCACCAGAATTTAACTTCAAACTTAAATGGGGCTAATACAAAGTGTTTTATTAGCATCATCTACATTCTTACAGAATTCTTTTTCATAAAGTGTAACACAGCTAAACAATTCAAAGTATTTGTCAGGCATTGTAAGATTGTTAAATATGCTGGGTAATACCCAGACATGTCCAGAACCCTTTGAAAGCTTCATTTTAAATAACTTATAAACACGGTTAAACTGACCTTCCACATAATTCTAGTAAATAAATGTTTGTATTAAAAGAAGAAGAAAAAAACAGCATGCCATTAAATGCTAGTTATATTCAGGGTCACAAGTTACGGGTCTGAACTAATTGATTTTAAACAGCCTGCCTGTTTCAAAACATCTATTCTTCAAGTCCTTATACAGAACTAATCTAAGTATGCTCCATTAAGTGAAGGTAGCCTAGTTCTGTACAAAAAAAAAAAAACTTCATGAATTAAATGCTTGAAACTGCTCTTATTTAATACATTATCTTATTTTCTTAATAAAAAAAAAAATGAAAACAACAGCAAATTTCTTGGGTAACCAGTATTTTTATGTAGCATCTGGGTACCAACAGAGCACTGACCACATAAAATTATTGAGTGTGGGCATATCACCAGCCAAGGACAACAGCATAAATGAGAGAGGAATGCATGATATCGTGGATGAAGTGTCTGGTAGCTATGTACCAGGAGAACCAAATAACACTGATAAAGAGAAAAAGAACAGAGTAAAACATTCTTGATTATGAGAAAATCCTTGCAGAATGAGCCAACACAAGCAAGAGGGACCATAGTTCTGGATAGGCACAAGACCAGGGTCCAAGATATATGGTTGTCAGGTGGTCATTGGCAACCAAAAAAAAAACAAAAAAAAAACAATATCTAACTGGTGACTATCTTCTCGTAGCCATCAATGACACCAATAGTGAAAACCATGACCAGGCTAATATGAGGGTCCTACTAAAACCAGCATGGACATGAGTTGTCTGTTATCCTGCATATTATGTACAAATAAAAGATTCAATAAAACAATATATTCTCGATTTATGATCTGAAACAGCATGAAAATCACAATTTTATGAATCACATTGTGTCTGGTTTTGAGAAAGACACATGACAAGTGGAAGTGATGAGCATTTTCCATGAAAAATGTAACTACACAAAAGAATGTAAACAGGAACAAAACAAAGGAAATGAAAAGTTTTGCTATTAGAGAAAAGGAAGAAACAGCATAAAGACCTTTGGGACCTAATCCAACCTTTGGTACAGACAATTAAAAGTCACCCACGCAGACTCAATTTTTTACTGATGTGTCACTGGGTTCACCTCTAATAGCCTATCAAACATCCTGGTCTTCAATGCTCAGCAGGTAGCTTGGAATGGCTGCAGGACTTTAAAGTATGGTAAAGCCATTCCAACCAAAATCTTTTTCAGAAGATACCCAAAGCTTCAACTATGCAAGAAATACTTGATCACTAACTCCAGCATGAAACACGAAAAGCAATTTTTGTATACTCAATTAACTAAACAAGCTTTGGGCTGCCTAAAAGGCAAAGGAATTTACTTCATCATCTCATTGTAACCCTAATGTGGCTAGCAACTAGAACATTTTGGAGCCTTGCACAAGACACTGTCTGAATCTCTCCCTGAGAACCAGGCAGCTGGCACCATGGATCCACTTCCCATGGATATCATTGCACTTCACTTGTCCAGTAACCCGCAGGTCACCCCTAGAGGCGTGTCCAAGGCATTTCACAACCTGATGCAGCCCATCCCTCTCCAGATCAAAAATCAGCAACCAGAGGAGGGCTGTTACAGCTGTTTCTGACTTTTGGCCGTCAGCAGCAGCAGGCACCTCCCCAGACCCCACTGGGGATCCAGACCCTGATACAGGGATTGACCAGCGGACTCACCACTCCCGTGGATATACAAGAGTAAAAGCATTAAAAAATCAGTTATTAACACAATGAAGACTAAAAAAAGATTTGAAACAAAAACAAAACAATATTAGCCAGGTTCACCAACAGAACATTGTGCTAAATACATGTAAAAAAAAAAAAAATACATTTTTTAAATTGTACATTAAAAAAATTTCTTTAAATCTACATTATTGTAAGTAATAATTTTCTTAAAAATGCAACTTATGATTAGATGTTACTTTAATGCATTATCACTCATATTCTTGGAAAATGTCAGTTCCAGAATTGACTGACTGCAGCTTAACAATCAAAGAGACTAACCCTAACCTTGCCCCATCACCTAGGCACCTTTGCAACAACTTTTGATTAGGGAAAGCACAGCATATTTAATTAATCCTTGAATGAGAAACAATTTTTTTTTCATACATGAAAAAAGTAACTGCATATGAGAGAGAATGAAAATTGTTTCATTTATCCTAAATCTACAAAGGTTTTGTGACCAATATCACTAATCACTCCATTCTGATATCATCATATTTTCAATGACATTACAAAAAAATCAAATTTCCCATTGTATTGATTACAGGAGGCAATAAAACATCATGACTCATACAAAACATCAGGACATATAATATTTTTTTTAATTTATGCTTATCTGCATTAATTACATTTGTGGGCAATTTAATCTATTACAAAGTCAGCTGTGCAAAGACGTGTGACAGTAAGACAACAAAGTCTGCTTTGTGGTGATACATGATGCTTAAAGCATGTGTGCTGTACTACCTGTTTCCAGAGACAGCAGCACCATGTGTTAGAAAATAGTGACACCATTGGAGATATGGACGGTCTCGAGCATCATACAGTTTTCTGCTATCTCAAGATCAAACTAAGTGAAATTTGTTGACAAATCTGCTCAATGTAGCAGCAATCACTTGCCATCAAAACATGCACACTACTAGTGTCAATGACAAGCCATGCATTGGACAACCCGTTTCCATGGCAACAGATAGAGCAAAAACCAAAATTTTGCAGCACAAGCAAAGATCATTGGACAGTATCAGGTTAAAAGATCAGCATTACTTTTAGTACAACCCATGAAACAGTTCATGCTCACCTGGTTTCCAAGAAGTTTTTTTAAAAGGGTAACCATGCAGCTCACAAATGAACACAAAGTCAACCATTTGTGCACATGGAAGAATGTTTGAGAGAGTTAACATTAAAGATGACTTTCTTTGTTTCATCATCACAAAGTGTCATGTACTGTAATCACAGAACTAGATCACACTGGAAATATGCATCAAATGAGATTTTCTAATGACCAGAAGAGCTCCAATGACATGACAATAACCAAAAGCTCAGAAACCAGCCAGATGTGTTTAGCACTTTAACCCTGAACTTACAATCGTGATCTTGCATCATCTAATTTTACCTCTTTAAACCCACACACTGAAGAGTGAATGTGGACTGACTTTCCTCTACACGCACCATACATTTTATATCACACAAATTAACTTCACTTATGGCTTAACCTTGCAAAACAGGAAATAAGTTTTTTTTTTTAAAATAAAATCAATCTTTCTGTTACAAGCCTCAATTTCTTCTCTCTCTTTTTTAAATTGAAAAGAAGAGACTTACAGTAGCTTCCTCCTGCCAATTATTAGCGATCTGGCACTATTGATCACATGTCTCTAAGATTAAGAGATGTTGATAGACTTGTAATTAATGTTATCAAAACATGCTATTATTTTTGTTTCTTTTTAGAAGATTCATCCAAGATAAAAAGAAGTTGCATTATTAGTGTATTTGTTCCTTATTTAATATATAAAGGTAGAGATACTGGAGAAAAGTCCCAGATCTGTTGAAAATGCAACAGGAAAATGAAGAAGAAAGTTCAAAGCAAACCAATCAATCATAAAGCTGAAGCTGTGAAGGCTGGGGTAACTTCTAAAATTTAAAAAAAAAAAAAAAAGATCCTACAAAAATCTAACATTCATATTTCTAAAACTAGCATATTTACATAACGATGCATTAAGAATATTAAAATGCTAGTTAATTTTTTTAAAATACTAAACTAGTCAAATAACTTGGCAAATCAAAACAGCAAAACCTATTAAGAATATGCAATCTCAAATTAGTATAGTCATTTTGATGTTAACATAAAGATAACTAACTAGAATGATTAAACTAAAAACACAAATTTCAAGTAGTCATATATACTGGCTGGCCATTTTATTAGGACTTATACCTAATAGCGTGTTGGGCCACCTTTTGCCTGAATAATAGCCATGACACAACATGGCATAGAATCAACAAGGTGCTAAAAGGTGTCCTAGAGAATACTCCTCCATTCAGTCTTTGATAATGTATGCAATGTACATAGTGAGGTGACAAAGGATCATAATGGAGAATTGGATTGAGTTCCAGTCATGGTGCTGGGCATGGGAGGATGCCTGAAGTTCTCAAAACATGAACACGCAATATGGGCATGATGGATGGAATAACTGCCATCTTAGAAGTAGCCATCATCATTAGGGTACACATGAAGCATCAATGGATGCACTTGATTGTAAAAGATGAGGTAAACTTTGAGATTCGTTTTGCATTCTAAATGAACCAAGGGGCCCAAGGTATGCCAGCAAGATATACCCCAATCCATGTCTCCAACTAAAGGCTTGAACAGTTAGTATTTAACAAGAGGGGTCAAGTGATTTGTGTGGCTTTCTCCAAATGTCTTCTCCCATCTGTGCAAAACAGAGTGAAGCATGACTCGTCAGACCACATGACTTTTCATCATTCCAGGGTCTGTGATCCATACACACTGTTATTTTATGGTGGCAAATGAATAGCAGTTTATGCAATGATTTCCTACTAGCATAGTTCATTTGTTGCAGTGTTCTTCGCAAAGTACAGCTGGAAATGCATGTGGATTTCGCTGTATTAAATTCTATATTAGTTAATTTATTGTTTGATGACAACTCAGCTTTATTATCCCTTCTAATTGGCATTCTCCCCTTTCTTTCACTATGTTTGCAGCCACAATTCCACTCTCACAGCAGACATCATCTTCACCTTTTACCACTGCTGATAAACTTGAAGGACCAGTGTCTTGGAGCAGCCTATAAACGAAACTGGCTTGACCACTGTGGCACCTCCTGCTAGAGCACCTACTATCATGTCGCTTACAAATGCTGTAATGCCTTTCTCTTTCCACATATCAGGTACACTGACTGCAAATGTGCTTGTCCAAGTCATATACGGTGCTGCACAGGTCACCTGTCACATCATGTGGTCAACTTTGTCTACATCCACAGCTCAGGTCAGGCCCAAGTCTAAAGGGTACACAGGTCCTAATAAAGTGGCCAGGCAGTGAAAGTAGACAGACTGTCAGGTCCATTTATACCAGAAGGAAATTCAGAAGCAGTTTGTTTCGAAAGGATGAAGAGAATCCATTTAATATTTTGGGAAAAGGTTTGCAGAGAGAGAGAGAGAGAGAGAGAGAGGGGGGGACAGAAAGATGAAGCAGCTCAAAAGGAGATGAGTGCCATACCCTAACAGAGCGGTTATGCAGTCCCTGATCACTGTTTTAAGAGAAAATTCTGAGTTCAGGGTCCGGAAATTTCTGCTGCTGCTGCTGCTGATGATGATGATGATGATGATGATGATGATGCTGCTTTGTGAAGGAGATAGCGAGTCGGCTCCTGGGCCCCAAACTTCCAAATTCGAGGGAGGGCGGGCATGAGGAACCCAGAAAATACCTCACGACCGACCATGGTTTTATTCCAGAACACACCTGGCGACTACAGGGAGGAGGGGGGGGGAGAGGCCATGATGGTAAGGTCAGACCCCTCTGATTGCTGGACACGGACGGTGATTCCGCTGTGGGCTGTTACCACAGGAAACACTTCCTTCGTGAACAAAGGGAAGAGGGTTGGCGGAACTTCACACGAAATTTATCCCCCCCCCAATTGTGTAAATATTACTGAGGTAATTCCGAGATCGAATCCAAGCCGCACCTATGACATTCGCCGCAGGAACACACGTAATAACCCTTCCCCCCCCCCGTAGTTGTCGCACGTGTTAAGCAGCCGCTAGAAACCTCACCACCCCCACCCCCACGGTCCGAGTCAGGTTCAGATATGCAAAGGATGGGGACAGTGGACAGACAGACACTGCACGTAACTGGCGACGGTTGGGGGGAGCGCGCGGTGGAAATGCGGCGGCGTTCTCCTTCAAATGGGCGAAGGAAGGAAGGAAGACGGGTCTCCAGTCCGCGTCGCATCTGCAGTCGAACCGGTGCCGCCAGGGTCACCACCACCACCACGAGGAGGACAGACGGGAATAAAGGGAACACCCGCCCCTAGCTGACGGCCGGCCGGCGCAGCAGCTCCCCCTCCCTCGGATGCGACTCACAATCCGAGACGTGTTCAGGTCAGCGCTATTCTGACGGAGTCGGCTGCCCGGCGAGCGATGGGACGGGACGGGACGGGACGGGACTGGATGGGATGCGTTGGGATGCTGCTGCTGCTGCCGCCACATCGGGAAGTGACGACGACGACGACCCGCCGGTCCACTGGATCGGCACCGCTACACCTAGAGCGGAACAGCCGGTCTCCGCTGCTCCGTCATACACCGCATCACCGGGAGATGGATGGTTAATTAAATGGCCGGGGGAAGCTCTCGCGACAGCTCGGGCGGAGGGGGTAACAGACAGGTAGACGGACAGACAGACAGACGACCGTCCGTCCGTCCTCGGAAGACAGGCAACGCCGGCCGGATCCCGTGCGCGAGCGGGCCCCCTCCCCCGATGCGGGTGAGCGGAGTTTTCTATCGCACGGACCCAGCGTCAACTGGCGGAGAACCCGTTACCACACCATACCATACCACCAACACCATTCCATCCCTCCATCCATCCCCCCCCTCCGGGGCCTGGGGGGGAGGGGGAGGCGACGGGGGCGGCGGGTACTCGGCACGAGCTCGTCGTCGTCCCCCCCCCCCCACAAAACTCTCCTCTCAACAAGACGACGACGAATCCACTTACCCGTATACCAAGGCAAACAAGTGTATCATCCACACGAAGCACCATCCTAAGAGAACGAACACCCCCACCGATATGGCCACCACTCTGGCTATAGTCATCTCGACATCTTCGCTCGCCGAAGTGTGATACAATGACCTCCGAGGGCCGGGAGACTGCGCATGCGCGGTGATATCATCATCTCCGGATAGAGCAGCGACCTTCGGCCGGCAAAATCCCGATCTTTATTGCTTTCTTTTTTTTTTTAAATGGGGAGCTCGTGTCCGTCCCCTCCCCTCCCCTCCATCACTATCCATCTATTTATTATTAGTGTACCGATTCTTGGTTTCGATGTTTGCAATGGTCGCTCCCTCGTGACGTCTCCACTAGGCTAGTTGAGGGGTGGGTGGGTAGGTGGCCGGCTGTTGGGGGACGGTTCATGTTTCTGTCGGAGGGGGGGATGGTTGCGGTGCATACCTTCGGATGCTCCATCATCCCACGTGGAAATTCCGATCGGCGAAACCCCCGTTGGACGACGATATCACATATGACCCACTCGACACCAGTAGGTGCTTGTTAATCATACTAGTATGACTAACTGGTTCCTCGTCGTCTCGGGGAGTGTCGGCTGCTGGTACGGATTTTCGTGAATACCTACCTAGCTACGCGGAGCCTTTGATCGGCGTTTGGACAAGCACTTACCGCCAGGCGGCTGCACCCCGACAACCCCTGCTATGGAGGGAGGGGGGTGCAGAACTCTCAACGGGAACAATTTAAAACATCACCTTTATCGATATCGTGGTACATTGTTTTAAACAGTGTGGTGCTTGGTACATAACCTGTACTGCTCGTTATCAGTATCCTCAACAACAACAACAACAAAATAATAATAATAATAACGATAATAATAATGTGTTCTGATGTAAATCGATTATCAATATCACAGCAGTGGTGATTACGAGCCAGGTGTTGTTGTCGTAATTCGCGACCGGAGAGGACGCCACCAGCAGCCAGAGGAGCTCTGCCCGTATATAAACCTGTCTGGGGAGGTGGTGAGCTCGTCTGCCTGCCATCCATACACACTTTCCTCTCTGTGCCCCCAGTGGCAGGCACGCGCGGACTCCTTACTAGAACTCTCTATTTCTGGATGTGGGAGTGAACTGGGATGGACGGAAGTGGTCTCTCCGGTATAATATTGAAGATGGCGGGATTCCTGTGGTTAATCGATGCACTCGTTATAGTTTTCTCCGAGCTTTTATACGGGGATCTGCTTAAATTTGTCGTGCGGATTAAAAGATTTGTCTAAATCAGGAGATGATCGGATTAGCGATAATCTCGTGTTATCTTGGTCAAAACGTAAGCAAAAAAAAAGGAGGCACATTTAGTAGTTCTTTTCGACGCGATCCGAGGGGAGATAACTTCTGCTCTCTCTGGAGGTTGTTGGGGGGGCCCCCACCTCGACTGGTACCTTAAGTGGCTCCATCTCGTCACAAAATACCGGGTAATGCCGCATCTTAAAAATAAATAAAACAAACTTTGTTTAGAAAGTATGTTCTGGCGCCATCGCTGTTGTATGCAACATGAAGTAAGACACGTGAAGCAGACGACAACCAAAAAGAATGCTGGTAACATCCCTGGATGAATAATCTACTATGTAGTGACTGTCTGCACGAGAAAACACCCGTCATAAACCGCTAAATGGGACAAACTAGAGCATCGGTCAACGGTTGCGCACCATTAACTAGAACATCCGTTTTCCTGAAGTGAGGGACCTGATAGCAGCTGGAGACTTAGAACAATAAAGGGAGATCATCAGGATGGAGACCGGTGACAAGGCTCTAATGAACAGAATAGATTACTTAACTCTTGGAGTACCACAGAATTATATATAAACCGAATAACACTATAGTCAACCTCATCGTAGTTTATAAAAATAATTTTCTTTAAGACAATCTTAAAGTCTTACTAATAAAAGATAAAAGAGTGGTAAAATTTGTATTTATTCTATGTACAAATATTGCTCTTAGAATTTTCCTAACCATCAAAGATAAAACATTTTATTGCATCAAATCATCAGTTATCATTTTGTGCATATTTCTAGTAGATGACGATTGCAGACACAGTTTACATCTCCCGCCCCCCCTTTTTTTCCTGTTAGCATTTCTGGGACTAATTTCACAATGGCAACTTTACCCGTAGAGGTTTAGGTCATGTGGATGGCACAGACCTTTCAGTGTTATCTCTAATTCTTTTCCACGAGTAACAAGATAACTCCATTGCTTTTCTTTCGCTTTCTCCCCCCTTGTTTCCACTCCTCATTCGAAGATAGCCAACTAATATGACTGTTTATACAGCCCACATCGATTATATTGCAGGAAACGTCTATTGGACATTTGCGAATCATTCTTTTCGTGGAATATGTTCGAACTGTCCGCTCCAGGGCATCTACTTTAACTTTTGCTTCATTGTAGGCAGAAATTTTTTTTTTCCTCCCTTTTGCAGTAAATCATCACTTGTTGGCTTGCTAGTGAAAAAAATCATCACGTTATATTTCGTCCGCCTTTTCCCCAGTCCTTTCACAGAGATTATCAATCACTCTTCGTCCATAAACTTTTTCCTGGTAAATTATTATTTATTGCCACAATAAATCTGCCTATTTCATACAAAATGGGGTTCACTGCCCCGCAGTCTCCATTATCTTTATTCCATATTTTCCGGGCTTTGATGGAATGTACTGGCAGGACGAACCGTGGCCGCGGAAAGGTACCAGTTGTTCCTTTATTGTCACGTCACATTACCAGAAAGAACACGCCATTCTTTTAATCTTGGAACCCATATATCAATCTTCTGCGCTTAAGTACTCGCGGGGGGGGGTTGCGGTGTTGCATTGTGGGAAAGCTAGGGGGGTGGTTTAAAGAAGACGTGACGTATCCGCATATTTAACCCGATTCGCAAAAACTGGACGGCAACAGTACGCCTGACCGCGGTTCTCGATCGGTTAATTAATTTCTAGTTTTATCCTGCATTCATAACCACGGTCTGTTGTCACTACATACATCACGATCGTGAAAGAATGCGCCGTGTGTCGTGTTTCCTTGGAGCACCGATGTAATTCCCCTTTACTTTTTACCCGTTGCTAATTCTGTACTCTCCCGCTTTATTTACTAATATATTCCTTGCGCTAAAACGGTTTGCGTTAATTTTCGCTCTAAACGTCGAGAAAATATCCATCGTTTATTGAAAATCAATACAGCAGATAAAGGATAAGTGCCGAAGAACAACGAATGTTCCTCTTTCTCTCTCTCTCTCTCCTTCCTTCTTCTGTTTTCCCAGTCTGGATAATCGATTGGCAAGTAACTAAGTAGGTGCTCGTTAATGCGAAAAGCGATTTCATGAGAGAGCGGTACAATTATCGTCAATATAGCGAGGCAGGTAGAACGTGGGCATGTTTCATACTTGGAGTTAATATAAATCTCCTATCCAAAAGGATTAGAATAACATTAAGCGAAGACTGACTTTAAAGTGATAATCATTTTATATATACTTTTTACGTACGTACACCGAAGTCTACAAGGAAGGCCACCCGAGTGAGGGGGCGTAGCGCCGCAGTCGTCCGCTAGGTAGCGTTGCCATTCCTGCTTCGTCTGTCTCAATTGTTTCCAACTTCGGCAGGATACTTATAATATTCATTTAATTTCACGTATCACAAATTCAAATTGACTGATAATATAAATTTTAATTTGTCGCCCCCCACCCTAGTAATCGATCAGAAGTGAAGATATCCTGCTTCATGTGACTAAGAATCGATAAATGATATCGCAAGCTTTATCTAATGATTTTAACGTCTTATGATATCCTCATCTGAGTGTATTTAATCGCATATGCAGGATTTTTTAAAGTAAATTGCTACTGATATCATAAATTGAACTATATAATAAACTCGGAGATGCACACACATACATGAACTTTACATCACACCACCATCACGATCAGAGTGCCCCGGGTATTTTGGTTCCCTCCATCCAACTCGGGGTAACTTTTTTCCCTGTCGTGGAATGTAGGCGGCTTCCATGGCTGAGGATTGTTCCGCGGGGGCTGGATGGCGGGGGATCGAGTACGTTGTGGTGGCAGCACGATGGAAAGTCTTCTGTCCGTAAGGGCGGGGGCGAGAGATCCTTTTTTTGCCCGGGTAGCCACATCACATCCTCTGTCTGTGGAGGCTGGGCGCCTCCGGACCGATTTTCAGACCGGAAGGGGCCGAGACTCCCCCCCCCAATGAGGTTATCCGGCTGGGGAAGCGATCGGTCTAACGGAGCTTTGCTCCGACATTGGGGTTTTTTCCTCATCTAACGAAGAGCTTCGGCTCTTCAAGTGGATTTCGGCCCTTCTAATGGAGCTCTGCTCAATCGAGGCTTCGACCCCCATTCCCTTCTCCCGGAAAGGAGTCACACACACACACACACACACATCGCTGCAACAAAGTAACGATAAAACAGGCCAGTAGCCTCGCCATCCCTTTAACGAGATGGCTCCTGTCGTTCCTGGTTGGTTGTGAGAAGTTTTCCGGCGCCCATCTTCAGCAGTGGCATTGAACGGAAATAAGGATACCATCGGTTTACAGATTTCAATGATCGGGAGTGTCAAGGGAAACTTCCCGAGCGCGCACTCGCTTCCTGCATTCCTTTCCTCACGCTCCAGCTCCGATGGCCGTACACAAGACTTACAGAATCTGGACGTTGCTCGCCACGCCGGTCTCTTCTTCCTGAAACACCTGCTCGTCGCCAATCACCTGATACCCATCGTCGTGAAAGGTGCCGCCACATCTCGGCACAGTTCAGCGTACAAATCAGAGCAGCGCCTCCCAGTTTTTGTAATATCGTCTCTGACCGCTAGGCAGCGTTACGCTGAATCGGGGTCTCGTTTTACAGCAGAGATACTGTAAAATGACAAGCACCGGCTGGTGTTCATCTCTCTCTCTCTGTCTCTCGCACGCACGCCCTTTCACGGCAGAAAATATGAGGGGAAATCACCGGTAAAGAGCCGCTTTCTGAAGCTACAGTGTAACGAGATGAGTTGGGCAGTTTACTTCCTAGTCTGCTGCAATCCTAAGTAGCCACCCCACCCGTAGCGTAAGCCGAGTAGACGTGGGGCGATGACCACGCGCGCCCCCTGGATGTTAAGTGAGCGACTAACTGATAAGGCCCCTTCGGTATTACAGTGCAGCAAATAAAGAGAGAGAGATCTACGTACAAAGCTCTCCTCTCCTTGGAGATCTAGATGCTAATTATAACTGATGTTTTTTGAAAACATTAACAAATTCCATACAAATAAAAACAATTTGTTTTTTTCAGACTTTTGTCAAAAGATGCATTTTTATCGAAATCTCGTTTGTACCTGACAATTTAATTCACTGCTGAGCCGACAATTATGGCAGCCATGCTGCAGATCTGGAAGCAACAGTGATAGTATATCTCTAGCTATCTACGTGCTCGAAGTTACGAAGCTTTTGATGAAATCAAATTAAGCTATCTTTTTTATTTTTTTTTAGCGCGGAGGTACTTCTTGCTTTCGCCATACACCCGGTCCACCAACCGAGTTACCCACCCTTAGCGGCCCGCGGGCGCCGACGGACGGTCAGGGTCCCGATCAATTTTCTACCTAATAGCACCCCCCCCCCCGGAAGCAGAAATCAGGTATTTCGCTCGCTCACAGTTCTGGCTAGATGTACTTGGCGCGGGAGCGGCTAATGAGCCGCTTAAGCCAGAGAATCAATGCATTTAGCCGATGTCAAACGGACGGCTTAAGGTTACAACGGGGATTAACTCGTATCGGATAAGCGCCGATTATCTTGTCACGATATAGCGCGTTGTTGTACCCGATTGCCCCGAAATCACAATTCCGATTATACAGCACAGATGGATAAATGCCTGACCAGTCCCCCCCCCTGTAGTTTCTTTGTTGAAGAATGCGATGTGAAGTTATGCCGGCAGATTATCGAACGAATTAACCGAACATATTAATAATGGACGGAGACCCGCGATAAAACCACCCCAGATGTCATTTCTATGGTTATCGCTGTACTCCGGGCTCCGCGTACACTTTTCCCGCAGCAACTGCCGTTTCACCTTTTAAGGGGACGCTGTCTGACGTGTCTGTACCCTATCACTTGGTCTTCTGGCTGAAAGACATTGGAAAAAAAGCACCAGGTGGCGCTGCTCTATCACTCCTCTAGGTCTGACGATCGAGCCGGTCTTCCCATGTGACTCATGCTTTGTTGTCGATCCTCAGCCGCTCTGTCACCTTGGCTACTGATTATTGCGGAAATCTGAGTGGATGGCAGCGATCTTACAACAGCACGGCCCACAAAGCACAGACGACTAGAGTGACCAGACGTAGCAAAGCATGCATGCGAAAGAGGCGGGGACGACTGTCTGGGCATCCGCCGGGATGGGAGGGGTGGTGTGGTGTGGTGTGATGGGTAGTGTTGAGCCGTTATTCACCAGCCACAGCCACACCATCTGGTAGCCGGTCGCCATCTAATGACTTCTTACTCTAAATCCAAAGAGGTGCGAAAAACGAAAAAAATCAGAAATTCTTGTCATCATTTAATTAAAACGATGCTCGCCATCCACAGATATCGTAGCTACTTGATCACCGTTCATCATCCTGTTGTTACATTCGAGTAAATTTAACCTTTGCTTGATACGTAGTTTAATCTGTTATACAGAAGAATGCGGAAAGCCTTTCTTTGGAAAGTGCGATACCTACCCCAAGATGCTATATCAGTTGCTGGTGACGTGTAAGTTACTTGTAGAAACTATACAGTTTAGTTTCGGAATTTTCTACTACCTTGTTAGCAGAAATAGCCAGATAATCAAGGATCTCTCCCCTCTCGCCGTCATTAGACTCCAGGGCGGCGCTGGGCTAATGTGTCGGTCAAGATCAAACTTCGGCAATTTGTACTATCCTATGAAATAGAATCGTCTCGTCTACTCAAGACCATCTGCTGTAAATTAGCATCGTTGCACCAAAACAGTCTTTCTCGGACCTACATCCTGATAATGGCGACAGAAAAAGAATCGCGTAACCGTATCTGGTTATTATACTGACAGGGTTGTGCCAAAACCCGATCTAGCCGTCTAATCCGCAAAACCTTTCTTGGTTTTAGTTCTTTTATGTCCACAGCGATCTTTTATTAGAAATGCGATAAGTTTAAGAGAGACACAAAACCGCAACTTATCAGGGCACGTAGACTAGAAGATCAGATCAAGGAGTTACCGAATGGATCGTGATCTAAAGTCTCGGAAACTTAGATCAAAAACATTCTATCGGAACAGGAAACGAGAGACGAACTTTCCCATCTTCTCAAATCCTAGTCTGCGGTTAACACACAAACACACACACACACACTCTCTCTCTCTCTCTCTCTCCTCTCTCTCTCTTCTCTCTCTCTCTCTCTCTCTCTCCTCTCTCTCTCCTCTCCTCTCTCACCAATCTCTCTCTCTCTCTCTCTCTCTCTAGTTTTTTACAAAACGAAGATTAGTCTTATTCCAGTCTCGTTTTCGAAACCTTAATGAAAAAAAAACAAGCAAAACAAAAGGAAAATACAAAGGACTCTCAAATAATGTTAAAGTTGTACTCTTCCAATAAACAGAGAACGCGATGCTGCTTTCCCAGTCCAGTGCATAATCGGTAAACCCTGTTAAGCTCGTCCACGACTTATACGATCTGAAACAAACTTACCACTTGAATACTGCGCATTTTCGTAAACAAATACGTAAAAATATTGCTTTATTATTATTATTATTAATTTATTTTAGTTAGTTATTAAGTTGTCTGAGAATATTTCTGAAGATGGTGTAAAAATTCATCAAAAGCTCGAATTAAACTTTTGCATCTCTTTGATTTATCACTTATTTTTCAGCTCTCTTTATACACCACGAAAAGAAAATCAACGGTTGCTTTTGTGTGTGTGGTGTGTGTGTGTGTGTTGGGGGAAGGAACAAGGTTATGTACAATTTATGATGCTATTGCTTATCAAAAGACACACCCGTAGCACAGATCTGTTGCTGTTTAGTCAGTTGGATATCTTCTCTATAACGAGGACTCTCTCAGTGATCTAAATTCCTAATTTCATTAATTATCCCACGTTTATTTATAAACAGACATTCACTTTTTGCTGTTGGAATGTGAGGACTGAGCATGAATACCTCTGAATCACTCAACTCAGACACGACCAGTCAACTTCTTCCACACAGGGGTTACAATGAGCAAGCACGGAACAAGCTTTCTTACCTCCTGACTAGTAACTGGCTTCTTAAGCATGCTTATAAGTTTAGCAGGTTCAGTTAATACTTGGTGGTGATTCGATAAACACCTGACATGGAATAAAAGGAATTATTATTATTATTTGCTTGGAGGCTTCTCCGCAAAGAAGTCTGCCACGTGTAGGTACTGCGTTGCTTTCATTCATCAGTTATCTTGGTATTACGTTCCGGCGATAGAATTATTCACGATGGTAGGTGTATGCTTATATTAACAGGGTAGCATCTTATAGAGTGGTTAAAGCGCCCTCTAGTGTCACGTAGCGAACAGGACGGAGGTTACAAATTTGAGCTTCAAAAACGCAAGATGTTTTCGCGCACATTGAATACACACAAAAAAGAATAGTGATCTGACGACCTTAGAACCTCAAGGGACAATATTTACAAGCATGGGGTTAACCAGTATTTACTCTCTGTACACGAATGCTACACAAAAAATGGTTTGGTTCCTTATGGGGGGGTGGCCCAGAGATGACTTTCTCTTCGTCCGACCACTTACCTGTAAATACGGTTTGTTTCACACAGCTTAATAACGGCATCAGCAATCATCTGATATTTAAGAGAAAGGATAGAATTTAAAGGTAGCTTGCTGCTACACAGGCAATAAAGAAAGGCTTTTCTACGAGTTTATTCGTCAGAAGTAGGATGTACGTTGGAATCGTAATAGTAGCTGCTGCGCCATTTAGAAGTCTTTTTTCCGATAACGAACACCACACGTCCGAAATATCCAGGTATGCTTCTGCAAGCATCCTTACTACCACTTTACTCTGCCCTTTCCTCAAAGCGGAGCGTAATTCTGTCACTTAGTATTAACAAAAGACAAAGAGAGGGCCAAAACTCCTGCTAGATCCCCCCCTACAAATCAGACGCCGATAAGAACATTTCTGATTTTTAATTCACCAGGAGAGAAAACGGAAACACACAGGGGCGGCCGGGTGAGGTTCTCGACTGGCGATGACGTCATTCAAGGCTTTACTTTGCGATACTTCACCACCAGGGTCGTGCCAGCTTCTCCCACCTACCTACGGGGGTCCCCGGGAGTTGATGACGCGGTCCTTTTAACTTTCTTCTTATTCCGGCTCAAAACGCTACCTGGAGCTCTTTCCTGGCTGAGTTGGGGGAGGGAACTGCCTGCTGGCAAGACGACAGAGAACACGGCACGTTCGTGGGACAGAAAGGTCGTGAGACCAAACAGCGGTGCTGCTGATGATAGTGCCCGTCCGCATGGCAACAGTCGCCTGTATGGGGTGGCCAGCTTATTCTAAAGACCGTAATTCAATTGAACACGCTTAGAACAAGGTCTGCAGGTGTGGCAGTCCGATATCTAAGACGAGAACACGTGATTTCCGGAAAGACCCGAACACGCGTCACGACAAGTGTCACTGTACTAGAAATGTTATAAAGCAAACATTTATAAGTGGGCCATAGGTACAATATCAAGCTTTGAACAGGATTTTAAGATAAATTCCAATATCGTTATTTCTAGAGTGATGCAAAACGTTTTGCCAACGACTGTAGGTTGCCATCGCAGTACCTCCTGTGTTTCCATGAACCTTTCAAGGACATTGTATGTGAGATTAACATTCAAAAGATCATTAAGAACATGAGACACAGGTACCAAGCCGTCGTTCGTGCTAGAGAATCTCGCATAGGTTATCGATTAACTATCTGATCAGGAATTCGTGTCTTTGGAGCAAATTCTTTTTAATCTGTACTGACTCGATAGCCGAAAGTCGTCTTTTGACAGTGCCTTTAGTGACCGATTGGGACCATTATTACTTAATGATTCCTTCGACATTTGCAAATACGAAAGTCTTCTTTAATTATTACGTAGACGGACTTTGCTTGTTCGTGGTACCTAGCAACGTTATGATATTCCCGTAGCATCTCTTGATTCCCAGTACATGTTGTTTCGTATAATACAGCATCTGTTGGCTGTTAAGAAATAAAGACAGTTTGCGGCAGGGGATCAAACACCTAAAGTCATCTGTACTTGTAATTTTAAATTAGCAAACAAACAAATGATACGGAGCCATCTCTTCTTGAAAAACTACCTGCTGAATGTAGACTTGCTGAAACACGGTTGCCTAAACAGTTTAATTGCAGAAACACCTGCTGAGAGCGTTCTACCTTCTATTCGTTTCGTTCTCATTTGCCAACAGTCGATATCTGTTGAACTAAAATGAACGAGACAATGCGGGTAAGTAACCTGTCCTCGTTAATATATCGGCACAGATGGTTGTATTGTATATCGATGCTATATAAATTGTTTGCGTGTCGACAGACAGCTGTGGCAAATCGATAGTACTGAAAACTGTCTGGCATGTCCCTAACCCGCCGAGCCGAGATAATCAAGCAAAGTAAGCAAACTTCGCATTTGTTTTTTTTTTCTTCTTTTTTTTCTCACTATTAATACCACAGGATCAAAGACAGAAACGTGGAAAAATAGAAGACCTTATGGTATTTGGGGTGCTATTTGTTCACTGCACCCACACCCGCATGAATGTTGCGTTAACCCCATGGATTTTTAATGCAAATATCAGTGAAATTGTCTTTAATAAAGTTTGCAAAATATAGCCCCACCGAACATATTCGTTGCTTTTCATATTGTCAACATCATAACGTGCCTCACCTGAAGTCGTTGCTTGCTAGGTAAATATTTAAAATATGCCATTTTATCCTCAATTATGATCCGACACCTATAAATTTACGTACACAGAGAAGTGTCATGCGCGAGACTAGAACGCTCATTATCCGACCTAGAATACCTACGAAATCATTTCAGTATCAAAATTAATTTTTCTCCAGATCAAGATAGCATCTCTCTCCCTGTACTGACGTCATCTCTCTCCCTCTACTGATGCCATGTCTCTCTCTCTGTACTGACGTCATCTCTCTCCCTCTACTGACGCCATGTCCCTCTCTGTACTGACGTCATCTCTCCCTCTCTCTCTGTACTGACGTCATCTCTCTCCCTCTACTGACGTCATGTCTCTCTCTGTACTGACGTAATCTCTCCCTTTCTCTGTACTGACGTCATGTCTCTCTCTCTGTACTGACGTCATCTCTCTCCCCCTACTGACGTCATGTCTCTCTCTCTGTACTGACGTCATCTCTCTCCCTCTACTGACGTCATGTCTCTCTCTCTGTACTGACGTCACCTCTCTCTCTCTCTCTCTCTCTCGTCTCCACAAGATGCAAAACTGAAAATGGCATCCCACACTGGGACGACGATCAGTTACGCAAGCTTTCCATGTCAGGTAAACCGCGGTAGCATTCAATCAATAGGTCGGCTAAGTATCGGCGATACTAATCGATGTAGTGACGCCGACTGCTCAGCTAAGTATCAGGTACAATAATCGAGATCTTAAACGTGTCATTTTGAGAATTATAGGATCTTTTACATTTTTCAACCACATCATTAATTTATTTACGTGTGTGAGCGATCTGCTTCAGGCTTCAGCGTCAGGTGGAGATTCAATTTTTTTAATTTTCATACGATCGTCCGCCTTGGACTTGTCTAATTGGCATGGAATAAAAATAAATACCATTTGCTCCTGCATGTCTACTTTCTTCTTCTTCTTCAACAATTGAACTAGTTTTATTTAATTGACCGTCAGCTCAGCTTCCTGTACCCACTCTGACGAGGGCGTTTGACTGATCTGATTAGCTGAGCGAGAACCGTCACTCCGCGGTAGTTGGATGGGGCGATATAGCGTTCAAAACAGCGCCAACCGAGCCGCCTACCATTCCTCTGTTCTGGTGGTGGATTCCTGGACAAACGCGAAGGTTTTGTTGTACTCCAAACCAACTCCAGGCCGACCCCATAGCGCGTGCGCAACAGATGCGACTTCAAGTTGCCTGCCTATCTTTTTATTTATGCCAAAAAAAAAAAAATAGGCTCGGTAAATTTGCATTATAATGTACCCATCGACGAAACAACACAACAAACGGTTGGTTCTTCAACCGGTAGCCAAATAACAGAGGGATGTGGCGAATAATGGCCGTACTGGCATTAATCTCACGAGATTGATTGACCGCAACAAGACAGAACCGCGTAAATAAGAGAATATCGATGTCCATTTGCCTCATAGCCGCCTCCTGAAATAAATCCACGGATGCCGCGGTCCACGTAATATTTCAGTCAGTAATTCGACTATTGGAAGGAAGTTACACCACTGTAATTTAAGTGGAAATAGCATAAATCACCATTTGAAGAATAGGACTTGAGACATGTAGCTGGAATGGTGTAAGTGAAATCCAAGTCGTGGGTTCGCTCGCAGACCAGAGAAAGAGCGTAATATATGCTGGGGTCCGATGTTGGTAGAGGGGTTCTCTTCGGCTGAATGGGTGGTATGTATTAGAAACTATTCAGCCAACCAGCTTTTGACAAAACTTCGGCTTTGGTCAACACAAGGAGATTTTCTAATAGAACTTTTTTTTATTTTTAAAATGTAGGAAGAAACTCACGATGTTGGTTTGGGAAGAAGAGCGAGGAGAAACAGTGATATAGAAGGATGCCAAAACGAGCCGGTCTAGACTGGAATTCGAACTCGGTCCCCGCATCCTTAAGACTTCAGTAGTCTGCCATTAGATCAACGGCCGCCCGGAGGAGGGAGAGAGGGAAAGGGAGGGAGGGAAAGAGATGGGAGTAGACAGAGAGATGCACGGAGAAGAGAGAGAGAGAGAGAGATGGGAGTAGAGAGAGAGAGATGGGAGTAGAGAGAGAGATGCACGGAGAGAGATAGATGCACAGAGAGAGAGAGAGAGAGAGAGCGAGAGAGAGAGGACATCAGTACAAGCGGAAAGAGAGAAATATGGCGTCAGTACAGAGACAGACAGACACAGGAGAGAGAGCGAGAGAGAGGAGAGAGAGAGAGAGAGAGAGAGAGAGAGAGAGAGAGAGAGGAGAGAGAGAGAGAGAGAGGAGAGAGAGAGAGGACATCAGTACAGAGAGAGAAGAGAGAAATATGGCGTCAGTACAGAGACAGACAGACACAGAGAGAGAGAGAGAGAGAGGAAGAGAGAGGAGAGAGAGAGAGAGAGAGGAGAGAGATGAGAGAGAGAGAGAGAGGAGAGGAGAGAGAGAGAGAGATGAAGATGAAGATGAAGAGAGAGAGAGCGAGATGAAGATGAAGAGAGAGAGAGAGATGGACAGAGAGAGAGAGCAGAAAAAGTGTTTTACAGGTTTTCAAAATTCTCTAGGAGTGGAAAAGCTATTACTGGTTCTAAAATAGGAAGAAGTAGACTGAGTGATAGTTATTTGCATGAAAGAGTAGGCAGAAAAGGCCATTTATCAGTAAAAATAATAGAGAAAAACGACTATAGTTTTCAAAAGAAAAAGCGTGTAAAATACCTCCTGGAATTCGGGAATAAAGTTTCATAAGTAGTAAACGTGAAAAGAACCTCTATTCATCAGATGGCATAATTCGGGTCTGCGAGTAGTCCGAGAAAGTTTCAGAAGTGTACAATGCCTACCCCTAACAGTAATAATCAGAAGAATCTGTTATATTGTTGTATGCTAGCAGAAGAGATTTAAAGACGCATTAGAAATGGGAAAAAATTTTTTTAACCATCAGCCAGTAAAACCTAAGGCCGGAAGTATATTGTTCCGGTACTACAATAATTCCAAGCACACCTCAAACTACGTGGAGTTTTTCCCAAAGTAAAAAGTGAAAGTGCTGGAACGGACACGCCCCCAGATCTACGAATGGCTGTGGGAAGATATGAAGCTTGAATTCGGATAAAGCCCGCGTCAATCAAGCATTCAAAACTTCCAATGTCAAAGAATGCCACTCAGCCCTCTGCACCGAATACTGTAGAAATGTAGTTTCCTTCCGTTTGAATTGTGATTCTGTCGAACTATGGATATGTGTAGGGAGATATCGATCTTTTGCAAAATTAACCAACCGGCTGGATATTTACTTGGCAGAAATTTCTATACTGCAAAAGTCAATACAAAATTTACCAAACGAGTGCGGAGATAGTCTTCTTTTCCTATTGTATTTGCTGGACATGAAAACATCTGGTGACATTTACTGTACAGGTGTGAAGACACACTTCAGGAGGCGGTTTTAATACTTTTTTTAAAAAATTTACTTAGGAAATCAGGTAGAAATGAAGAAAATTATAAGCGGGAAACGCAACAGAAAACAACATCTTGCTGCATCTTGCAATACACCTGCAAAGGAAAACGCACCGAGACAATTCTGGTGAATCGCAGCCCGGGAGGAAATGGAACGAAACACCCATTATAGATCTACGGAAACTAGTAGATCAGATGCTGAGGAGTTATCACCAAGTCTCGAGGAGGGATGGTGTCTTTGACAAGTGTTATGAACGGTAATATGTTGCTTTGACAAGAGTTGTGGTATCTAGTATGCGCATACAGGCTTGCAGAGAGGAATAAAATCTCCCCTCTCCACCTACCGATTTTGGAGACATTCTACTTTGGAATGGTAGGTTCAGGCTTTTGACCGGTAGTGTACATAGCGCGTGGCCGTCCTTTCACATTGACCTGACTGCTGCCTACCGACTCCGCTAACGTCTGAAGCTCCCTTCCAACTAGAAATTCTCCAGAAATCCCTCCTATTACTATTATTAAACATTTGCTTATTTTTACTTATCAATCATAATATCGGATTAATGTACGGACATTAACCCTGGTACGAGAAATCGCTACGCCTGTAGACTCTCCGCTTCCTCGAAACCGTACGAAGTCATCCTGTGATGAGATTATCCTCTATATTATCACCAATGTGATTAAAAAAAACTACATTCCGCAGACATTCTGGTACGGCGAATAGCACGTGCACAAACGGACTAAGCAAATGTGTTTTTATTCACAAAGTTATCGCGGTAATAGCGGGGGTTGAGCGGGAGTAGGAGGAGGAGGAGGAGGAAATGCTCCAGATGGTAGACAAAATTCGTTTTAGATTTAAAGGGATAAAGAAAATATTTGCTTTTAATATGATACGTGTTTTTTTCTTTTTCGGTTTCACGTCGAGGTCTTTTTCCATCGTGCCTTTGGGTGTTTTTTTTCTCTCTCTTTTTATAATTTAGTATTCCTGGAATTCTTTTTTGGTAGATTCGGCGGAGGCAAATCGATGGAGCTGCTGATCTGCGTCCGTAAAAGGTTAACAACTCAGTCCGTGTAGCCTCGGCGTAAACAAGCGCATGTTGAGTTTGAGGCGGCGATCGGATCGAAACCCGATCTCTCCTAATCGTTTTCCTGGTGGGAATTCGCGGCTCACCGACGCATGCATTGATTATGGAGGGAATATTATTTAGATTTCCCCAAATGATAAAAAAAAAAAAGAAAAGAAGAAGAGACGATAATATTGTGACATTGGAAGTAAGACTGACAAATTTTACTGATATCTTCATAACGAGGCTGAACCTGGTCTCCGGTTAGTTTGGGCTTCAGAGCGGATGTGAACAAAGGATAGATAACAGAACTGTTTTATCTCCTTTGCAACTTCTTCCAGAATAGTTGATGTTACTGAAAACTGGCACCAACTTGCTAACACGTTAATTATATGTGTATTCAAGAAAAACGCAAGGACCATTTTCAGTGCTACGACGAGCCGTCATATCTGTAAACACCTTAAGCGTTAAGAAAGCTGCAGATCGATTGGCTGAGAGTGCTGGTGTACCCACTGGCCGAAATGCCACTTGGTCGATGGAGGCCGGGCAAGTGCCTGCCGGCGGCACGGTGATCGAATCTGTTCGAAGTTCTATGTACTAGAACTGTTCATTTTTCAGAAATGGAAAGTGTTCGGAGGAATCACAGCAGCCGGCATCTGAAAAGGAAGAAAAGAGAAGTATGCCAAAACAAGCTGGTCCCGACCGGGATTCGAACTCGGACCTTCAACCTCAGCAGAAAAATAAATTTCTTTAAAATCAACAGGTGTAAGGTGATTAACAGAAATCGTATCACCTGTTCTATAAAATATATTTTTAAAGTTCACAATTTCTTTGTAAATTTTACTAACATAATCTCTCCTAGAATCTATATTTAGATCAAATGTAAGATGTCTATTATTATTATTAAGAAAAATTTAAGCGTTGGCAATTGAAAAGGTAATAAATAGAGAAAGATCTGTTTCCTGGTTATTATCTGTACCAGTTTGAAATCCTAACAGATTATATCTCGGCTCTTCTGTTCCTATTGAAAGAATCGACCTCCAATCAAAATTAGTAGCTCGTAGGACTGCAACCCAATCACATTATTTATTAGCATTACCAATATTTTGGGTTGCTTTAGTTTTAAGCACTTTAACAAATTTTAGTTGCTGCTCATGGGATAACTTTATATGAGACATATATAGCGCTATCATCAAAAAGATTAGTTTTCCAATCGCAACTCCGTAAGCTTTAGAAATTGCATTATCTTCATTTTTCGTCACAACAACTTGATTTTATTTAGTCCATACAGCATTTTCAGAGTCTTTACAAAACCCCAAAACGTGAGCTAGAGGGAGACAGAAATTAAAACGGCCTCTGGGGGTCTGATTTTGCTCTAACTCCTATGGTTACAGCTGCTTCACTCGTGTCTTTATACGAACACTGATCCAACAACCTCTGAGACTTGAAGAAAATCATGTGGATAACTTAGCAATCCTCTCATATCTGTTACTTGAGCCGGATTATGCTCTCAATTTCTTTACCACCTAAAATGTATTTAATCTTGACTGAATACACGCAAAATACCGTCATCTGTCAAGCTTATACGTTCAGCATCAGCTTACTTCTTATTTCAAACAATATCCCGACTTTATGTGGCGATAAATGCACATTTTCGTCTGAAATTTTAATATCCATCCCTGCACTAGAATTATTTAGATTTGTCCGTGTTTTAGACACACTCATTGAACTCTAGTATTATGAATAATTCAACTGCCATGTCAAATATAATCCGTTGAATGAACACAAATCTATAAACAACCCGATTAATTTCTAGTAGCTTTATCTGATTTTCTGAAATCTTCATATTTTATTCGCTTTAAAATCTTTAAAATTTTTGTAAGTATTTTAGTTTCCGATCCAGCAATTAAAGCATTTGTCCCGAATAAGGGATTTAATTTGCGAAGTAAGTAAAACTTTGAAACTAAAATCATTATCATTTCGTTTTTGGCTTTGCCTTTGAAATAATCATAAGCTTTTTAACCTCGGTAATACTTTCAGCACTATCTCCAGTAATTTTAACTGTGCTTGAATCATTTAAGTTAGTCTTTTCCATATGATATATTTTCTTCCAACTCTTGCTTCTTATAAGCCTTTAATTTTTTTAAAAACTTGTCTCAAACACAATTTAGTGCTAGAATTTCATTTTGAATTTCTGAAACATTTTGTAAACATAAATATAACATTTAAGAGCTATATATATATAATTCACACATTGATGGATATATATATATATATATCTTTTTATTAAATCACAATGTAAAAGAATAAAATCAATTGATAAGAAACCGATCGGATTATTACTTTAAAAGTCTTGGAGTTAAATTCTGATAATAGAATTTTCTTTTTATTAAATCACAATGTAAAAGAATAAAATCAATTGATAAGAAACCGATCGGATTATTACTTTAAAAGTCTTGGAGTTAAATTTTGATAATAGAGTTTTCCAAGTGCTCTCTATAGTAAAACTAACTTGACAGTTAGAACTAATAACAGCGATAGATCTGAGAGTCGGACTATTAGCTTTGACAATAAAGCAAACGTTCAGGAACCCTTCGCTTTAACTAATCGTTCTATGCTTTTAGCTATTTAACGCATTCAGCCATTTAAAATGTTTGAAAAGTTACTTTACCTGTTTAGTTTAAATTAATGACATTTATTTCTTAAAACATTATTATTTTCACCTCCCTTAGCTGCTGAAAGTAAACGAAGTCTTCGAATTAATTAATTTGAATTAGAACGTAAAAGCACAAAGATTTCCACCAAAATATGGCTGTCTAGTAGTCTGCAGTCTACATCGCTCCCGTCCGGAGAAATCTTTTGATGGACTTTTCTTAATAATCCCCTTCCGTCTCACCTCAGGAGCAAATATACTTGTTTCATTTACAGTTTTTACTTGAACGTTAAGGTATTTTGTGCATCAATAAGTAGCTAAACTGTGTAGTAACGTAATTTTAAATATCTTCAGTAAGAACACTTCTGTCTGATTGTTTCATTTAAAAAGTTCCCATAGACGTGGTGTCAGTTTTATAGTCATCGATAGTATTAATCTTGCTAGGGATTACTTTGATGGCAGATAATCCAGCTGACTGGCTGTTAGAGACGTGTTGTAAAGCAAACGCAAACTGATAATTTTTAGAAGACAAACAATGTCAGCATCTGCATGTTGTCAGCTATTAAAGGAACCTTTGGAATCGATAACAGAATAGGGTTAGGCCTGTCTATTGTTGTTAATTTCTGAATGCTAAACATACCACTTCCAGACTTTGAAAAGCTGACTTGTTTGTATTTATAATAGAACTGAAATAATTTAGTTGATTTCATCCATTACATTTATCAGATGATCTGTTTATAATTACAATGACACCTAATATTTTTCTGCAAAATATTAGAATTCATCAACTGTGATATCTTTACTAACCAAGTCATCACGAACACTTTGGAGCTCTCTTTGGTGACGATGGAAAGAGAGCGATAACGTCTCAATTACCGCTGATACGTTGCCTGAGATATCTGTGGTGGTTTGTGAAAACGTGAAAGATGTCAGTACTGTTATTCCTACTTCTATTATAAAGTGATTCGTTGTTTGTTTTTTGTTTTTGTTGTTGTCATACATATTGAAAATAAACAAAAAAATTTTGTATCAGTCTTTCTTGGGCTCAGAAACATCATATGGCTCTTCAAAGTAATCTGCATCTATTTCTTTTCCACGAACATTCTAATGAGTCTGAACTTTCACTGTTTAATGTAATGTATTTTCTTTTGCAAAAATATGTATCTGTTTTTTTATTAAGTTTATTAACAAACTGACTCTTTTATTATCTGTTCAGGTTGATGCAGGAATTTTCCAAAAAAAAAATCTAATCTAGAATAATCTAAAACCCTGGATGTAATAACATACGTATAAGTAGAGCAGTTTCACCGCATCCACGCTCTCCTATAATCAATTCACATATACTTCTAGGTAAAGGGAACCCTTCCCGACTTCTGTTTCCTTTGTTTTCTTTCTAATCTTCGCACTGTCTTAGTTTTTGTGCGAATGGACAAGTGATGCCCGAGAAAATCAATAGCTAAATTAGCGCAGCCACATAGTAATCCATCTCTTGTTGTCTGCTAGCGTTGGCTACGAACCTCTGCTCTAAGGCTTTGAGGAGGCCATTCGTTCGTACTTTACATAGACTGACAACAATTTTTTAAATGTTCTAGCGTTCTTTTCTTTCATACCACTAGAGGGCGTAAGCATGCTGATCCATTTAATATCTTCTTCACATTGTATACTGCCAAATATATATACATTTCTACTTATATTTAGTTTTTCTTGCTTCTTTCTTATTTAAAGCGGCGTAAAATTTTTGATAATAAAAAACAGAGCAGGAGAGAGAGAGAGAGAGAGAGAGAGAGAGAGAGAGAGAGAGAGAGAGAGAGAAGAGAGAGAGAGAGATATGACGTCAGTATCGAGAAAGAGAGAGAGATGCCATCAGTACAGAGAGAGATAGAGAGATGGCCTCAGTATAGAAAGAGACAAAGAGAGATATGGCCTCAGTACAGAGAGAGATATGACGTCAGTACAGAGAGAGAGAGAGAGATGAGAGAGAGAGAGAGAGACGAGAGATGACGTCAGTATCGAGAAAGAGAGAGAGATGCCATCAGTACAGAGAGAGATAGAGAGATGGCCTCAGTATAGAAAGAGACAGAGAGATATGACGTCAGTACAGAGAGAGATATGACGTCAGTACAGAGAGAGAGAGATGACGTCAGTATCGAGAAAGAGAGAGAGATGGCCTCAGTACAGAGAGAGACAGAGAGTGCGAGAGTGTTTTCCCGATGGTAAGTACAAAGGTCACGTAGAAATTATCTTAGTATTTTGAGGTACGTTATTCTTTGGTCTAAACCGGCTTAACCAAAGCCACGTCTCTCTCTCTCTCTCTCTCTCTCTCTCTCTCTCTCATATTATGGCGATATGCGAGTAATCTCCAGTAAGTGTCCGTGCGCACCACGTGACCAGCAGCACCGGTGGCGCCATCGACTGATTTAAATTTCTCGGTCAGTGATGATGACTACACCTTCAAAGAGCAGAACGAAAATATTCTGAAGCGAATGAAACAAATGTTTAAAGGTTTCACGAGAAAAAAATAAATTAGAATTAGATAATTAAAATTGATAGAAAACAGGAATAACCTGCTGTTACCCAAGTTTATTTAAAATTGCATATCAGTTTTTATTCTCTCTCATGTAAGTTTTTCTTCTCCTTGTTCTCGATAGGCAAAGAAACAAAACTATCCACGTTAGATCGTCGCTAGTCAAATTCATATTAAATCGTCTAGAAATAATTTTATATTTTAATAAAAATAAATACAAAATCAGTGGGATATACAGATAAAAAGAAGAAAGTTCGTATCAGTATATTTTGAACTGAACCCGAATTCATTTTCGATTGAAGAAAATAGCTAGAGACAATGGAAAAAACTCCTGGTATTTATTCATAAATCTAGCCGAAGGAAAACCAAAACGTGCAGATTAACGAAACGAATAAAGTGGACCTGAAGCTTTGTATCATTGAGAATGGGCCGTAAATATTTAAAGGAGAGAGATTCTCAGCCGTGAATCCTAAAGTCCGTGCAAGATATGTTGTCATTCAGCCACCAGGTGCGTTCAAAAAAAGGTCCCGGTGTAGACAATTCGGCCATTCTCAGTTACATTAAACATTAAATGCAAATCACGCAATTAACCCGACTGACTAAAATCGTCGTCACCGTTCTTGTGCTTCTTTTGCGTACAATTTTGAATTGCATGCGGATAGTTTCCGCTAAGCGCTGTACCAAAGTGATTGAATACATACAGCATCTACATCAGATGAAAGTGGAAACTGTTGTTATGACCTTCGAAATTTGTGGATTTGTTAGACAAGATTTTTTAGAAAATCCTGAAGCTTATGGCGAGAATCTTCTAAATTTTAAGTTAAATGACTTTGCGAACTCTCTGCAGCATACAGTTACTAGACCCGTTAATTAATCGGGCAGAGCGCAGCTCGGCATCTTAGGTTAGAACAGAGAGATTTTTCACCCGTGAGAATTCGAGTAAATGGTCGGAAAGGAAGTTCCAATGGGCTACTGTGGAGTGATAAGGGCCGGGAAATCATAGCCTCGTTTCGGAGCTCAGGTGTACGTCAGGGCACTACCTGAAGTAAACCAAACCATCTACCTTTTCTCGTTCTCCCACCGCCGCATCAGCGCACGTGGTTGTCGGAGAAAGTGGCCTGTCCACAGAACCAAGTTAGGGAGCTCGCTTTCACTTTCAGGGTACGTGAGGGAGTTAGGGAAATTTCGGATTTGGCTCGGATCAGGTAAAAAAAAAAAAAAATCTTTCCGGGAAGGGATTTGCTGCCGTGGACGCTTCATCGGTAATAGTTGGCAAGGCAATCATCGCTGCAGTTCCGGCTAAACTAGGCAGATCTGTAGAGATCGTGTGCGAGAGCGACTCTGCGGCCGAAACTCTCCGGAGAACCTTACTCGAGATTAAGAGTGTAGGGTTCGGTCCTGGCCCGAAGCCCCTTGCGTGGGTGAAGATACGGGGGATCTACCCTTCCAGACACCCAACCAAGTGCCAGCAATGCTCCAGAGAGAGAGAGTAAAGAAATAAAATGATAGGGTTTCTATTTGACACCCGGCGACGTCTTCCCTCTCTCTCGAGACAACGCTCGGACACGATGCTCATCAGCAAACTCACCCCACGGTGACTAACAGCAAACAGCAACAGGTATCGCATAACTGTAGTGTACAGAAATCAACCTGGTGAAACTCCTGGGGGGGGGGGGATTCGGGGTCACACCTTAAAATTCTGCTCGGCGGTTGGTGCGCCGATGAGAGGGAAGGCGGCTGAGTAGATTCACCCCCCCATCACAATCAGAAGCCATTCAATAAAGAGCCGAGGCGGGTGGAGGTCAGAGGAAAAAATAGGCGAAGCGACTTTCCCTAGCAGCATCCGTACCGACGTGGGCCAGAAGAGATGAAAGAAGCAGGCACGACAGACAAATAAGGTGGCGATAGTGGCGGCTTCTGCGCGAGACTGCACCCTAGAGACAAAGGGACGAAAAGGAATAGGACGGGGAACAGACCAGGTTCCCAGGCGCTTCTCTCAACAATCCCAACCAGATTGACCTTCTCCAGAAACCTCAAATAAGAAAGTCAGAGAGGACGTTCAAACAAAACTTGTCCTGAAAGACTCCCTGTTTGGCATGTGGGCGATAAACTTTAAATACCTGTCCCCTGACAAGCGATTTTTTTACTTTTATAGGATATTGGTACAGAGTTTTTAGATCATCTCAAATTAGTCTTAGAAAATGGAATAAGTCTCACCCTGCTGATGATATCTATGCGGTGGCTGATTTTAATTGTATCTCAGACCACGGAATTAGATAGGCAGGGGGCCGATCACTAATTATAGTGGGGATCTATGCGGATCAAAGCAGCTGCAAACCTTGTGCTCGCAGATCAGTTTGGCAGACGCCTTTATGACTGGATGCCCTCAGAATAGATCGTAGTCGCACTACTCGAATAGATATAGCGTAGCGATTAGGATAGATAAAGTGTACATCGCCACTTAACCTAGTACTGTGCTCCAAGATAGGGCTCACGAGGTTACCTCCTGTAGCAACCACTTTGCGGTTACGGCTAGCTTTAAAGGTAAGTTAGGGCCACGAATTCAGGGCAACTGGAAATAATACAATACAGTTTTGGCTGAGTCAGAATGCGTCGGGTGCATCAAAGGTTTCTGTACCAATAGAAAAACGCAATAAATTAGGTATACTTATTTATTAGAATGGTTTGACGTAGGTAAACAAAAGTTGAAACAGATTAGCATAGAATACTGTCGGATAGTGCGTTTAGCCAAGTCAAGGAATTTGGTCTTAAGCGTGACTTTAAAAGTAAAATTTGACCAGGCAGCTTTGGAACCCCTTAATTCTGATGTGATTTATGCTGTTAAAAACAGATAATAGAAAAAATAGAACCCCCACAGAAATTCTGTAATTAGAGCCGCAGCCCAGGCTATCAGAGAGGAAGAATGTAGCAAGGAGTTCTGTGGATTGGGAAAGGCTAGGTCGGCAGGTAGATAACCTAAAAACTAAAGTCGTTCGCACCTTCACTAACAAAGATGATATCGTTAGAACAGAAGGTTAGGTATTATAAAGAGTTGTTCAGCAGTGTAGAGACTTGTGATCATTTTTGTGTGGAGAGTTTGAAAGTAAAAATGCGAAACGAGACCCCTAGATACTATGCTCTACGTAGGACTACTGGACATTTACGAAACAAAAGATGGCATCAGGATAATAAATAATGGTAACTCCTCAGGAAGAGACTGGGGGGGGTCTCACGCCGGAGTTCTTTACAAGATACGAATACCTCCTAGCCAGGTAGCTAATGATGCATTCGAAGAAGGGATTCCCTCACTAAGCCAACGCAGTGCCACGCTCACCCTACTACACGAGAAAGATGATCGGGACCGTCTGGATTACTGGAGGCCTGTTAGTCTTCTAAACCACCACTATAAAATAATAACCGAAGCATTAGCGAATAGGTCAGGAGCAAGATCATGAATGAAGACCGAATCTGCTCAGTTCAAAGCCGATTTATTATAGGTTTTCTCCTACTGCAGTAGTTCTGCTGGCCATCGATCTGTCTAAAGCTTTTGATATGGCAAAATAATTTTCCTTCTGAAATAAACTATTTTGCGTGGGCGTTCAGATAAAAACCAGTCAGAACGGTTTTCCGTCGACTAACCTTAAACTCCATCAGAGAACTATGACAGGGTTGTTCTTTAAATGCCATTTTTTAAAAAATTTTTTTATGTACTAGTAGCGGAGATGATTTCCTGCACGAATCGGAAGAAGAAAACCGCATGGATTCCAGTAGCAGATAAATTAGAAGCTAAAATCGTACATCACGCCGACGACGCGACGATAGTACTGCGAGACCGGAAAAGCAAAGAAACTGTTGTTTCCAGGCTGAAGGTTTACCAGAACGTATCTGCCGCCCCAATTAATCACTCCGAGACGGAAGGAGCGTGGTTAGAAGAGAAGCCAGCCAAGTCCTCCCGATAGCCATGGAATTAGATGGGCTAAAAACAAGATAAAAACTCTAGATTTAGTTTTCTCCCTGGATAAAAATATAAACGTAGATACAAACAATTGGCAAAAACCAATTGATGTCATAAGCAGAAACTAAAGAGCTGGCGAGCCCACAGGTGAGGGAACAGTAACCGGTACCATAGCTACCATCCCAGTCATGGCAAAGTGATGGGGATGTCAGAATAGGTGCGCACTTTTATAGAAAGACAGGTGCTAGACTTCGCATGGAAAGAAAGCAGACAGCTGGCAAGTAAACAGAGTCTGACTTCCACTGGACCCGGGAGGTCTGAACATAGCAGAGATGTAGCGGTTCAGAAGATGAAAAGCAAACGAAGTAATAAAACCCGGTGTAGTATGGGAAAATTGGCAGCAACTCTTAGCGCAGCCAACAGCTAAAGCGTTTAATACAGATAATGGAATACTTGGCTCTACACAGTCGAGCTACAATCCATAAAATAATAAATAACAATCTTAGTAAATACCGTAAGGATAGTTCAACAGATTAGAGTAAAAGCGAAAGAATCCTTATCGAAAACTCGACTAAGTTCAGCAACCATATAAAACCCATAGAGCGAGTTAAACCCTCAATTGGAAAATCATCCACCAAGTTCTCCCTTCGGTGAAAACCCCGAAATCCTGTACAGAGCGACACAGTTAACAACTTTTAGCAGCAGAAAGCATCGTGGGACCAAGTTTTGGATCAGGGAATAAAGAGAACCAGTACTGGGCACTTTTGGATCTCCCCACAGTAAAAAGTTTTCGCCTTTCCAACTTCCTGTTTCTCAGGTTGCTTGTAGTAGCTGAAGGGATTTAAGGTAGAAAAGTCATACCCAAACCGAATTAAACTCCCTAAATTCCTAATGTTTTGCTTACGCAGGCAATATTCCAAGAAAAAAAAGAGAGGAGACTTTTCGGAAAGTTTGTCGAGAGCCCTAAATTCCTAAAGTTTTGCTTACGCAGGCAATATTCCAAGAAAAAAAAGAGAGGAGACTTTTCGGAAAGTTTGTCGAGAGCCCTAAATTCCTAAAGTTTTGCTTACGCAGGCAATATTCCAAGAAAAAAGAGAGGAGACTTTTCGGAAAGTTTGTCGAGAGCCCTAAATTCCTAAAGTTTTGCTTAGGCAGACAATATTCCAAGAAAAAAGAGAGGAGACTTTTCGGAAAGTTTGTCGAGAGCCCTAAATTCCTAAAGTTTTGCTTACGCAGGCAATATTCCAAGAAAAAAGAGAGGAGACTTTTCGGAAAGTTTGTCGAGAGCGAAACTCTCGGCCACCTGAACGGGGGGAAATAGCCAATTTTACCTGTTTAAGTGCTTAAATCAACGACCCACCCGGCATCAGATCTGTCGCCAAAGAACTTTTCCTTTTTTAATCACAGGAGTCTGTAGCATCCGTGACCTTTCTCAACAGTAAGTTATCGAACAGAGTCGGGTAGATATATTAACTTAAGTGGAGGAAGACAAGGATGAAGCCTATTTTTTTTTTTGGTGCACTCAATATCTCCTCTCTCTTGTTTTCTTGCTCATAGAAAATACACGCGAGCTGTTTCTGAGGCGAGGCAAATCGCACCTTTCCTGCCCATCGTGTAAGGTGAAAAGAAAACTCACCTGTAAATAGTCGCTACGACTTTAAGGGAACTGATCTAATTACCCCGCAGCCGAAACCACGAACCCATTCTAGCGTCACTAATAATAATAATAATAATAATAGACATGTCAAGACTTGTGCGCATACCACGTACAGCGCCATACAAAAGAAAGACGAGGGGGGGGGGATGTCCCAGTTTGAATACCGTGATAGGTCTTCGCCAGACAGGTCACGTGGGTTTTCTCTTACACGGTGAGAAATCTGGTAGTCACGTGCTTGGCTCGGTCGCCGTCATCGGCAGTGGAGCCGCGAGAGGGTTAAGACGGCGACTCTGATGGATCGATTTAGTTTCGACAGCTAAAAAAGAGGAAGAAGACGGGCTCCATTCTCCCCTGAACCAGCTGGGGGACTGTCGGGGTGTTGTGCAAACGGGCTAGCCATCGCATTGTTGAAAACCTAACATAACTCCATTCTAAAAGAGCTTTATTTAACTTTATTTAACTTTATTATTATTTTTTTTTAACTTCAGATTTTCAGGAAGGAGGAGATGGAGAGAGAACCGGAACTCCTCCATTCGGCTGTGAGTGAGTGAGGATATTCGCGAATCACATTACACGTGCCACGGAAACCTACAACACCCACGTGCGGGGTCTCGGCGCTCGCGAGGCCCGTAGGTCCGCGGAACTGTATGTGTATTGCGGATATTTCGGAAACAGTTACTTAAGTATCCAAACTAAGCGTCAAGCTGCTTGCTTCGTACGCAAGGAACCCTGCCAAAGGTAAGGGAGGAAGGATACTCTTCGCACTCCCCGACCGAGCGCGAGTCGAGTGACGTAACTCTGTTAAAGCGCACTGTCAGCGGAGAGACAGGACTAGAACCGCTGATTATTTCGCTAATCGCGAATGTTAAAGGACACACTTGTCTTCCAGCGAGATCACCCGTGTGCTGCCGTATCGCATTCCTTTCGCATGAAGTCAGACAGATCACCCCCAACCCCCTCTGACCTCCTCTCTGGAAACGTGACATCTGATTTCCGATAGGCTGAAGACGCGAAGCGTCGATGTCATCAGGGTGTATTCCTGACGTTTAATCTGTAGTATCTCTCTCCTCCTCCTCCCCAACCCTCTACTACCTCGCCAGACTCAGAACCTTATATCAGCGAACCGTCCGCTCTCCCTCTCTGTGGCTATTTCAAGGAGATTAAAAATAACACCACGGATACACTGGTGAGTTTTAATCATCCATCCACCCGCAATCACCGTATCATCATCTCTCCCTCCCAACAGGGCCGTCAACTGGTGTACGGTAGACGGGCCGGTTGGCTCCATTTACCCACCCCAACCCCCACAAACATAAATCGCCACACAAGGGCTTTTCCGATGTTACAAACTCGATTTTCAGGATTTTAGTTTAGAAAAAAAAAAAAATGCTTAACGCCCATAACATTAAAGCAGAAAATACACTAACTTTAAAAAGATGGCGTGGTGTTTTTTCGATCTTATATGTTTGCGGATTAAAGACCACACAAAACGGTATACTGGGATGGTGACTTAAACAAGTCTGAAAGAGTTTAGTTAGCGACAAAATTCAATCCTAAAGGGATCCAATTTATCTAATTTGCAAGAAAATTATAACCTGCAGACCGTTCTGTACAAGTTGTATCTAAAAAAAAAACTGTTTATTTGGTCAACCTTTATAAGCCATAGATCTAAAAAAACAAACAACAACAATTGATGAAGCCATAATGCTTTTCCTACTTTAGACATAAAAATCTTTTTCATTAATTCTGATCCGATTGGATCTTTATTTCATTTTTTAGGAGAGAATTTTGATCTTTGATGGGTCACATGTCACCAATTTTGTTGGATATTGTCCCTGTCTGGATGCATACATCAGCAAACCATCCAGTGTATGAGAGAATGATGTAGAGAATGATGGAGGGGGGCACGTCTAACTCAAAGACAAAATCTTGCCCTCCAAAACAATTTGCAGCTGAATTCTCGTCACAACGTTTCATTATGAATTTGGGTTGAATGATGTATGGATTCTGGACAGATCCTCTACTGATTTCAAGTTATAAACCATAGAATCCCTATGTATTAACCAGTTCGTTCAAACCCATTCTTAGTGATAAAATTCCCTCTGTTCCTTGATTGTTTCAAATTTTTCTGTTTGTCTTCTACTCTTCAAGAAACCTGCATAAGTTTTCCTCTATTTATTATATTAATTTGGTCCTATAGAATTTTGTGGTCTTTTTCCTTTTATTATACTGGAGGTTTCTTAAATTGTACTTAAAGATGAACTTAAGTAATTTTCAGAATAGCATCAGTGTAAGGCTTTTTTTTTTTTTTTTTGGAAATTTCCCCCAAGCCTCCTTATTTTGAATGCTGCCATATTTCTATGATTTGGCAGATGACCAAAGAACATAATTCATTTCAGCAACAACAAAAAAGATGGGCTGCTTGTCTATATCCTACTCAGATTGGCCCAAACAGTTGGCCAAATCCTCTCCCTGACTCCAATAAATGGAAATTGTCCACTTTTTTTTTTTTTGACAAAATTCTTGTTAGCCTTTGTTTGCAAATTCTATGGAGCACCCAATGGCACATCTCAGTTGCACAAATTGAGCAGTTAGCCTATGAAAATGTTTGAAATAGTTTACTCTGATTCCCCAGCTTCTCAGTTCAATACTAAACTTTGAACTTTAACTTTTTACTGTCTTGATATTTTCCTGAAATAAACTAATATGTAATGATTCCACTGCCTCTTGGTAGCATTTCCAAGCAGCAGTAATGCCAAAGACATTAAATATCAATTCAAGTTAATGATCCACATCTCCTGAACATAGAGCCTTTAAAAAGTGGAGCCTAAAAGAAAACTTCAGAAGTATAAAACTATTGATGTATCCTTGCTTGAATAATTTCTGCTTACACACAAAATTATTAACTCTGTCATTTAATTTTATGTAATATATAGCCAGAAATCTATTTCTTGGTTGTGCTTATTTTTGAGAAACAACAGCAAATAATTTGACAGATAGGAAGAAAGACTGCTTGGAATTAATACAACTGTCAATGAGAACTGACTGGCCAAGAACATGACTATGAAAACTTAATATAGGAAAAATCACCGCACTATTAGAAAAATCTATTTTACAGTCCTGCATAATGTGAATGCCATGTCTTGCTGTAACTTAGTGTAACATTGTATACCATTGCAATGAACTCTCTGTATATGACCTTGTGGGCATTTACATCCCACTACCTTTCAGATCTGTATTACTCGGCACAAACTGAAATATAGATACTCTCACATATTGCCTTTTTTTCCAACACAAACACTAGAGTTTCATGGCTGGTCAGTTGCTATAAATAATGTGATGCATGGAGGGTTAATATGCCATCCAATATTATGCACATGGCTGTAATAAATTACTGGTTGACAGTGTAAATCATTTAAGGATATGTGCTAATGAACATTTTTCTCCCATAATTGCCCTGGATACCTCATGATGGACCTCTGTCTTGGAACCACCAAGTTTAATTAAGTCTTATGTTCTATATGCTTTGAAGTTTCATTAATGACGATAACACTGACATTTATCGCATAGTTACAGCATTCCTTTGTTTTAGATGTATTTCAAATAGAATTCGTTGAATGCTGATTATTATTTTTTTATTTTTCTGGCATGTTTATCTATAAACAGACTAAGGAAATCATTAATTGTTTGTGCGCTTGTAGAAAGAAGGTGGTTTACAACAATAGATGGGAGATAACTCTAGATTTAGAAATCGCTATCTTTAAGAATTTTTCTACTGAATTAATCTGACAATTAGTCTTATGACCAGAAGAATTAAGACCGTAATCTCTTGAAAGACACCCAAGATTACACAGAAGATAGGATGTCTGGATGCCTGCATTTTGGGCAGGAATATGCACCTAAAGTTTTCTTCCAAAGCTATTCTAAAAAAAATGTAGGTATTCTTCTTCTTCTTCGTCTTCTAACACTGAGACGGAGGAAATCCCTGGGTGGGGATGGGTGGGGCCAGGTGTAAGTCTGTTGCTTGTTTAATCTGATCCGAAAGAGTTAGTTGCATCTTGAACAGCTGGGACTTAATGGATTAGGCTTCCATTTATTTCTATTATCAGCCAAAACGAACAAACCATACATAGAACACGGGAGAGAAAGGAGAGGATGAAGATGAATTTTCGACTCTTAAAAAAAAAAAACAAATTTACAAACTCATAAGATGACGATAAACGATAGCAACGACTCGGTCGCTGTCGTCGAGCACCACTTTCGGAGGCCAAGGGGGGGTAACTACAGTATCTTCTCGTATGTTGCTAATGTGCAGCAGCCATCCAATATCGGATTCCCGGTAGAGTATCCAGTTGGAATGGTAACTAATGCTAACGCATTTCCCCCTTAAAGTGACCAGACCGTAGGGCTGCTACAAAGTGCTCTATGAAATTACTACAAAAGTTTAAAAAAAAAAAAAAAAACTCAAGGGAGATAAATACTAAAAGGCAATGATATTGCTAAATATGGTTATTCGCCCTTCGTTTATTCTTCCGACTACTTACAAAACGAATATTTCCCCAAATATATACATAAAGAAAGTGGTATACTTTCACTTTATTCCTACAGTTCTGATCGATTTGTCTCCTCGTTCCTTTATTCGTCTGAATGAGAAAACGAGTTAAAAAGCAATTTATGCTGACAGATGGCAATACCCGTCCTAAAACCTGGTGTTTGGAATCTTTTTATATTTTATCTAAATTAAAAGCAAAACGGTAACCGACTTTTTGTTAGTTTATTATTTTTTTTTGTGTGGAATCTATTATTCGGTTTAAATATTTAAAAAAAAAGTAAATTCACCACACGTAACTGAACAGAAAGTAAGTCGATCTGATTGGCTAATAATTCATGATTGAATAAATATTTTTTAAAAAATAAACAAACAGCTTTTATAATAAAACTTATTAAGAAATAGGCTTTACTAATTTTTAAAGTTACATTTTGGAAAATATTTTATAAATGAATTGCTATTGTAAATTGTATTGTCCTGTGGCGCGTCGTCGCGCCAATGATAGATTCCTACCATTAGCCGGTGTAAAATTGAAACGGTGATCGACCCCGGTGAATAACTCGGAATAAAAATATAAAACTTGAAACCTATTTATTATTAATAAGATAAAGTTGTCTAAAATTTACTGATTATTTGGTAGTTGATACGATAACTCACCGAACACGCTGGAGCTAAAAATCAAAAGAAGTAGAAAATAATAAAAAAATTAAGCCAGTAGAAGGCAAGAACAACAAAGAGTTAACATGACAACAGTCGAGCCTATTTCATCACTTTGGATACATTTACTGTTAGCTGATATGATTTGTATAGATTTAATACTTTTAAAAATGTCTAAAACAAAAAAGTCTGTGACTATTTTTATTATAATATACTTTATCTCTCTCGTGATATAATAGTTTTAATTGTCTTTATGCCATATATATACTCTAAAATTTAGTTCTAAAATTCATTAGTAAAAAGTTAAGAAACGTAATCCAAATTTGTAGTCATGACGATGCGAAACAATAGAACTAAATATTATGTCATAATTATTATCTTTAAACTACAAAGCTTGGTAAAGTCGACATCTTTCGCATTAGTATATTGCATGGAAAAGACTGATACCATCTTATTTCTAGAATCTAGAACGTAGAGAACCGAGGGCTTAGAATTATATGTGAATTTATTTTTAGTTTTTAATTAGCTGGAACTTCGTCCAAAATAAAGTCTTGGTAAAAAATGGCTGTTTTTTTACCATTTATGCTAATTCTAGCTATCGGTGCTGTTATATACATAACAGACCGCTTTACGAAGAGAGAAACCACAAATCTGATACGAGCGTTCTTGAGCGACAGAAGGACAATTTTAACGGAGAATCTCGTTAGCCAGCCACACCAACCAGTTTCGTTGTGCAAGAAGTTACTGATCGAAGACTACCTATATGACATAGCCGACTGGCGGAAGCTAAAGGCCTACAAAGATCATCTTAAACACAGTTTTTTCAGGTTTATACGAAAGGTACGGCCGGACGGCTACTGCAAGATTCGCTGCGTCCTCGTCCAGATGCTGATCGGCGGGATTCATATCAAGAAGCGCTGGCAAAGTAAAAATAAGGCGCTGCAACGTCTGAAAGAAATGCAGGAGAACAAAATAGTCGAGCTGAATGGATGGACGTTCGGAGGCTTGCTGAGGGTGAAGTCGAAGAACACGTTGTGGGCAATGGAGCAACTCATCCACATCCTGTGGGCGACCTTCGACGAAGCTTGCAAGCTGACGTCGAGCCAGAGCCGAGAAACTTGGCTGGAAGTGTTTCTCAATACGCATCCTAAAGTGGATCTTCTGTTGATGGAAGCCGTTAAAGTTCTCACAGTTGTCGACCACTTTGACGTGTACATGGCAAACGACAACGCGATTTTCGCCGACGAAGTGCGAATATACAGCGGTTCTAATAATTTCATCATCAGCTACGTGGACAAAATAGGAAAAAAGGGTGGAAAAACTGGCGTGGAAGTTCCCTTCCTGGCCCACGGACTTGGCGTCAAGATCTATGTCTGCTGCCTGACAGCTGACTGCAGCTTCAAAGTCCTGCACGCCTATAACAACCAAGCAGACCTGCCTGGGGTGACAGTTATGTCCGAAAACATGACCGATTACAATATCTTTTTCCAGGACAGGAATTCGGCCATATTTATTCCATTACTGAGAAACAAATTTTAAGACAAGGAACATTATAGTGAACGCTAAAACAATATAGTAGTTTTTTTTTTTTCATTTTTTAAAAGAAGAATTGTTTTCCCGTTTTGATTTTAAAGTTTTGCGATATTAAATAAACTGCTTTCCTCATGCAATAGTGAACTTTTGTCCTTTTGATTTACAATCCCAAACCTGTCTGGAGAAATAAGTCTTATACAGAAAATGGTAAAAGTACATAAAACTCTTTTATTCTAAATTAAAAAGCAAGAAGAATTTAAAAATGAAAATACACATGAATTTCACATGTACACGCCCACAAAGACACACGCACGCGAGCGAAAACAATGCAAAGTATTTCGGAACAAAGTTTTACATGTACAATCAGAATCAGAAGTTAATTTTTTTTTCGTTTGTGGACGGCTTATACATAGATACCGCTTATAACGCTGCTTCATTACTGTCTTCTTTAGGCCTGGGGGTAATTTTTATTATAAAACGACGACAAGATTAAAATCCATGGAGCCGCTCAAAAGTTCCGAAAAGTACAGCTGTCCGCGCTGCGCCTTCAGCCAATGAGAGCCGCGCGTTCTCGGTAGCGGTGGTCCAATCGGCGCTCTTCTACGTCGTCGATTTCAAAAACTCGTCCGCCGGAGGTCGTGTACTATCGCTACCCGCGTGACACATCCCTCCATCTGCCGAGGAAGAGAACTTGGGATCCAGAGCACTGCTACGCCCCAGGTCAGACTCACAACCTCGAGAGACTGCGCGCTCCAGTGCCACTGGAAGCGGCCCCCCTCCCACCTAACGCAACCTCGCTTCTGCAGCAAATGTACCAGGGTGGGGCTAAGCGACCGGTGGATAAGATGTACGGCCGAGATGAGACAGCCAGAGATTTTTGGAAACCATTCAAAGTGATGCATGCGATTGAAAACATTAACCTGTCCGAAATGGCATAATATTTGTTTCTGAATTAAATCTAATATTGATGAAGCAAACTGTAAAATTAAAAAATAAAAGAAAAGAAGTTAATTAACCTGTTTCAGGTCAGTGTGTTTGAAGTATTATTTTTTTTACTTGTAATATTTTTTTTCAAAATGAAAAAGTAGAATTATCAGAATAAAGCGAGATATCTATTAGGTGTATTTTTTTCTCTTTGCTTATTTTCGCGAGTTCTGCACGTATATTTCTCGTAATTTTGTAATAGGACGTGAAAATCCTCCTCCCCAAAAATACACGATGTCAACGATGAGATCACATCCCGTCGACAGGTGAGATCCAATACCCTGCTTTCGAAATTAGCGCTGATACTCTACAGTAAGGAGACAAACAAATCGGAGAATGCGTTTTAATATAATCGTATCGCGAACTGACTTATACATCTAATACATGAATTCCAGCAAACTCGCGTTTAGAAACAGAAATAGTGATCCAGGTACACAATAGTGATACAGGTACACAATAGTGATCCAGGTACACAATAGTGATACAGGGACACAATAGTGATCCAGGTACACAATAGTGATACAGGTACACAATAGTGATCCAGGTACACAATAGTGATACAGGGACACAATAGTGATACAGGGACACAATAGTGATACAGGGACACAATAGTGATACAGGTACACGGACGAACGAGAGTAAGCGAAGTTTTCTTTGAGGATGAGAAAGTGTAGCGATCGCTTTACCACCTGACACTGGCGACTTCCTGAACAACGTCAATGGATGAGAAAGAATATCTCCTCGTGCTCGAGAATTTTACCAGTATAAAGTTAAAGAGAACATTTTACCAGGAAAAGAAAGCAAAAAAAATTCCTCACACTGTACCAGACGTCTACCGTTCGTCACGATGTCACGATCAGTTAAGTGAATGTAACGCATCGCTTATTATCAAGGCTAACCCCGAGAGGACGGCGATAAATACAAAATCGGTGAACGATGCCGAAATGCCTGAAAATGGAGCAACAAGAAGCTTCACTAAGTTTAATGTGACCGGGGTGACGCTGTCACATCGTCAGAAAACCGTTAACCCTAAAGTGTGACGTCATAATCATCATCAGTCCAAGAAAAACCGGTTTCTTTTTTTTTTCGCCCAAGAAAAGAAAAGTAAAAGTAAATGACAAGTAAAGATAAAGATAAATTGAAAAAAACAACAACAGCAGCAGGACAGAGCAGCAGGTGAAATAAGAAATCGAAGGCTTATTAAAGTAAATGTTTACGTTGTTTCTATGAGTTGGTTAGACGATCTAAGTGAGATGGAAGAAATAAGTATCATTGCAGGAACCGTCTTGGTGATAATTATCGCGATGGTTATGTATGTGGTGGATTGGTGGATGTCAATGTCTAGTATCAGTCTAATAAAGGCGTTCTTAAGTAATAAGAGGATAAGAAGATTCCAGTCAGCGGATAGCAGGTACAAACAACCCGTTTTCTTGAACACTAAAATATCGATCAAAGATTATCTTGCCAAAAATATTCGCCAAAAACACAAGATCAAAGCATACAGGAACTTCCTTAATAAAAGCTCCTGCCAGTTTCTGGTGAGGATTAAGCCGGACAGATTCTGCAATATTCGTAGCGTCATTTTCCAGATGCTCATTGGAGGCCATCATATAAAAATACGCTGGTTTTCCAAAACCAAACTCTTAAAGACCCTGAGAAATCTGCATAATAAAAACCAGAATCTGATGGCCTACAATTTTCTCTCTCCGTTCTCCGTGGAGAAGAAGAACAATCTCTGGGCGATGATACAGGTGGTTGAAATCGCGTGGGCCATCTTCGACGATGCCTGCTCGTTGTCTTCCAATTTGGACCGACTGAACTGGCTGAAAAACTTCTTCAAGCTCTCTCCCGTAGTGGACTGGATATTGCTGGACGCTGCGCTGATTCTGATTCACATTCAAAACGCCATTAAAAATCTTCACAGCAGCAATGTGGAGGTGAAACACGACAGAAGCCCTTCCGGCCCCGACTCAGTCACCAGCACCGTGTCCACAGACTACAGTCTGCTGGCGCAAGCCATGGGTGTGAACATCAGCCAATTCATCCTGAAGAAAAAACCAAGGCCCTATTTCGAATTCGTCGGCTTTTGCTACTTGCTTTCGGCGTATTTCGGGGTTACTTTGGTTTCAGAAAATTTGCCTGACAATTGCAACATTATTTTTATGGACTGTTCCGCAAACTTATTCATGCCCTTTAAAGCGTATTAAGGAACACGTGTGCCCACCAGTCAGTCATAGGAAAACAAGAAAAAAGAAGTAATAAGTCTATAAACATAAACAGAAGAAAACCTTTTGTGCATAGGAATTAAGATCGAAACTTACAAAAAAAATAATTTGGTAACAGACTGTTTGGAATTCTAGATTTTCTACCTGAGAAAATTAAAAAAAATTTTAGAACGAGAAACTAATTTACGACGCGTAGGAAAATTCTTCTTTTGGAAAGGCGCCGTAGTTTGCTTCTCTTTTGCCAAATAAAATCCTTGGAATTAACTCTTTCTATACCATTTGGAGTGCATCTTAGCACAGGTAGAGCCATAGCTTTCCCCATTAACGTAACCCTTAGTAACGGCAAATATCCAACCCTCTGTGTTGACTAAATACACGCACAGCCAGTTTAGCACGAACGATAACTAGTGCTTCCGGGCCGGTGGTATAAAGGGAGGTAAAAACTTGTACTTATAATGTAAAAAGAGACAAAGTATTAATGTATGCATAATTCATATAGTTACCTAAATAGTTGTCTGCTTAGTTCAAAGTGAAAAAAAAACCATTAATATTAGAAAGTTGATCAATAAATTAAATACTAATTATAAATTAACTATAAAAAATTGCAAATGAGAAAAAAAAAAGCAATTTTAACAAAATATTTCGTTTTCTGTCATTGAAGGAAAACTTCCTTCTTATCTGCTAAATTTTCTAATATTGATGAATTTGACAAAATAAAAAACATGCGAACAAACACAAACACGAAGAAAATATTAATTTTCTTTAATAATAATAATAATAAATTCTTAAAGAAATATTTATTATGAATGTGAAAAAATAAGCAAAATATACCAAACTGGCTAATCCAATGGAAAGGAGTTATTATGGCAGCTTGGTGTTTGCAGTTTAGATTAGCTGGGCAAGTAAGTAGGTGGTGCCAGGGAGAAATCCAAAATTATGCCAATATCTATTTACCATTTTCGCTATCTGTACACACACATTAAATGTAGTTTTATTACTGTTTAGTTTAATTTGAAATAACAGTTTTATATAGTCCGCAACAGATGTCTCCCTGTGGTTTAGTTAACTTAGCATAATGTGGCAAATGAAATACCCATAACGTGACTGTTTATCATTTACTTCATAAAATTCTGATAAAACCAAGATTTGTAATTTACAAATTTACAATGTTCCAGTTGTATGATGAAAAATTTATTATGACTATAAATACAATAGGATTTACTGTTAAATTAGAGCATTTTTTCGTTTTTCCTTTTACATTACAACACCTGCAAATTTCAGTGCTAATATTTTACCTTAACATCAGCCTCCCAGCAAACGGTGGACATCTTCTCAAGCAGAGTTTTCCAATTTAAGAACAATAAAAGATACAATATCCATGTAAGTAACAATAGTTTTAAAAATCCTCATCAAAGTAAGAATAATATCGGGGGAAAATCTCCGAAATGCTGACGTATTCTCTTTTGTAAAATACATGGTAAATAAAGCAATACAGCATCAGCAAGACTGGAATCGCACAATACAATACATCCAGGCAAACTTTGATTTAGAAGAGTTCTTTACCATCCCTTTGTAGTGTAAATGTCATAGAACGAATAATAGATAGCATTCTGAATATTTTGCAATCTAATGTTTGCGCATCAAAATCAACAAGTTTGTTTATTTTTTCCTTATTTTCAATAAAATGAAGTATGAAGATATTTGCTAGGTTTCCCTGGTCGCCGTACACTTCCACGGTTTGCTGCGTATTCACCATCTTGGTGATGAAATCAGGCATCGTGGCCGAGCGGAAGTCCCCACTAGAACTCTTCAGCCGGCTGGTGGAGGAGATCCGAAAGAAACAATGGCATGTCTTTGTTATCGTAAAGTATTATTTTCGCTAATACCGCATCGGAAAACGTAATTAGACACACGCAGCTGATTACCACACAATAAGCTGGTGATAAAACCGTTGCTCAAATTAAAAATATGATAGTCTAAGTATTTAGAATGCTTTTTTTTTAAAAAAAAATTAAAAAGTTATTGCTCTAAGAAAGCTTTTAGCGACAGATTACTGCAAGCATAGCGGACGCAGCTTTCGTTTAACCGGCTGGGTCGTCAAACTCATGGCCATTTGCAATCTCAGCAACCAGGGTTTCTTCCGAAATGTTTCCGCTATCTCGAGAGTCGACTCGGCGCGCGCTCGGGGTCCCACCTTGCGGTACTTCTGAAAACTAGCCAACGTTTCGCTGATTATCTTTCCTCCGCTCCCGGGAAAGTAGAAAAACGGCCTCGGGTTTCCTGTTTGCCGGATGGCGGGCAGACTCGAGCTGTGCAGGGTTAATCTGGCGTTTTCCGAATTCCTACGAGTTTCCGGCTTCTTCCTGATAACTCCCGAAATTTTACTTCCCTGGTTTGATGGCGACAGGGGGAACTCCACGGGGCCGTGTCTGGGGCCTGACGTGGATGAGAGTGAGGGGACAGAAGATGTTTTAAGATGGTTCCGGATTTTTCCAAACAGTCCGCTTGGATTCGCGGGGAGCGATGTCGGTTTTAGCGCCTCCTCCTCCTCCTCTTCAGCAGCCATAAAAACTGAATCTGAACTTTCGTCGACGGGGGAAAATTTCACGTTTTTAAAATATTTCTCTCTTTTTGTTTCCGATTGGCTCCTCTTGTATCGGGAGGGGCTGCGGAAGACCGTGGAGCTCGTGTACGCGGTGGAAAACGAATTACAGAGCCGTTCGTTCCCTGCGCCAGGGGACTGGACCGACGGCTGCCCGAACCGGTTCGTGCCGGTCTGTTTCTTTAAAAAGTCGACTAGGCTCTGTCCGGAATAGGAGCCGTCCCCGCTCTCGGGGTAGAGCAGAGCCCTCCCCGACAGGTCTTTCTTCTGTTTCTGGGTCCGGAGACCCGATTTGCTGTTCATTTGACTGGGCGAGAACCCGTCCACGACGACGCCGCAGTTGACCAGGGGACCGGCTCTGGACAGGTGGCGCTTCAGTGACGACTTGGATGGGCCGCAGAAGAGCAGCACCTTGCTCTTGGCTCGCTCACACCACCGCCTGACCCTGCCGTACAGGGCCAGCGGCAGGGAACACCCGCTGCCTACGTAGACTTTCGACCACTGCTTGGTAAGCAGGAAGGAGGCACACTGCTTCTGCCTGTTCCGTAAGGAGACGCTCAAGGGAGTTAAGCCCTTTCCGTCCTTGGCCAGCACGCAGCAGATATCCTGCGATACGAACAGCCGGAGGATTATAAACTGGCCCGCCTCGGCCGCCACGTGGACGGGTGTCTTAAGGGACTCGGGGTGCGACGACTCGCTGCACCACTGGCGCAGCGGGTGCTCGCCCACCGGCTCGTCGGCTCGGATCCCGTGCTTTAGGACGCTGGTGGCCAGGTCGACGTGACCGAAGCGCGCGGCGATGTACAGCGCCACCTTCATCTGGTACCTGCTGAACGCGTCTCTCGGAGACAGGTGAGACACAGCCTCGGCCGTGTATCCCGTTGTTGCGTGCCTCAGAAAGTTCTTCCAACCGTCCCAGGTTTCCATGACAACAGTGTGTCCCAGCTGCACGCCGTAGTCGCCCAGAGAGTACGAATCATACATCTCCTGCCGGTCCTTGGCGAGAAAGCGAAACATGGTCACCGGGAGTCCCGTGCGCCTGGATACCAGAGACTTCAGCTCTCCGACCTTCACCTCTCCAACAATGACGTCATCCGTCATCGGCAGCGTTTCCCTGTTGTATGCGCAGTAGACATAGAACAGCGGGGTTACTTCCTGTCTCATTTTGATTTTAATCGTCGATCCGCACGGGATACCCAGATCTCCTATCACCCAGGAATCTTTGAGCTCCGAACCGGCAAAGAAAACTCCCATAACGTTCCCATTCTTGTTAATGGGTGATGTCAGTCCGAACTTTGGTGCAATGATATTTTTAGCTTCAGCTACGGAGACATCCAACGGTATGTTGGCAGTTATACGTTTTTTATTATGTAGCCAAAACAATAGCATTATAAGGATTCGCTTTGTTTACGTCCAGATCGCACTAATGGATCATATGTGTATAGACATCTCTTTGTTTACGTCCAGATCGCACTAATGGATCATATGTGTACAGACATCTCTTTGTTTACGTCCAGATCTCACTAATGGATCATATGTGTATAGACATCTCTTTTTTTACGTCCAGATCGCACTAATGGATCATATGTGTATAGACATCTCTTTTTTTACGTCCAGATCTCACTAATGGATCATATGTGTATAGACATCTGTTTGTTTACGTCCAGATCGCACTAATGGATCATATGTGTATAGACATCTCTTTGTTTACATCCAGATCGCACTAATGGATCATATGTGTATAGACATCTGTTTGTTTACGTCCAGATCGCACTAATGGATCATATGTGTATAGACATCTCTTTGTTTAGATCGCACTAATGGATCATATGTGTATAGACATCTCTTTGTTTACATCCAGATCGCACTAATGGATCATATGAGTATAGACATCTCTTTGTTTTGCTTTATTAAAATTGTTATTTTATTGTCATCATCACGGTAATTAATCTTTTATTGGTCTTATTAGTTCTCTGTTTCCATGGTTTGAATAAGGATACCTGTCGTTAGGAGAAATAGTTCTTCTGTTGCTATGGAGTGGATTCGTCCTTTCCTCCAGTACATTAGCTCCCCCTCCGTTCTCTTACCAGGTAACAGGAAAGCCGGAGTGAAATTTATGTTTGCATCTGTGGATGGATATTTCACTTAATCTTTTTTTTTCAATCTGAAAATAAACAAGATGAGTCATTTATTAGATGCCGATAAAACTGATTAAGGCTGCGTGGAGCCAGGAGGTGTAGCGGTGGGGCGTATCTAAACAAATGGATAAAAAACCAGAGAATGGTGATGGAGAAGAAAACTGCTTTTGCGCAGTCCGAAGAAGGAAGAAATTCCTTAGAAATCCCTCGCCGTCATGTTCGCTTTTGCACTTTCAGACAGGTGACTGCTACTTTACAAGTGGTAATAACGGCGATCGCAACGAACGGAGGTGTGTGCGTGCGGGGGTAATACACTTATCTTCTTGCTACAAAGTATCGCCGGAAGCCGTATTAAAGTATCAGTTCTGCAGGCGGTTCTGATGAGGATAACGTACGAAGCAGATAATAAAATCGCTGTTATAAGTTTTTCTTTTGATTGGTCTTTTTCGTTACTGACATCGTCAATAGATAATATGAGGGAGATATTAGTTTACCTAGTGTTACTCAATTTAAACAAGACTCACTTGGAATTTGGATTATTCGAGTTAGCTTTTCCATCCCAGCTTTAGTATAGCTGAATTAACATTTACGTATTTACCTGTACACACACACACACACACACCCTCTCTACTGGCGTCATCTCTCTCTGTACTGACATCGTCTCTCTCTCTCTCTCTCTCTCTCTCTCTCTCTCTCTCTCTCTACTGGTGTCATCTCTCTCTGTACTGACATCGTCTCTCTCTCTCTATCTCTCTCTCTCTCTCTCTCTCTCTCTCTCTTAGCTCTCTCTCTCTCTCTCTCTCTCTCTCTCTCTACTGGCGTCATCTCTCTCTGTACTGACATCGTCTCTCTCTCTCTCTCTCTCTCTCTCTCTCGCTCTCTCTTCTCTCTCTCTCTCCTCTCTCTCCTCTCTCTCTCTCTCTACTGGCGTCATCTCTCTCTCTACTGACATCGTCTCTCTCTCTCTCTCTCTCTCTTCTCTCTCTCTCTCCTCTCTCTCTCTCTCTCTCTTCTCTCTCTCTCACGAAACTTTCTTTAAACAACGCATTTTTTAGCTGTCTGTTCGTCTGTCCAGTTGCTGCGATTCCACTCGAAGCAGCCCCATTTTACAACTATATTTTACAACATTAAATTCCGTATGTAGGCAAAAAAAAAAGAGTTCTCTTCGTAATTATGGAACCAGCCACGTGAAGTTTACTTTAATTCGCCTCGACACAAAATAATTTCTCCAATCTTCTGCAGATATTATCGAAAATTATTGTTGTCAAAATGTTAATATTCTTCCAGATAACCCGATAACGCATGACACAGTCGGTGTATTTCCCAAACCCGCTTATCAAACCTTAATTACCACACGGGTACAGGTAACTTCTTTCTGAGATTGCACGCATCCGTTCTTCCCCTCGCACTGAAGCCATTTTCAGAGACGTTTTACATGGGAAATTTGCGCTGAATTTTCGCCTGCCGACCTAATTTGTCCAAGAGATTTATCACGGACAAAGAAACCAGAGGATTGTAGCCAGACCTTCGCTTTTAGAAGTTCTGACCAATATTTTATTCACAACTGTTATGAACGACTCAGGCTGTCGTCAGGCTCAAAAGACAATCCTAGGCCAACAAGACGTAGTCTTGTGGTTCCATAAGACTTCTTTCACATAGGACATGAGTGATTACGGTAAAATCATTTGATCCGGCGCTTCCAGTGTACCGGCACATTACATTAGTTAACTGTGTCGGTATAAATCAGTATCTATGCGGTAGGGTACCTGTCGGATTAAAGGAATTATACTGCATGTCTAAAGCCGACCTAAGCTGGTGAAAGACGATCAGATACACATGTCAACTACGAGACCGGAGTAAATGTCGTATAAAACCGTGTATTAAATATCGACTAATCTCATTCATTGCATCGTCAGTATAAGAAATCCAATCTTATCCACCTGTCCAAATAAACTCACTTTGTTTTTCTTTCAAGAAAAATTAAACGAAAACAAAGTGAAAGATTTGTGCTTTTAGTAACGTGACGAGATCCGATAACACAAAAAGACAGCAGCCTCTGCTTTTTATGTGTTTCGTAAAGAGGACATATTAATAATCGATATTACGTTTAAATCGATACTGATAAAATCTATTAGTTTATTTAAGGGCTGGCAAACGGTTGTAGAAACCTCTTGTGACTTGTGCGAGGTCCAAATGGAATTGGTTAGCGATGTCACCGTGAACGTGTGTTGACGGTGAGTTGCTGCTGCTGAACAGAAACACCTGTCAACATCATTCTGGCATTCGGTTTAGCTGATTTACAAAAACTTAATGTTCTCATATATATATATATAATCTTTCAAATATCTATAGGCATAAACTAGGCAACTTCCTCCTTTAAATCATTTTGAATTAAATGGCTGCATTAGGTTGGAAACTCCCCCCATTCCATAAATCAGTGCTCTTGTTATAGGCCAGGGTCCCTTACGAGTAATAATTGAGTTTTGCATTTTTTTGCAGGCCCCCGATTGCTCATCTCCACCGTCCTTAATATCTAAATGCCTTGAAGACTTTTCATAACCATCCCCCAAGTCATTTTCAGACCCTCCTGCATTACTGAACTCTGCTTCTTCTTCCCATTAAGTTATTCAGTCACAGCAGAGCGAAAACGGAGTCAGGCTCCAGAACCCACGCGCAGTCGATTGGCGTTAGGTTGGCAACGGGAAACGTGATATACCGACAGAGATGTATCTACCGCTGAACCTATAGACGCATTTGTCTGGTGCACCTGGCTACTCGAATGTCGCGGAAATCGAGCCTTATTAACGATATCGGTCGCAAGAATCGGCTAACCTTGGAGCGGACGTCAGATACTCCGACGGATTTTTGCTTTCGACGACCTGTCGACGCCAATAAAAAGATTGAGTTTCCACCGTTAAGGCTGAGATGGTGGACGATTTTGTATTAAAGTGATGAGGTATTCAAACGACTCTGTTAACCTGAATGCTTAAACATTACCTGCTTTCATCTGTTACCCTGCATCTTTGTGTTTGTAATTAAAAAACACAATACATCATTTGATTCTACTTGTCAGCTTAACTGTCGTTAATGAATGTCTACCATAATTTTAGACATTACTTTTTAAGAATTTGTTGGGTTAAAATAGTGAGGCATTTTTCAGGAGACTTGGCCCCTTAGGCAGATTCCGCAACATAGATGAAGATGAACTAAATAACAATCGTAAGGAGGAATCGTTCATGCACATTAGGCCTCTATTGTAATTTTTATTATCATATTTTGTTTTTGTTTTTAAATTTATTAGCCGCAGTGTTAACCAAGAGGTGAGAACAGGTGTTTTTTAAGAAAAGGTTCATTGTGAAGTTTTAATTAAATTTTGCCAATCTTCTGGAAGACACATACAGGGTAGCCAACCGAAACATTCAGGTAAGCTAAAGTATCCAGAATTTTAAATTTATGTTCCGTCTTTTTCTCTCACATTATTGTAGACGGAATTAAGATACAGGACCCTGGATATTACTGCCTTTGCAAATGGTGCCATGTGATCGCTTCATAGTTTCTATGGTAGCTTCCGCGTGGTGTGTAGACGAGCTGAAATGTCAGCATTCCGAGGATACGAGAGCCGTACAGCCTAAGACCAACTGTTACTGAAATACCTTGTCTTTCTGTCCAACCGCCCAGTAAAACCATGCATCAGCGATCGGTAATGGTTCTGTCTTCGCTCGCAGGTGTGTGTGTGTGTGGGTGGAGGAGGGAGGGGCATTCCCCAAGAAATCGAGGAGTTACCTCCCATATCCGTCACATCGATGGTATTCATCCGAAAATCCGGCTGATCCATACAAAAGATCGGCAAAATTGAGCGAGTTTGAGCCATTTTAGGATAATAAAGGAGTTTTCTACGTAAACAGGGGAGACAAAATATAAACTGGCGGCCATAAGTACACGTGGAGGGAAACGCTAAGACCTCTGGGGTTTGCAACTACCTGAAGTGGAGCTCGGCCGATAAATCTGTGAGAGAGAGTTTTAGTTCCGCTATTTATATAAATGCCAGTTCTCCCGTATCTTAAATTAAACAGTGTATAGTTATAAGAAACTAACAGAATTATCAAACGTAAGAGAAAGAGGGACAGATTTTACTTTCGATATACGTTCTTGTTTCATTTACACGATCGCAGTTGAGGAAACTTTATTCATGAAAAGATCCCGAAATACCAGAGTTCAGCGAAGATTCGGATAATTTTGTGAGTCTTAATTACTGTTATAGAAGTGAGACCAAACCAGTGGATTTCAATAAAGATCTGCATTCAGCGAAATCATTCTGTTTCATTATATATATATATATTCTTAGAGTTCTAGTGGGGAACGACGTGGTAATTAATTCTGGGAGGTGGAGGGTTACCAAATCTACCCAGACCAGTTATTGCCCTTTCCGTGCGGGCGTCACCAACAGGTCAAAGGTGTACAGCCAAGCACCGACAGATACAGACGGAGACCGCAAAGCGGGGTACAGAGTACAGGGTTATATCATAAACCTCTTACGCAGGACTGTGATTCTATTACATAAGACGACATTTTCCTGGTTCCACACCTTCGGGCTTAAGGATATTTCACGATGTTCATCTTATTTAACGTTTCCCAGCAGTTTTCCTGACTCGAAAAAATGTCGCAAATACAAGAAAACCGGGAAGCAATTTAATAAATAGACGAAAAGGCATGTAAAGTGGAAGGGTCAAGTATTTAAGGACACCTGATATACTCAAGTTCCTAAGTTATAAATCTGGTATGATTTTAGAAATGAATATATTTCAACAGGTTTATTTTGAAAATAAAGAGAAAATGATCAGAACAATCCAGATCTCTATCCGCTAGTGTATACTATATATAAATATATAGCAGCGGTGAAATGTGGGAGTGCCAGCGCCATCTGTATACTGGCGGCAGTAACACAAAACCGTACTAATTTCTGTTTTTTTGTTTTTGTCGGTATTCTAACTTTTATCGTTAATGGCGATAGTTGCAGCTCTGGCCAGCTGTCAGTTTGGATTCCAGTGAATGTCGGAAAGTTGGAGTGCTGCGGCGACATCTCTTGGCGCAGCCTGGTACTAAATATAGCAGCCCTCCCATGACCGCAGCTCGTAGACTCCACGACCGGCATGCACCGCGATACTTGGTGCAGAATTCCTGGCGTCTGGGGATCGATTCTGAGAAGCGCCAGAGCGTTGTTGGGGAAGGAATTATCTCGAAGTGGTTCGGCCTTAATGTAGGGGGACACCCACCCCATCGATAAGCAATGGCCTGGATATAAGCCTGGCCTCAAAGACCGCTCTCGGCGATGCTTTAAGTAGATTTGCTAGCCTTGCCAAAAGGAGGGGAGGCGGCAGCTGGATGAGTCACGGCCCCTCCTTCACTGTAGCTCTTTGTGCAGGGAAACAACAAAATGTCGACGTGGCCACACGTTTTCCCCACAGGAGCCTCTCGCCGATCCGAGAAGCCGGCATTTTAAGACCAAGTCGTCGGGGTTCTATGGTGATAACGGAACCTCCGCCGGTACCTCCGCAGAGCAATTAATCCCCGGTGCCCTGTTTCCTCTCTCCTGGTCTGTTATCTTGTGTTTTCCTTTTTATTTGTGCGTTTTAACAGATCGATGGATCGAAGAGCCAGCCTGAAGCCGAGGGCCTGAGACGGTTTAGGAAGCCATCGCCTGATCCTTATTAACGAAATTCCAGACCTGTCCGGCGTAGCCAAAGAAGACATCGCAGGAACCGAGCTTCATTAAACGTATCTCGTGTCTCATTCACAGCGAGTGCCGAGGCCTTGTTAGCTGGCTCTACGATACACTGAAGTACACTTCTGGCAGCGGAATCTCCTCTTCCCAGCTATGATATTTCTGTAAGCTCGCAGAAAGTCAGCTGACGACCACTGCGAGTTTATAAGCACACATATAACCTCTAACTCGTGCCATTACGGCTCTGTATCAGACTGGTCACACGTTAAGCCGCTTTGTACTCAATTTTCTGGAAATCCTCCGACTATTCCGCTGGAACGGTAAATCAGCGACCATCTGATGGTTGGTACAGTATTAACCGTGTACTGGCAGTGTGTTCGACGGAAATAAAGTGGTTGTCACTTAAAAGGTTAAGGGTACTATATATGCAGAGGTACATGAATTCTCCAATCACACCTGAATGCCAGACAGACTCTTAGCCACCGCGCTAATCTCAAAGAGGAATTTCGGATCATTCTTTAAAGAAGAAAAAAATGATTCCTGCTTGACTCTAATCCACTCGTCTTATGTGAAACGTCTTCTCGGTCTGTTACCCTAACCCCAGTATGTTCCGACCTAAAGCGACGCCAAGTTCACGTTTTTCCCCCTGCACGGTTTAACTTGATCGAAAACGTGTCACAAGTCGCTGACTGTTAAAGTAAAGCGACCATTCATTATGAAGACAGCATAAGGAGCCCACGCGGTTCTGTTTCTCGCCCGAACTGGATAGATGCCAAACTGTGGCGCTGCGCACCCGATGGCCCGGTAAGTTGGCAACGAAGCTGGTAACGATTTGTCCACAGTATCTTACATCGCAGCAATCCATTAAATTTTAGTATCGTCTGGTTGACATTAAATAGCATTGACAGAATAATGGAAAACAAACCCGATATAATAAAATTAAATATCACTGGTTTATTTTTTTCAGAAAGTATTTGTGTGTGTCTGGAGGCAGACTGCCGTCACGAACTGTTTCCTCTCACATCTAAAATTAAAGATTTCTCGTAGGGTTTTCCGGGTACCCTTGGTAGATCCTCCGTGGGTATTTCCTAACTGGATCGCACCCTGACCATAGTTCAAGAGTCTTTCCCCACCCCCAAACCATACCAGGGTAACTACTTGCTCGATCAGCAGCCCGATCCACCTTATAGCTCTCTGTTGTGAGATCCCGACAGTTGGGAAAGAGGTTCGACATCAAGAAGTAAAAATGGGCAAGAAAGTTATCATGGATTCCTTGTTCCAGATGCTCTCCCTATTGGACTAATATTCCTCAGAGGAGGATACAGATACGACGACGACTCTATGTACACTTTAAAACCGTATCAGGACTAGGTGATATAAGAAAGGCTCCCTCACTCTGAGCCACCAACACGCTATGGACCCTACACTTCCATAATTACAGAAAACCCGCCAGATATGAATATTAAGGGGTTTATTTATTACGGTATATCACAAACAGGAAGAACTTCCGCAGTAGTTTTGAAGTGATGGGTCATACAGGGTGTACACGTTGTCTCGAGGTCATAAATAAGTCAATTAATGAGGAGGTGGAGGTTTAACGACAACCGAAAACGCGCGAAACTGGGATCATTCATCCGCAGTTTTTAAAATACCGGTGGGTAATCTGCCCGTAAGGCACTACTTTTTACAGCGCAATGCGCTTGAATTCGCGGTGACGTGAAGTTTAATAAAACCTTGGCGATGTCTAACATCGCCATCAGCGCCGCTCTGTCACTGACCGCCAGGACTAAGTTCGACAATTAACCAGGATATCTTTGAAAACATTTTTTTTTTTTTAGAGTTTCCTAACCAGACATTTTACCAAAGATCGTTTATAAATACTGCGGATTCATTCACCCGTGGCATTCGGCGAATTCCACGAGCACCGGTTATAACGACTGGCGAGTAGCCCAGCTCGCGGAAATCGCTAACTAGCTGGACTGTTGCGGATTTTTGTTAGTCATGAAATGGAGTCTATCCCCTCCTGCTTACAGCGATCGTGTAAGATTCCATCCGTCTATTCTTCCACACACACACACACACACACACACACGCGCGCGAGGACCTTTGGTTGGAGTCATGAAATGGGGTCTATCCCCTCCTGCTTACAGCGATCTTGTAAGATTCCACCCGTCTATTCTTACACACACACACACGGGGGGACCTTTGGTTGGAGTCATGAAATGGGGTCTATCCCCTCCTGCTTACAGCGATCGTGTAAGATTCCACCCGTCTATTCTTCCACACACACACACACAACACACACACACACACACACACACACGGGGGGACCTTTGGTTGGAGTCATGAAATGGGGTCTATCCCCTCCTGCTTACAGCGATCGTGTAAGATTCCACCCGTCTATTCTTCCACCACACACACACACACACACCACACACACACACACGGGGGGACCTTTGGTTGGAGTCATGAAATGGGGTCTATCCCCTCCTGCTTACAGCGATCGTGTAAGATTCCATCCGTCTATTCTTCCACACACACACACACACACACACACACACGCGCGCGAGGACCTTTGGTTGGAGTCATGAAATGGGGTCTATCCCCTCCTGCTTACAGCGATCTTGTAAGATTCCACCCGTCTATTCTTCCACACACACACACACACACACACACACACACACACACACCACACACACACACACACACACGGGGGACCTTTGGTTGGAGTCATGAAATGGGGTCTATCCCCTCCTGCTTACAGCGATCGTGTAAGATTCCACCCGTCTATTCTTCCACACACACACACACACACACACACACACACACACACACACACACACACACACACACACACACACACCACACACACGGGGGGACCTTTGGTTGGAAAGGCTACACTAACGAAATTAGTAGAATTGTAAATGGCTACAACCAAAGTCTCTGTGTAGGGAAAGAGGAATGCATAACCTGTACGTTAATAAAAAAGACCAACTTACCATTCTCGAATGTCATGACGATTAAGAACCGCTCCTTTGCGGCGAGGTGTCTTGATTAATTAGCTATTAATTCTCATTTTAAGCATATACACACATACATAGGTTATCGTGCACAATTTATAGCCCGTGATGTACGTGATATTAGTCCCTTTGCTCTGCATGCTACTGAAAACAGTAACCTTTTGCTGACACACGTTAAACTAGTGAAACAATCTTCCCTATTTTCTTAGATATACGTCACTGCGCGTGGACCTATTCACACATCCATTCTCGTAACACGTAATTAGCGAATCAGATCGAGGCGCAGGCAACCGAATAAATAAAAGCCTCCTTCTAAGACATGTATGTTTTTTCTCAGGGTTAAGGGAAGCATGACTTAACCATTGGCAACGAGCTTTTTGAAGGTGGAGGTACCAAAATATACTTCTCGTGCCTACCTTTCGTCCTGGTGGCGTTCATAATTAATGACTCTGATCTATTAAAAAAAAAAAAAAACTTTTGTGCTCAGAGAATGAACTGAGTCATGAGAGAATAGAATTTTGTTTCATTGTTGAAGTTTCCTTTCGAGCGGAAAACAATTAACGGTGGAATCGAACGTTTAGACTGCGATCTTTGCAGAGGATAACAAAAAAAAAGAAGAGAGAGAGAGAGAGAGAGAGAGAGAAGCAGGGGGGTTGTGTTTGTAGGGCTGCGAAGGCAAATCAGACAAACCAGAGTTTATACCCCTACCTCGGTTTCTTTGTTTGCCGAGTTACCGCACGCGGAGAGTCAGGTGCGGATTAATCTAAAAACGAATAGTAAGTTTTCCGGGGAACAGGTCGTGATTGATGCTCATAAGCGATATCTTATCTCAATTATTTCTTAAAGGTAGGAAACCGTCGTGGTTTTGCCCCCTAACACGCGGACCCACACGGAAAGAGGCCGAAACGATTAGTGGTGGAAACACTCCGAGTCAAAAGGCTTTTGATTTGATTTCAGATTTGACTTGTATTAGTTAGTGTCTGTGATGTAAGGGGGGGACACCACGTGGCCCCGTTAGGAAAAGGAGAAGTAGGAGGAGGAGAGAGAGAGGTGACGTCAGTACACGGAGAGAGATGACGTCAACACAGAGAGAGAAATGACGTCAGTACATAGAGAGATGACGTCAGTACAGAGAGAGATGACATTAGTACACAGAAAGAGATGACGTCATTACACAGAGAGAGATGATGTTAGTACACAGAGAGAGAGGTGACGTCAGTACATAGAGAGATGACGTCAGTACAGAGAGAGAGATGACGTTAGTACACAGAAAGAGATGACGTCAATACACAGAGAGAGGTGACGTCAGTACATAGAGAGATGACATCAGTACAGAGAGAGATGACGTTAGTACACAGAAAGAGATGACGTCAATACACAGAGAGAGATGATGTTAGTACACAGAGAGAGAGGTGACGTCAGTACATAGAGAGATGACGTCAGTACAGAGAGAGAGATGACGTTAGTACATAGAGAGAGAGATGACGTTAGTACACAGAAAGAGATGACGTCAATACACACAGAGAGAGAGATGTCGTCAATACCACAGAGAGAGAGAGAGAGAGAGAGAGAGAGAGAGAGGATGGTGTTGAAGTCTCTTCCTTGCTTGACAGGCTTTTCCGATACCTAATGATCGGTCTGACAGCTGTCACAGACACCGCGCTTCAGCGTTCGCCGATTATTACTCAACTTTGCTCGACTCCGGAAAGTTAAAAGTAAGAAAAAAACAGAAAGAATTTTTATCATTTCTGCCAATATTCAGCGACACGACGCATACTTTGATTTGCGAAATAAGAATCAACAAATATACACAGGAATCGACAGATACTGATGTTCACCGGGTGATAGGTCATTCCCCGCCCCCCCGATAAATACCCGGATGCTTATAAATATGCATGGTACATCAAGAACATGCCCCATTTACAACGCGACCGAAACTGTGGAATGTGGCCCCCACAAGGGTGTAGCGACGAGTTATATCAGTTTCCAGAATATCTGTGTCTGTGGAGCACCAGGACAGTAATACGCTGAACCTTCAGGGAACCAATAAAGAAGCAAACATTTCATGAAGTCGAACATCGGCCCATCTAATTTATTCGGAGTTTTCTGCTACTCGATGCAGATGTTATATTTTAAAATCAATGTGTAAAAACATATTGTTCGGCATTATTATTTATATTATTATTATTATTATTGCTTTGTAAAGTCCGGATTACTGTTTGACAGCGCTCTGTTTCAATCTAAAATATATCGAAATGAAATGAAAGTGGAATCCAGAGTGTGCGTGCGAGTGAGTGAGTGTGTGTGTGTGCCTGTGTGAGTGAGTGCGTGTGTGTGAGCGAGTGAGTGTGTGTGTGCCTGTGTGAGTGAGTGTGGTGTGAGTGAGTGAGTGTGTGCCTGTGTGTGAGTGAGTGAGTGAGTGTGTGCCTGTGTGAGTGAGTGTGTGTGTGAGTGAGTGAGTGTGTGCCTGTGTGAGTGAGTGTGTGTGTGAGTGAGTGAGTGTGTGCCTGTGTGAGTGAGTGTGTGTGTGAGTGAGTGAGTGTGTGCCTGTGTGTGAGTGAGTGAGTGAGTGTGTGCCTGTGTGAGTGAGTGTGTGTGTGAGTGAGTGAGTGTGTGCCTGTGTGAGTGAGTGTGTGTGTGAGTGAGTGAGTGTGTGCCTGTGTGAGTGAGTGTGTGTGAGTGAGTGAGTGTGTGCCTGTGTGTGAGTGAGTGAGTGAGTGTGTGCCTGTGTGAGTGAGTGTGTGTGTGAGTGAGTGTGTGCCTGTGTGAGTGAGTGTGTGTGTGAGTGAGTGAGTGTGTGCCTGTATGTCTGTATGTGAGTGAGTGAGTGAGTGTGTGCCTGTGTGAGTGAGTGTGTGTGTGAGTGAGTGAGTGTGTGCCTGTGTGAGTGAGTGTGTGTGCCTGTGTGTGAGTGAGTGAGTGTGTGTGTGTGCCTGTGTGTATGTGAGTGAGTGAGTGAGTGAGTGTGTGCCTGTGTGAGTGAGTGTGTGTGTGAGTGAGTGTGTGTGTGAGTGAGTGAGTGTGTGTGCCTGTGTGTGAGTGAGTGTGTGTGTGTACCAATGTGTGAGTGAGTGGTGTGTGTGCCTGTGTGAGTGAGTGAGTGTCTGTGTGAGTGAGTGAGTGTGGTGTGCGCCTGTGTGAGTGAGTGTGTGTGCCTGTGTGTGAGTGAGTGAGTGTGTGTGTGTGCCTGTGTGTATGTGAGTGAGTGAGTGTCGTTTGATTATTAAATGGAAGTCTTCCTCTGAAGTACTTGAAAATATTAAATCACACGCAGGTAAATACCCTGGTGTGCAGGTATCCGTCAGGTTAATCACTCCAGTATTATTTTAGTTGGATTTTTTGTTTTTTTGTTTCAGACGGCGCAAAAAAAGGGGCGAGTGTGAGTAATTGCTTGTTTTATAATTACTACTGTAGTAATATATGATTCATAGCAGGAAGAAAAAGTAAAGGAATCGGCAGTTGACGGTATTTAGTTCCCTTTAGTTTGCTAATCACAAATTGGTCAGGCTGCCGGAGTTTCTGCGCCGCGCAACCCTCAGATCGGAACCAGTTTCTCGAAGCTTTAACTTTGCCACCAGCTTAACGCCTCCCCGACAGGATGCACGCGAACTTCCTAAAACTCCCAGATAAACGCTCGAGCAAACACGAGGATAGCGGAACAAAGCACCAGACTGGGGAGTTACTGTTGTGTGAAGAGTGGCGGACACGTCGCCTGCCGTTCTAGTAGATTAAGGTAGGCTATTAACGTAGGTTACGCACTTTCTGCACTCCTCGGTATACCGACAGGTAGAGTGAACATCGCCAATGATTTAAAGCTAAGATCTCTGAGATGAAATACCCGAGGTGTCGAGTTCGTGTTCATCCCCCCCACCTCGAAAGTCTATTTCCTAAAGCCCATTATTTTGGACTTCTTACACGTGATACAGTAATTGCTAAACACACACACACACACACACACACACACACACACACACACACATTAGTTACTTGCAAATGCGTCGTGCAGTTATAGACTTGTGAGAAAGAATCTTGAAAAATCCTTAAAGAAATAAACGAAACTCGTGCGCTTCGTTCGAAATATGACGTTCCATGGTGACCAGGAAGTGACATGACGCCATATTCTTTAGGCATGCGCACTAAACTAAAACTTAAAGGGAGACGAAAATACTTGGTACGACGCCAACGAACGGATTAAAGAAAATCGAATTGCGTATTTTTTTTCCTTGTTGTTTTCTGAAAATTCTGACTTAATTGTCATGGCTTTTATTCATTCTGACATCTGAGCTAATTGAAAATAATATAGGTGAGTGGTCTATTAAATTAGCACAATCAGGAAAAGACAACTCTAAAAAACGTGTTTACGACGTTTTTTATCGGATTACATCATCATTAGATTTCGATTAACATCACACAGATCCATCAATCGGGTAACTTTTTTCCTACATTACCTAAACTTTATATTAATACTGATGTTATTGTGAAGATTTTCTTAATATAGTAAACCATTTATTCCATTTTAACTGCTGCACCTCGCCAATTCTCCATTTTGAATGTTTTCACGAACAGCCTGTATAATAAAAAGGATTCTTGATAAAGCTGTCTAGCTGTATAGTTAGTTACCCCACCGAGTGGGGGGGGGGGTTGAAGAAAGGGTCCTTTTAGCAAATTTCACACGCGGATAAAACTACTAGTTCAAGAACTCATTGTACCGGAAATTGCATCCTATATTAAAGACCGCGTTCAGAAGGTCGCTGTTGGTGTCCAACGTAACCCATCCAATTCTTTTACCTAATACAACGTTTCAAATTTAATATCTTCCATAAGGTAATAATAATCATTATAATTTACATATTTCTTGCTTGAACAGTGTATATTTCTGTATTGAACGATTTTTTCCCATGACAAAAGAGGTAATCTTATAAATTATTTCCCACTTCTTTATGGTGCCATCTACAACGTTTTGACCATCTTTTACGGAAATAAAGGAAGGGTTCCCCTCTGTGACACGCCGCTAGAAATCTGTTGACTTGGCGATAATATTATGTTTAAAATTGCGGATTCTTTACTATAGTTCTTTACCTTTTAAAATATACTCTTTACGTAGAAGTTTATAAGCCTTAATAATGTCCGGTTTACTTAACATCACCAATTTTGCTAAGTAAAATAATGTTTTTAGTATAAATATGCATATTAGATTAATTTACATTGGACAATAAATTTTTTCCATATTCTTCGGGCGCACAGGACCAATCAAAGATATGGATGCAAGTGTGCGAGGAGGAAGTGGTGTTGGTGTCTTGGCTCATTAATCTTTAATCAACAGAAAAATGCACACACACACACACACACACACACACACACACACGCACACACACACACACACACACACACACACACACACCACACCTATATTACTACATGAAACATAAAATTTGGACTTCTGCCAATCTACTGTCGAGATAGCTTCAGTAAATATGTCTTAAAGGGATTCGTGCTACAGATTAAATTTCGACTATTGATAACAGCCACACTTCGAAATACCTGTCGTTTCTGACTCCCAGAAGCGATCTGAAGCTCATTAGCTTCACGTCAGTCTCCGCACATCGTAGCAGTACAATAACAATCTGAGAGATCCGATTAGACTTCATCTTTGAAATGAACAAAGTACTGACCTTGCCAAATGTAACTTTCTTGCGTTTACACAATATGATGGAAATTAATATATGTTATACACATATATAGGCTCCTTAAAACTGCAAAACATACACACTTTCTATTGATATATGCATATAAATATGTATCTGCAGTAGGCTAAGTGTATTAGGTAAATGACACGTGCATTCTGTCCTGCGTGTAGATACTTACCGGAACACGAGATCGCCTGGCTGAGTGACGGCAGTCGCTATTACTTCCTTACTCACTCCTTGCAGGCAAACACGAAATTCTCCTCGGTTGTGCTGCTGGCCGTGCTGTAGTACAACGAAGTCGCCATAACAGCAGCACTCGAAGGATGTCGCTATGGAAATGGGTTGAAATTTATCTCCGCACTTAATCTAATGTGAGAGGAAAGTGCCGAGTGGCACTAGACAAAGGGACAAAATACAAACTGGCAGACAACGGAACGTAAGAACCTGTCGCTTTGTGGCTACTTTACTGTTGTTCCTACCCGACTGATTCATAGGCCTGCCGACTTAATGGGGTGGCGAGTCAATCTGTGCAACGCTCGGTATTCGTTATGTATATTTACGGTGTCGCATGTTTAAAAATTACCATTTTAAAGTGAGTGTTTATGAAAGCCCTTAAATGTCAAGGGTTTTCCCCAACCTTTTTGCGAATGCGGCTGGGATTTGTAATGTAATAGCAAACCTGAGGGAACAAACAACCGCGTCATTATAATCAACTGGTCAGGGTTAGGGTTAATCGGCGCCCCCTTGTTGCATTATTTACACCGTTAACTCGCCACAGACTCTGGCGACACCGAAGAGACTTGGGGCTATTCGTAACAGTTCGCGGAAAACCAACCCAGCAATGTCCTTCCAACGGATTCAAGAGTACAAACGTCGGAGGATGTAGTTTTTTAAGAAAAAAATACAGGCGACGCAACAAAAATTGGACACATTAAAGACAGCTTGTTCCTTCTTTCATAGAATACGTTCAGAGAGATCTCACAAGTAAAACCGAACTGTCCTAGACATTTTAAAATAATCGACGATGTTTACGAATGGCGAAGATGTTAAAGTACTTTATCTAGTTGCAGTTAGTCTCCTTTAAAAACACACACACATATTCAAGGGTTTGGTATGAAGTCTGGAAATTTCAGAGAAGCTGTAGATTCTTGCTTTGGAACGAAGGAATTACTGAGAACATTATTTGAAAGTAAAGAAGCGAAGTTTGGAAAGTGTACGGATCTTACGAGAAGCATATACTGTGCATGTTTGTTTTCCTTGTAAAAACTACACTTAATCTGGCCACTGGAGAGACAGTGCACACGAACAGTTATAAGTGTGACGTTTCGGCTTTTGTAATTCTGCATGCAAACCATTTGAGTTTTGAAGAACTACAGAAAAAAAACGGTTTTGTGAAAATTATGCAAAAATAAGCATGTATGCGGAATACATTGTTTTGATGTCCTTATCTTTGGCGTGCAAGTGGACGACAAATTCTACGTGACTTACAATACTAAGAGGAAGTGTGTGACGTCACACCTTGTCTTTGGCGTGCAAGTGGACGACAAATTCTACGTGACTTACAATACTAAGAGGAAGTGTGTGACGTCACACCTTGTCTTTGGCGTGCAAGTGGACGACAAATTCTACGTGACTTACAATACTAAGAGGAAGTATGTGACGTCACACCTTATCTTTGGCGTGCAAGTGGACGACAAATTCTACGTGACTTACAATACTAAGAGGAAGTATGTGACGTCACACCTTATCTTTGGCGTGCAAGTGGACGACAAATTCTACGTGACTTACAATACTAAGAGGAAGTATGTGACGTCACACCTTATCTTTGGCGTGCAAGTGGACGACAAATTCTACGTGACTTACAATACTAAGAGGAAGTGTGTGACGTCACAGACTGTAAAAAAAAAAACCATGAATGGCTGAATTACCTGAGTGTTCTTTCAGCAGATAAAAAAATTATCACGATAAGAAATAGAAACGATCTTTTTTTTGGAGGCCATTCACGATTAACTTGCACTTTTGCTCTAGATAATCGTAAAAGAATAAAAGATCGGAGAAAGCTTGTAGTGTGGTAGGCGCATAATGTGGCAACTCTGTCACGGCTACGCAAAATACTCTGGATATTTCCAGGATGGCTGAAAATAGTGGTGCTTCTGGTAAAGGAAAACGTCAAAGCAATTTACAATTTACAGCTGATTAGCTGTACAGTTAGTTCAATGATACGTGTCTGGACGGGAAACGGTAATGCTCAGTGAGCATGCTCGCGTTCATACAAGTGCTATCTTGTTGAACAGAAAGCAGTTGTTGTGGCTTTTTCGATGGAGCGGTTGCAACGTTAATGGAGAGAGAGAGAGAGAGAGAGAGAGAGAGAGAGAGAGAGAGAGAGAGAGAGAGAGAGAGAGAGAGAGAGAGAGAGAGAGGTGAGGTGAAGAGAGAGAGAGAGATGGAGAGAGAGAGAGAGAGGTGAACCATGCCGTGGCGAAATTATGGATCTCCGTCGCTCCCCTCAAAATAACCGTTTCCTGGATAGATCATGGCGACAGCGGTTTAAGATGTTCGGGGCATAATTTATGTTGATGTCCTTACGTACAGTGTTGCTGTAACTTGTCACGCAATCCCGTTCGATGATGCAGCATGCAAAAGCGATCGGATTTTCTGCCAGACAAGATGAATTGTTGCACGACATGACTCGCCCTCAAAGGCCAATGTGACAGCTGCAACCCTTGCGGAGATGGATGCGATGTGCTCAAGCACCCCCTTAAGAACAGAATCCTCGTAGCGTGATTTGTATCATTTTGAACTACTCAAACACCATTTGGGTGGCATCAAGTTTCAAAGTGATGAGGGGAGTGAAGGCAGTTGTTCTAATATGGCTGCTGCTGTGTAGCGACCTTTAAACATAAGCAGGTTCATTAATTTCACTTTACCTTTAAATTTTGTAGAAGAAAAGTGACGATTAATTTTGAGAAACCCTCGTACACAAAGATGTGTGTTACTGTTTTTTTTTTGGCATTACATATGTTAAAAAGAAAGCAGATTCGCCAGACCTTTTAGTTGAATGTCGTTCCAGTAGCTGTTGTATCTGTCTGATAAAATTGAAGCATTTCTCCTGCAGAGCGGACTAATTAAATGGCGTACTTGGCTTTGTGGAAGATTTTCGTCCGCAAACGCGAAAAGCTTGAACTGTTTCAGAAACGATGTTTACAGCTTTTGGCTCTTGGTTATAATAATAATAATAATAATGTGTTTGAACGATGTGCCTTACTTAAATAATATAATATCATTTTTTTTAAAAAAAGCAATAAATTTATTTAAGTTTTCCATTATCTTACTATTAACTGTTGGCGACGACATAGAAACAAAGAGTATTGTTAGGGCAAGATCCGAAGGCATCTATAGTTGGAGGGAAAATGTTCCTCCCGCCTCTAAAAAAGGGATCACTGAGAAAAGACTAAGTAAGATGTACGGTCCAAAAATAATAATCTGAATTAAATAAGCTGCAGATCTGTCTTTGCAATATTTGTGGACGTTTTAGTCCGAAAACTGGTAATTCCAACTGCTGGTTAGAAAATCGCAAAACGCCAATGAGACTTGAGTATCTCCCAGCATCACCAGAGGATGTCCCGACAGGTTTTCTAAAGGAAACAACCAGCTTCCTTTTCCAAATGTTATGGTTTTCAACAAAATGGACAGTGAATATACGTCTAAACAGAAAGAAAGTTACAGTCTCTCCTTGACGCCTACCATCCACCATCAAGATGTCCAGTAAGGTGCTATGGAAAAGTACCTAAAATATTAATTGGCAACGATGACGTCACTAACACCTCTCCGTAAAATGGGAGTCTTTGTATAATCAATGTTTGGATAAACTACAAATTTACGCATTGTTATTGCAAATAATGTCAGTAGAAAGATTTTACAGTAAATTATCCTGGAAAATAACAAGCGGTTTTTTTTTTATAATAACCTGCTAATAGTTACGGGGAAAAAAACAATACCTATTAATGTAGAACGGACAGTAAGGGAATATCTAGTATACAGCATGCTGAAAAATGGCAGCCATTCAAAATTTGTGTAACTGAGAAGAAATATAATGTTTGATTTAATATGGAATATATTTGCTTTGATCTGATCTGTAGCAGTTTTTATTAGATTTTTCGATTGACTTTGGACTTTTATATAAGTCCCATTATACGTTCATTAAATCTTATTTACTGATTATTGTATTTTTACTTACTATACATTTTGAACTAAATTTGGTACATCACCATCATAATGATCGTCATCTCTCTCCATCTCTCTCTCTCTCTCTCTAACGCATTGTGAAATCCCACCACTAACCCTAACCCGACCAATTCCATTGTATTTCTCCACCTTTTTCATAACATGAATTTGTAAGAGAAAGATTTAAATAGCAATGCAAAGTCACAAATAAGGGGGAGATAACTTCGCATTAGACGCTCTTTAGCTATGTATGCTGCGGTGAGAAGACCAGAGACAGGGTTTGGCCTAGAGAAACTTGTCATTTAGCAGTAGGATATTATATATAAATAATTGCATCGTCATTACGTCGCAAACTTTAAAATTGAAGACGCTCGCATTTAACAAGTTAACCGCCGATAGGTATCACCTCAGCCAGTGAGGCAGGTTGTAGCTAATGTTCCTTCTCACGAGTAATGCAGACAGCACTCAACAGAAAGATTCTGGTCGTTGCGATTTTTTGCCTTAGACGCCACAGGTGCGAGTTTAGCTTATATATGTAAACAGGTTTCCAGTCCGTAGCGTGCTACACCCGTGTACAGACTTCCTTCTTGACAAATTATCTAGTAGCTAAAACCTTCTATTTTCAAATCATCCCGCATCACGGGATCTAATCAGTATCAGCGATTCTCCTCTAACCAAAACAAGATGGATACAATAATTATATTGTTACGTAACTCGCAAGGAGAATATGAATTGCTCCCCAGCTTGCTTCTGAGACAGTAACACAGAGTTAAACCTCATCATTTATCTCGTGACACCAAGTGTCGGGATGTCGTCATAGAGAAGGGAGATAACACTAACTGGCTTATTTTCCTAGTTAGTCATTAAAGCTAAATTTTTTTACTTACATTATTTTCTTTAAATTCTCTTATGATTTTCACCTTTTCACCACATGTAAGTGTAGAAGAAAACACACACACACACACACCACACACACACACACACACACACACACACACACATTTAAGACAGTGTACGTGATAGAAGCTCTTCACCTGGAGGATTTCGTACCAAGAAACCCAGGCTGTAGTCCTGTTCCACCGAGACACACCCACAAACCAATCGCGATTCTTCCGACTCGGCCAGCGGATTGTCGCACAGGTAGTCCGGTGCTCTCGTACGTGCGCGTGATTGATTGCTAACTGGCGTCCCTGGCGCTGTTAATCTGGCTGGCAATTTTCCATCGCGTCCGTCGGTTGTTCTGGGCGATGATAACTTACGTTCGAACTTCTTTCGGCAGCTCAGCCTCGTGGGTGTCTTTTAGGCACAACTAAAGCGGGCACTGGTTTAGTTCGACAGCTTCGACGAGGCGGAAGGCCACAGCGGCTTAAGCGAGCCGAACGGCCGGCGGCTACACAGTTCTTAAATTGGTTTAGTAACTCCATTTAGCAACTGATCAATCCACCCAACAGCAAGTTCTAGTACTGAAAGGTTTTATTATTATTATTATTATTATTATATTATTATTATTATTATTATTATTATTCTGGTACCTGCCCGTTGTGGAACCTTAGCTAATCTGTATTTGTGAACCCAAGTAGTAGTAACCATGGATGCCCAGAAGCACTCTAGATTATCCGTGAGAGCCTCGATGTGAACGTATTCTGCGGTACTTCACTATGCCTCATCTCTCCACCCACAGAGGCACAGAGTCAATGTCTTGACTCGGTGTATTATCCTTTAGCATTGATGTAGAGCATTAAGGATGCTGTGCAATACATCGTAATATAGCTTTAGATATAGTGGTGTACACCGGACATAAACTTATAGTTACTGATCGAATAAAGGTGAGCTTTATTATATCTACTGACATATTAAATACCCCTTTTTCCTATTAGTGGCGTGCTATACGAGTGTGAATTATAGTACACCAATGCGCAAGGAAGTAACTTGAAACGAACTTTGTAATAGTATGGATTAGCATTGTTTGTTGTGGTAGCACAATACAGTGGGAGCAAATTTTGAGGCAACATACTGTGGCACGCACGGACAAGTTTTTCGCATACTAAACTTCCCCTTTAACCTCGAATGTTATTGTAACCGTTTAATCGCCTTAAGGACGGGGGTAGGCCCCCAACCCTTTGCTTTGGGAGTAAGTAAGCCAAGTCAACCTTATGTACCATTATCTAAAATAGGCCACGCCAAACGGTCACGTGACTGTTTCCCCACCACAGCCAGTCCAGTGTGATATTTTACATCCAAACATTAAAAAAACAACAACAACAACAGAAAATCGAGTAAAAAGATCCCAACAAAAACCTTCCGTGATCCCTATTGACTCGTTTCGGCTGCGCAATAATCGAAAACACATTTCAACGATTTCCGGCGAATAAAACAAGCAACTGCTTTAGAAATCCGCACTGGACTCTGCTCCGGTACGAAGCTATTATCCTTTATATTAAAAGTATCCAGCAGACCCGGAACAAATGACAGGTAATCTATGCTCAAAATGCATTCGTCCGGCCGGTTAATCGAGAAACACCTCGCCCAATCCCCGTCCGGTCAGCTGCAGAAACATTCGCAGGCCGGATTTCGAGTTCTCCATCGTCAGCTCCCGAATCAGTTCTGAATAAATAACGCGAAACAAATTTTGAAGTGGGCTTTCGATCGAGATTCACCCCTGTCCTGGCTCTCCGCACCACAACAATAGACAACGACGGCGCGCTGTCTCAGGGCGGTACATTACACTGTAGTCAGTGTCCGTAATAACAATCCTCAAGCCCCTCTCCCAGCAGATATTTGCATATTTCCTTTAAATCGCAAATCTCTCGTTTTCTTAAGTTGTTTACCAGAACGTAGTATAAGCTGGTAAGGCTCGGCGCATCAGCAGCAGAAGCGGCCCCGCCACTCGGCCGAGAGAACTTCGTGGATTCGAACTCAGACCCCGAGGGCTGCGTTCTAGCAGGTTAACCACCGAATACCGCGCCGCCTCCTCCAATTCGCTTTACGGATTAGGGGAGGGTGGTAAAAAGAAAAAGTTCGGGGGAAAAAAAAACTAAATAAATGGAAAGCTGGAAGTAAATCTTCCCTATTAGTGAAGTGGATCATTAATAAATTTGTTATATTTATTTTATAATTTAAAAAAAAAAAGTAAGAGAAATTTGAAAAAAAAAAAAAAAATAACAAGGGACATAATTCATGCAATACCAGCAACTTTTAAACATGGGAGACAACCCAATTAGAATGATTGAAAGGCAGTGTGCAAAAAAAACAACACACACACACACACAGGCCACAAAATATTATACTTTACTTAAAAAAAAACAACTGTTGATGTCTAGTTAATTAAAATTAAACGGTTTGCCTAAAATGTTTCATGAATAAAAAAGCGCACAAACATAATAAACCGATAACATATATATATATATGGCGACAACAGCAGTTATTAATACATGTTCAGTTCCTGAGATCTTCCTTAAAATTTACCATTTTAAAGAATTTTGAGAACAAATGACAAATTAAGTTACATCAAATCAACTTGTGCTTTGGGTATTTTCGTTAATAAATAGGAAAGATAAATGGACTTCAAATTGTTGTTTTGTTTTTTTTTAAAATTGTTGTCTATTGTTAGGGGCTCCAGAAGTAGGACTGTCTGCTATTTCTGATGATGGCTGGCTGTTGGAATTCCGGAGACACAGATGCCTGGCGATTTCGAGCTACGGTATAAAACCGGATGTTAATTATCCGCTTTATCGGCCAGTCCTTCGCCAAATGTAGCGCTCATTTCAACTGTCTGACCTTAGATTTCCTCTGTAGGACGGATACCTCTTCTTCTATACCCAGTCGTGAACTAACGGCGTGGTATCCATGGCGCTAACAGATCTTTGAAGTCGGTTTATTCCTCCTCAGCAAACTTCACAAGATAAATTTGACAGCTACCGAGTAGATAATATCAGAAGATTTTTGTCGAGGCCAGTCTTCGACCGCTGGTCTGTTCCTTGTCTTCGAAAGGCCTCATCATCAATCTGAAACCGACAGTTATGCAAATAATAGGGCGGTCGTTTTCCTTTGCCAAGCGCGGAATAACGGATATATAGGTGATGCTAATAAATAATAAATAAAACGGCATTACAGTTAAATAGCGAAGTTCCGACATCAAGTCTCTCGACATTTAATCAACAGAACGTAAAACGTTTTACGAGAATATACTTCGGAACTGGAGCGAAGGTCGTGTTGCCATCTTCGGTGTTCGTTTTGTTTTGTTTTTTTATATCCGAGTTACAAATCAGTTTTCCCACAGTAAATGGAACGAGAGATCCCACAAGCAGACAATGAACAGTGGTTAAGGAAAAAGCAAAGAGGACAGAAGTAACACATTTTACATAAGGTGTCCGTAATCTCTTGTCCAAACCACCGTAACCAAACAGTTGTAGATCAATCTACCCACGTACCTACAATGTGTGCAATTACCGTCCATTTCACTGGTACGAAAAATAGTTTGTTTCTAAAATTTGACGTGGGAAAGATTTCAAATTGCTCAGTAGTTTGTTTAACAAATTATATTATTCATAACGATACGTATAATGTTGTGGGGATTTTCAGTGTGTCATCACAGTTAAGATCACAAGCTTCTGCCGAAAGCAAACCAAACAGTACTGTGGTTGGGTTCCCGGATAATTGAAGTCCGAACGGTACCAAGTCTAACCGGATGCACGCCATTTCCCATCTCTTGAAAACATTATTATATATTTTTTTTTATTTCTGGCGCCTGGTTATTTAATATTAAACAGCTTCCTCTGATCAGAGTTGTTCATCGTTTTAATCTGTGACCTTTGACTGAATATCAACTTCCGTGAGACGCTAGCTGTGCGCGGAGCTGTTTTTCACATGGAGCTCTGAGCCCGTGCGCCCGATGGGAAACCACTTACTTTGCCATACCGACAGCTTCGTTGCTACCTAGCGAAGCCAGAACGAGGCCCGCCTTATCTGCAGACATTTTCTCTGGCAGAATCCTGGGAAAACATTCTTTAGATACTATACTATCTACCTCTGAAGTATGTGTGTGTGTGTGTGTGTGTGTGTGTGTGTGTGTGAATAGTACGTAAAATCATGAAAGTGTTAACTGTAACCTTACGAGTTGTTTCCCTTAGAAATTCCTCGCCGGATCAACAGTAAACAAACAAAAAGATACAAATAAGATGAAAATGCACCTCCAAATTATCGTGGGGTCAAAACAGGTTGCAGCGGAAAAGGGAGTGATGTCCACGGTATTCTTGTTTATTATTATTATTATTATTATTATTATTATATTATTATTATTATTATTATTATTATTATTACCATTATTATTATTATTATTATTATTATTATTATTATTATTATTATTATTATTATTATCATCGCGAAAGATATTTTTTTTTTAAAAAAAAAACGATTTTTTATGATCCAATGGGTGACATTTCTCGGGGAAAACAAAACCGGTCGAAGATTCCTTAATCTGATGTCTCACGAGATGGAGAAACTGTATTGATCTTAGTTTATAGATAAGAAACTTATAAAAGAGAACAAATCTAATGACGCACCGGTTGTGTTTTGTTTTTTTTAAAGTCATGTTTTGTAAGAAAACGGCTGAGTATTCGGGCGAAAGCGGTCAAGAGTTCGCTCTATTAACCGAGCTTCCGGTCTCGGTTCTCTTGACGGCCTGACGAAGCCATTGAAAAGTTGGGTGGGAAGAGAGAACTTTCAGGTTACAAAGGAAGGAACGAAAGCGAGTTCTGAACAAACGATCCGACGGATAAAAACCGAGAACTGTTAATAACCCCTCGAGTTATTGTTATCGCAGGAGAGGGCGGCTGAGTGGTGTGTGTGTGGGGGGGGTGAAGTAGCTTTTGTTATTGAACACTGTATATATAATTGTTTTCATGCACGAGGGTGGGGGAAAAAAAACATGAACGTGTGTAGTACAATCGCATTTCTTCTTCCGGGTCGTCGTGGATCTTGGACGGTTTGTGTATGACGACTCTGAACAGGATCGGTGGCCCTAACCGATGTGCGACAGCAGTTTCCTGGTAACTAAGTCGCCTGACATTTCGCGGGAACTGGTGGCGTGGAGTGTGTAACTAGCCGACCGTCCTCGGCACGAGTGCACATCTTCCACACGGATCGGACACCTATCGATGAACCAGCGCGTTCTCCGTCAGCCACCGGTAAGCCTGCCTCTATTACTCTGCGCGTGTGTCCCAGTCCTTTTCCCAGACGGTCAGACCTGTTAGCGAGTGGTCGGGCCACAATTGATGCTGTTCGTAGTGTTTCTACACCATTCGATTCGAACCCCAGGTGGCCCATCTTAACCACTGCTGCAGTCTTCGTTACCCTGCAGAATCGTTTTTAATTAACAGACTTTCTGTCACCATGAAACGATCTCTCTCTCTCTCTCTCTCTCTCTCTCTCTCTCTCTCTCTCTCTCCATCTCTCTCTCTCTCTCTGTGCATCTCTCTCCATCTCTCTCTCTCTCTCTCTCTCTCTATCTCTCTCTCTGTGCATCTCTCTCTCTCTCTCTCTCTCTCTCTCTCTCTACCCTCTCTCCTTAGAAAATCAATTTACAAACAATCGCATAATATCTTATATCGAAAATAAATAACTTTTTCGGTTGTTGTTTTAGTAAACTTTAAATTACATGAAAGGATAGATAGAAACATGTGCAGGTGGTAATATAAAAATTAATACAAATGTGTACGTTCATTGATGGACTCGTGATTACCGAAACTCTCTTTATCTTTTGTTTTTTTTTTGTTCTAAAAGTATTTTTCGAGAGATGTGTGTTTCTTATCTGCTATAGACGATCGTTAGGCTTAATGCATGCAAGTACTACTTTCACATGACTGATTAACAAAGCCGCGACGGCTGACTTTTATGTTTGTCGAGTTGCTACTGAAATGTAATACCAGCGAGGAGATTGAAGGGAAGATGAGCCCCACCCACTCTCCTCCAAAAGTAGTGTTTTTGTTTTTATAGAAGGGGCCGCCTCCAGTTGTCGTCAGGACAGAAATAAGAGAGTCCTCTTCTCCCTTAGGATTCAGCAGAAGCCTCCACTTTTCGACCCCGTCCCGTCCATCTCTGGGCCGGTTACCCGAGACACCGTCCGGCCTGTCCTCGATAGTTGTTTACACGTGACCTGTTTCTTGGCTGAAGGCTGGCGGTTCTCTGAGGCAGAGAGTATAGCATACCTGCGGGCAAGTAGCACTCCGACCGGGATGCGTTGAGGGTGACAGCGAATTCCCGACTCTACGTCAGATGGAATTAGGAAACCAATTACTGAACCTGTCTAATAAATTATGCGACTGAACTCATTCCTACAGCTGCAACCAACGAAACTTGTAATGCAAAGGTATGAAATTATAATACGTAGCAATAAATAATAACCAAGCTATAGTAAAAAAATACAAACTAATAATTTCACAAGATTCTTGCTAAGTTATCTCCCCTGTTATTGTTTCTCTAAGACCTTAGCAGTGTAAAGAAAGGAAATTTAAAGTCCATAATTTAACGCTATTTTGATCGTGCCATCGCAAGATTTAAAAGATAATCTACAAGAAAAAAAAAACAACAAATAAATAAAACACTCGAATCCTGCGTATACTGAATTTAAAGAATTAAAAATTATTTTTTTAAAAAAGTTCTTACCAGTCTTTGTAAAAAAAATTCTATCTTTGTATGCGATCTGAATTTACTATAGCAGCGCTCAGAATGGGCAGAATTCTATTACCTTTCAATTCTGTGGTAAATAACACAGGTGGGACACATAGATGGTGCCCCCCTCCCTCACTAATATACTCTCTTTATTAGGATATCACTTAATATTCCAGTATTCATTTATTTATTTATGGAATAACATAGTGCTAAAATTACTGGCAGATGTTCAAAACTGCTTCTTAATAATAATGGCAGATATTTATTTTGCTCCAATAAAAACAATGACAGTGAAGGCATTAGAGATAAGCTGACAAAATATCAGAATTAAATTAAACGTTCCCGTCTTTAATAGTTTTGCTATTGATTTCGAACTCTTTATCTCAAATATGTTCCTGCTACAATTCGCATTGTAAGGCCGACAAGAAAAACACATGATTCTATTTCCCAAACTGTAGATAAGTGAACGAACATTTCTAAGGCGCCTGCATAAATACGTAAAACAAAGCAAAAAACTGGTCTAGACTAGAAATGTCGGTTATAGAAAGGTTTTAATGTTTCACAGCCGTTTATCTACAGATTACCGATGTCTGTAGCCCGTGTGGCCAACACTGGGATCGTGCCCGCTCCGATAGCCTTGCTGTGGTAAATTTAGAACACCTGTCCAGCCAATGAGAAACGGTTAAATTATTATCTGCTGCTCTCTTTTAAATGGTAGTCATCAGCAGTTAAGGAAGCCAAATAAAGAGAGACTCCGGCATGCAACATCAAATTAACTAATTCCTTGTTCATGTGAAATATACACACAGATTTTTTTAAAAACCCCATGTATACTACCTAGGGTACATGTAGAGACAAATCCCAAAGTAAAAAAAAACCCGACGTAATATACACAGGTTTAAGAAAATTATGCTAAGCAGATTTTACTATAATAAAATAACACGAAATTATACACATATAATAGTAGCTTGTTTATTTGTGCTCTGTACTCTTAGAATCAGTGTAGCAGTGACACCGTACCGAAAACTTTGTCTACTTTAAGGCTTCAATATATATATATTTAAATTCATTTATCCTCGAAAGGATAAACTGCAAAACTAGTTTAAAGAACGATCAGGTAACGTTAACATTGAATGGCATCTGCACAGCAGGTGCTAGCGAATAAGACCATAACCAAAGTCAGCGAATCTTCTGTGTGGTTCAGTCTAAGATCTCTAGAATTTTTACATTAGATTATTTAGAACGTTCAAGAAGAGACATCGAAGGGTTCTAAAAATACCAATTATTTTGAATAAATAAAACGCTATAAATTTTCTTAGTCGTAAAAATAAAATGAAGCAAAAAAGAACGACAATGAATAATTAAAATCGCTCTAAAAGACTTCATATTTCACAAAGATTTTTCAGGAACAGAATTATTTCCAAGTGGATGAAGTACAAATGATAGATGCTCGACAGAGGAGGTTGTTAATCGGTTCTTAGAAGTTCTACGGAGAAAGGTTTATTCAACATAAAATAACTTATCCAGTTCTATTTATTGAATAATTAGCTAAATCTCCATATAAATACCCAAGTAGTTCCACAATGTTGCAACTGTAGAGTCTTTTTATATTTAAGGGATTGAATGTAACCTAACGTCATGTCATAGTCCTGATATTTGTAAGCAGTTTCGGAATGACTTTTTACAATTTACATGATTTGCATATTGTTTAAATAACCAATTTACAGCCATGACGGCTAAATGTTTAGCGTCACCACGGAAATATCAATAACAAAATCTATCTTCGAAATCAAAGCTCGTATGGATTGACACTGTCTGTAGCCATGATCTCGAGTCGCATTCCTTGTGGTTCATATTTAGGTCTTCACAGAAACCACGTGATCTCATGCTGGATTTCAAGTTGTCACATTTCCGATGAAGCCCGTGGAGGTCTCAGTTACCTTAACGTAGCACCACCGTTCAAATTCAGCAGGTCTATTTTGGCTTCACCAAACAAAATTAGACGATTCCAGGGTGGTTAAAAAAACAACAACAAACAAACAAAACTTTTGGCCACTAAGTCCTAGTTACGATTTAAAAGTGTATGAAAACTTGACTGATGACAGCTATTTGTTGTGATATTCCAATCTTACTGACATGGTAACGTAAACGCCGCTGGCGCCACCAACAGCCACTTGTCAACCTCTGGTGTCTTTTCATAATGCATGGATAGTTGAAAAAAAAAAACGTTTATATATTTGTTCGAAAACACGTCAAGTGTCACATACCCCCCCAACCACCACCCAAGATTGTCTAACCTTTAATTTTTTTTTTTGTTTTTTTTAATGATTCACAGTTTGACGCTGACGTTATCAGAGTTTATATCTTTGGTAAATGAAACAAACAAAACAAAAGGATTTAAAATGTTTCGGTGACATTAAACGTAATTAATAAGTGATTTTTGTTGCGTGCTTAAAATACCTTTATTATTGTCTGTTTTACGTCCGCTGGGCTGTTTACCAATTCTTTCTTCTTGCATCATATTTATGCATACATCTGGAAAACTTTATTCGTTTGCTTTGAGTATATTGTATTTTATATTTAAACCAGAGCCACAAAATACAAGGCTCAGGAAACTTTTCTCTAAATGTTATTTTATTTGGAAAATATAGGAAGATTTCATATTTGGTCAAAATGAGAGAGTTCTTCTAAAATTAATTTTTTTGCTTTAAACTTATAAGAAAAATTTTTTTAAAAAATTCATGATGTATAATATTTAAAAAGTTTCAATAAATATCCAAGTGTAGTTTCCTTTAGTTTTTGCTTAGGAATTTTTAAAGTTTTTTTTTGGTTAAATATAAATTCTTGAATTTTTGATTATTTCGTCGAATTTAACTATTTTCACTATCGATAAAATTAGACAAAACACTTAAATGCTTACGTTTAGATAGTTTGAGTTATCTCCCATTTCCTCCCATGCAAATTCTCTCCCCGCCCCACCAACTGTTTTTTTTTTTTTTTCCGCGTTGAACTCGGAATGTCTGGTGTCTAGATTTATTTCAGACGTTCCCCCTGATGTTCCCGTACACCGAGGACTAAAAAGGGAAGTAACTCTGATGAAAGAGCGTAGCGTCGCCGTTATCCGCTAGGAAGCGTTCTCAGTCTTGCACCACGTGGGACCCGGCACTTTCGATTTAGGCAGAGATATCAAATACAAACACTGCGAAAGCATTCGTTTGAGTACAAAAAGGGTGTTTTCTCCACCGAGACTTGCTTAAGAGAAAAAAACCAGCAAACATAAAGGTCTGGAAACTCTGGTCTTTTTGGTCATTACGAACAGACACAATACACTCTGGGGCGCATACTCGTTTCTGTTCATTCTATGGGCTCGAAGCCTTTAAAAAAAGTCAACTCTGACCCGCAGTTTGGCACTCTTTGGAGTGTCATTATAAACCTTAGCCTAACAACTGCGGAAACCGGCCTCGTCACCATATTTAGCTTGAAATGCACTGAGCGACTATGAACAGGGTGAAAGGACTTAAAACAGATATCAGTTCGTTAGCTGGCGTTTATAGCGTTCCGGTTGTGACGGATGTCATCACGCGCACCGATTTAATTTACGGAAGCAAATTGACTTTGATTGACGCAGTAGCTCTCCAATGAAAACAATGGAATTTTGCAAGAGAAAAACTATCTGCATAGCTCCGGCATACGATCTGACGTCACTATCTTTTCTGTCCTCCGTTTAAAAGAGCTCCGAAATACAAGGCGAATCTTCTCGATGTATCAGTATGGCGACGTGAGAAGATTTGTATGCAATTAATGGCATTAATGGTTCTATAGCATTGATGATGAATAGTAGTAACATTTGGTAACACTTTGTGGTGAATGCATAAAATGAAGTCTTAAAATTGCTGAAGAAAACTTCTCGTCTTCAGTAAATTTCATCCTCTTTTGCATCAGAATCGCTGCTCCCTCTTCGCATCTTTACCGACCCAGGAGAGCACCAAAAGGCTGTCTATCTTTTGTTTCGTTGTCCCAAATGTTAATACACTGCGAGACAGTAGGCAGCAAACATAACTGCTCGCTATTTCTGGTCTGGGGAAAAACTAAATGAAATTTTTTTAAAAAAAAAGAAAAATTCAACAGAATTAATAATACTCGTGTTTCAACAGTTATATTTCGCAATATCTTCTGAAGGGTTTGGCGGCATTTATAGATGGTGCGTAACGTTCCACGCTACCCACTCGAACCCCTTTTCTATTTCAGCGCTTCGACAGGAAGTGAAATATTTATTGAAGTAAATCTATTTCAAAACAGGAAACAAAGCCTTTGAGATCGCTACAATATAGGCTTTTTTGTGTGAATAAATGCCGTAATTAATATATTTTAAACTACAGGCGAAAAACATAGACATAGAAGTGTCAATAGTCTGTGTGATAGAGCAGATAGCAAAAGATGGTAGGTATACTATACAGATGTGACCGAACATTTGGCATCGCCCTAGGAATAAGCAGCAATAACAAAATCTGTCTTCAAAATCAGGCACACACCTTGACACTGTGCGCAGGACCACGTTCGAATAGCTCTGATTGATTCGCACTTGTGGCCATGAGATCTTTTCGGAAATCACATATTCGCATGTCAGATTTCAAATTGTAAACTCTTTCAGTCCTGGTCGTTTACCCAGTAAGTACGTGGATAACTACAAAGCGGTACACACTTCAGTGCCTAGAAGTAACGTTATTATGCGAATTCAGCAGGTTTAATTCGACTTTATCATGCAAAATAAAACAGTTCTAGCGTAATGCAAAACGTTTCGCCATATTTGTATATGTGAACCTTAATTTCTTTTTAGAATATACCAAAATTGCGGGGGGGAAAAGAGAAAATGCGATTATTGCAAAACTTCGCCAGTATTAAGTTAACCGTATGGCGCAAATCAAAGTATAGTTCGTCACATCTAAAAAGCCTCGGAGAATTTACCAATGTGGATGATCTCCAATCGCTAGCTGTTGTTTGTTTCCATAGAAGATAAGAGCTTTGGGGTAGGTAACTTTTTTTGCGTCCTGCATTATTATTTTGGCTACTGCGTGAATAAATGGATCAGACCGAGTATTTTACATATCTCAGGTGAGATTATGTGTATATGTTCGACGATTAGATGGGCTGATAACCAGAATTCACTACTACCATCCTGAAAACAAGCCGATCCCTCGAGGTTTCTACGTTTACCTAAGATCTTATACCGTTCAGGTTGTGACCAGAGTCAACAACAGATTGCCAAAGATTTTGACCTTTTGATATTATTGTGAAGTTCACCGAGACGAATCTCACGGCTACGTGATAAGTCCTCAGTGACCCCACAAGAACGTGCCACCGTTACTCGCCATCACGTCTGCACTCTCCTGCTAATATCGCGCAACTAACAGAAATGAACCAAAGCTTGTGTAGCGCGTGATAAATCCCCTTTGTCCAATAGTTATAGAACTCTTCGAATGGTCTGAACGGAGAACGTGTCCGGCCCGACCCACGAGTATCGGCAATGCGACGAGTCCAGGTTTCGCATCTGATACCCAAACGTCGAATCTATGTTTCGGAAAAAAAAATACCCAACAAAGACTTTCAACCCAACTCTCTTCAGTCCAAAGTCTACTATGAAAGTGAAAGTAGGAGCGTTATGGTGGGAGCTGCAATCTGACAACATGGTGGAAAGACAATTGGAAATTTTCGAACGACGTCTTAATTCTGCCGCATACAATATAATTCTAGACACCTACAATCGTGCCAACGCGCCATGTAGAGATTCGACGCTCAGCAGGATGGGGCTGTGTGACCAAAGTCTGGAAGAAGAATCAAGACGCTGAACTTCCTTTCTTAGTAGTAAAAGAACCACCGATATAAATCCAATCAAGCACTCTGGGAGAATCTGGATCGTCAGCCAGGCGGGACCTATCCACATCCCACCTATATGACGAAAGTAAAGAAAGTTCTTGAGAGCTGGGAGCATATCATGAAACCAAATCTGACTGATCAAATGCCAACTAGAGTGGAAGCTCTTCGTGCGGCGGAAGCTGGGTCCTAACGTAAAGAATTTCACTTTCTGCATTTATTCACAGTTTACCGCAACAAACCGACATCTTGTAATAACAGTCCAAACGTTTGTAGTAGGGCACTGTATATGATGCTAAAATTTAATAAAAATGAAAGTAGAAATCCGACAAGACTATATGTTATGGCGGCTTATTGTAAGCCGATGCATAAGAATGCAAACTGGGATCCAGCTTGAGAAACAAGGCTATAAAGTTGTACGCATTCGCCCGTTTCATATTCATTAATCTCGCCTTAAGCTATAGAAATAGGTAAAAATAAAGTAACAATACCTAACCTAAGGTTCTGGTCGGACGATGCTTGTGCTAGGCCGAGGTACCCTGACGCTTCGGGCTACTAGCAGATGGTTTACACAAGAAACGGCCGTTCAACCGTAGAAACCAATTTATTGTTAGTCTAATGTTTTTACGAAGCATCTCGGCTGTGCTGGGAACAACAGGCCGCCCTGCCCCCCCCATTTCCTGCCGCGCTCATCTGTTGTGCACTGAAATTCAAATAACCTAGAATAGTAATATTAGAAAATCTTAAACTTTGTTTTTGGTTTTTGGTTTCCAACTGTCTCGCAAAACGCAGGCAAATAGGCAAATAAATGCTCCAGAATCTCAGCGGAATTAAAACGGATAACAAAGCGAAATGAAAACAAGAGAATTTTTATGAACGCAAGCGGCAAAGCCAGATTACAGCCATTCGATTGTAGGCTTCCTCCGTAGACTGCAGGATGATGGCAATTATCGAGGAAACCACGTGATTTAACGAGGGAGAGGAGTGGGTAATGGGCCCCCCCCCCAGGGTGGGTGGAGTCCTGGGTAAAGGAGGTCAGAGAAAAAAAAAAGGGGTCCAAGTTTGTGGGTACACGCCCAGCCGACGTCTATAAATACCGCCAGGAAAGGTCGGCCGAGCTGATGGCTGCCCGCCCCCACGCTTGACGGCGATGCTGCTTCAGTCAGGCCTTCATTTGAATGAAACATCGTAGATTACGGGAAAACTGAGCCCTGTGGGAGGGGTGGGCCCGAGTTCGAAAGCTGGACGCAAAGTCTGCGACGCCTTTATTCCCGGGTAAGAGATGGCGCCGCCATCAGACAGCACAGAGGAAGTCTCAAGAACTTGCTACGACAATTTTTCAGATTGATAAAAATGCTTATTTTGTCTGTGTAATAAAGACTGGCTGATATTTTCGCGCAATAGAAAACGGAAACAAAAAAAAATAAAAAGAAAAGAGAGAAAATTTCAACCATAAATTATTAAATACAGGTGGTACACGGTCAGCCGTGTTAATCAAAGTAGACAGCGCCATGTGGCGGTAGATTATTGCACTACTAAGCTTGAGGGCCTGAGTTCGACTTTCGCTCGGGTTTGGTTCTGGTCGACCCACCTCCCTGGCAGAGTTTCTTCTCAGTGGCCACTTGGTTTCACCCGAAAGTGAAGAGTTCTCGTAGGGACTTTCGCTCGTGACCTCCTTCCACGCTAACAAATGGTCGTGCAATCAACCAATGATGTAAGTGCACCTAATTAACCCCGACTGGAATCGGTAACTCCCTGACCGCGCCGACGAGAACAGACATATGCATGATCCCAAAATATATATGTCGTATTAGTTACCGATCATTGTAATCCCGTATGCTATAAAAGAGACGAGGATTAAGTACTTTATAATTACGATTTGTCCGTAACGTAAATGCATTTTAAGGAAAAACAAGGAGCTTATGTCTGGAGAAGTGATCTAAAAAGGACAGCGATGTCCGTCTGAAAAGCAATGAACTTATCCCTTAAATCAGGGTCGCGCGCGCGCGTGATGACTTGGGTGTTATTTTCGAGAGAACATCAGAAAAATTAAAATTTTCGATGATTTTTTTTTTAGTGCTTAACCCGGTGCCGTAGCTCTCCTGTGAAAGAGACCACAAAAATGTTCGTGCGCGTCACAGTGGCGCGAGACGGCGTTCGCGTGGCTCCTGGCCTCTTTGCCCTTTCTTCTTTCATTTCTAAAAAAAACAAAAATACCCAACTTCTCCACGAGACTGCGATCTCGAAGAATCAATACGGCAAGGTTTAATGGATTAATCCATATACATTCGATAATTTGAGGTTAGGAATTTTAACAACCCAAGCCGAGTCGCAGATGGTACTGATGATACAAGTTCGCGGACTTCAGCGGTTCTCAACGACCGGACGCCTGGAGAGGGGAGTCCGGGATCGAGGCAGTCTCCGCACCGCCTCCTCAAGCACCTTGGCACCAGTCGACCGAGAGCAGGGTTCTCTTTCTTCACTCAGCAGGTCCAGCACACTTGACTGTCTCGTTATCCGTTTCGTCAGCTCGATCTAATCGTTGCAACGGTCTGTGACTCGACGAAAGCTGAAACCTTACTGCATTGTTTTCAAGCCCTTTACGCGTTCACATCTTTCTGTTTGCAAGGTCACTTTATATCCCAAACACGCAATCGAGAGATGTTCTGGCCAGATATCGCGGTCTTAAGTGCAGAGCGACGAACTAATTAATGTAGATGGAAAAGGCGAGAAAGTGTCGCAGCCTCCGTGCTAGAAAAACAGTACCTTGGTCAAAATGTGCAATATATATATTTTATGGTATTAAAAAGAAACTAGAAACCCTGTTTTTAAAACAAAGGCAAGCAGAAACTGAATAATAAAATAAGTCTTAAAATCAATTTATTTAAAAAGAAATCTATATGGCAAACTTTACATTAATTGGTACCTTGCGATAAAAAATTTTATAAATGTGTAAATTAAAACGTGCTGTCTGTAAATATGGTTAAAGTTATACCGATATTTACTATGGTTTTCATTACTATTGACCTGATTTACGGCGATACTCGGTTACAAGCTATTATGCATAGGTATACATTGTACAAAACTACACTCATCTGTACACTAAGCCAATTTTCCGTACATTGGGAGCTAAACCCTAGTTATAGTTTGCTGGCTAACTAAACAGACAAGGACTAGCTAAATATTAGTAGAACTAAACTGATTACTGACGATTGCTAGCTAGCAACTCGCAGATGCACTGATGACTGACACTTATCACTTAATTCACAGATACACTGATGACTGACACATATCACTTAACAACTCACAGATACACTGATGACTGACACTTGATTCACTGATACACTGATGACTGACACTTATCACTTAACAACTCACAGATACACTGATGACTGACACTTAATTCACAGATACACTGATGACTGACACTTGATTCACAGATACACTGATGACTGACACTTATCACTTAACAACTCACAGATACACTGATGACTGACACTTAATTCACAGATACACTGATGACTGACACTTATTACTTAACAACTCAGATACACTGATGACTGACACTTGATTCACAGATACACTGATGACTGACACTTGATTCACAGATACACTGATGACTGACACTTATCACTTAACAACTCACAGATACACTGATGACTGACACTTATCACTTAACAACTCACAGATACACTGATGACTGACACTTATCACTTAACAACTCACAGATACACTGATGACTGACACTTATCACTTAACAACTCACAGATACACTGATGACTGACACTTAATTCACAGATACACTGATGACTGACACTTGATTCACAGATACACTGATGACTGACACTTATCACTTAACAACTCACAGATACACTGATGACTGACACTTATCACTTAACAATTCACAGATACACTGATGACTGACACTTAATTCACAGATACACTGATGACTGACACTTATCACTTAACAACTCACAGATACACTGATGACTGACACTTAATTCACAGATACACTGATGACTGCCAGAATTTAGTAGGTATTTCTTTGTTTACGGCGACTATTCGGTTGATTATGCATTAGACTAACTTAGAATAGATTTTGTTCGGAGGACGCGATGGCGATGGTGCTACCAAACAGAGAGGGAAAAATTGATGTTTACTTTAAAACTTTCTGTCAGCAGAAGATAACAAGGACGTGGGAGCTTTTGTGCAGCTCTGTTATATCACACCGCGAACTCTCGGTACAGAAGAACTTTATTTTGATTCAGGGAAATTAACTAAAATCAGAATATTCCGAGTTAATGAGAAAGTGATTTATATTTCTACTTCGAATGGTTGGTAAATGTTATAATTTATGTCCTTGGAAAGAAACTACCCACGTAATTCGGCAACAACAAAATTGGATTTCAGAAAACTTGGTGTTTGGTGCGGACGAATGTTATTATATAATTCTGGTAAACTACTCTTTGCCTGCTTAAATTGCTTTTATTTGCTTCATTTGTTTCAGATGCAAAGAACTGAAAGCCAGCGAGTTTACTGATCAAAGGTCTCTGCGCACCAGAACAGAGAACATTGGCCGCCCATTTCCTCTCCGTCTCGCTGCTCTCGCAGGCGATCACCTCGGCTGGCGATCTGTTACGGCATGGATCGAATCAACGCCACCCTGGAAGAGCTGAACGATAGGCGAGCTATTGTTGGCATCCCCGCCATGATCTTCATAGCCATCCTTATGGGCGTCGGGGTCTTCGGCAACATCGCGGTCTGCTACATTTTCGGATTCCAGATGAAGAAAACCACGACCAACTGCTTCATTCTCACACTCGGCGTCTTCGATCTTCTCTGCTGCTGCATCGGGATGCCTACCGAGATCATGGACCTCCGTTATCCCTACATGTTCCCGTCGGTGTGGCTGTGCAAGCTGCTGCGGTTTGTGACTTTCCTGACAAACGGCGCCTCCAGCCTGATATTGCTTGTGATCTCCATCGACAGGTACAGGCGGGTGTGCCACCCGCTCAGTCAGCAGATATCGACCTCGATGGCCAAGAAGATTTCCGGGGTCATGACCTTCGTGGCCGCATTCCTCACCTGGCCCACGCTGCTGATTTTCGGCTTCCGGACAAAACATTTCAAGCTGCAAAACCTCAACGGCTCCGACTGTTCGGTGAACGACAACATCAAAGACACCAAGTATCCGATCTACTACTACTTTTGCGTGCTGGGCATCATCCTGCTCTCGTTCATCTTCATGATCGGCTGCTACATGATGATCTGGCTAAAAGTGCAGCGCCGCTCTCGCGGCATCATCTCCGAAAGCCGAAGCGTCTCGGTTATTTGCGACAGCAGCCGGTCGGTGGGACGGCGCCATTCCCAGCACGGCAGCAAGACCGGCAAGACCACGCTGACCGTTTTCCTCGTCACCCTGCTCTTCATACTGAGCTTCTTGCCCGGGTTGTCTGTCAGACTGATGGAGTCCCTGAACAACTTCATAAAGTCGACTAACCCGACGACGTCGGCAGTGAAGAAGCTGGTCCTGAGGTCGTACTTCCTCAGTAACGCCTTGAATCCCGTCATCTACGGATTTTTCAACGACGCCTTCAGGACTAACTTACGAAACACGTGCGCGAGGAGGAAGAGGAGAACGGTACCGTCACACATCTCCTTAAACATGTCTGACAGGAAAAGCTCGTAACGTTCCATAAGTGTCTATTGTACTGTAAATATGTACATACATACACGTGTATATTTTAAAACTTTAAAGACAGAAATCTCCTTGCTTTTTAAATAATTAAAAAAAATAATTAAAACTTAAAAAGTAAAATAAGTAAAAAAAAGTTTATACAATTTTGGAAAAGAATTTGTAAGAAATCTGTGAACTATTTAAATATTAATAAAATCAAGGCATAGCTCACCCGTCTATTCTCAGAAGTAAAAGGAAGACAATATTCATTAACGTTTTATACAAGAAATAATTCTTGTACGATGTATTTTCGAGTTTACAACACATTTTGGTACCTTCAGATCGCAGAGTTCGAGGGGGGGGGAGAAAACGGACGTATTAACTGTTAACATTCCAACTAATATTTATTTGAAAGGAGTTTTTTAATACTAGATGGCAAGTCATCAACAGCGTAAACAACGTAGACACAATTCAAACAGCTCAGATGTGAGATCAGTAGTCCAAATGCGCCATTGTGGTTTCGTATCTAGCTTTCCTGGCTGGTGTCGGCTACCCTACCACCGTGCGAGCGAAGCTGTCTGTTACTGTGAACTTTGTACAGCGCCGCGTTATTCGCCAGTGTCGGATGGCTCCAAGTTGGGGGAGGTACATATTAACTGGAGCCGAACTCATCTGTTTCCGTACAATTTGGAAAACGAAAGAGATGACTCACCATCGCGATTCCGCGAATACGTCCAGCAACTTTTCGCCAGCTCTCTCTCTCTCTGTGTGTACAGATCGAGGCGCGATCTAGCGCTTTGTTGGTGTTACTGGTTTTCCATTTTCGAGTCTGCGTTGATGGTTTCCGATCGGGAACGAGTTAAGGTGGAGTTAGGGGTAAGCCGTTTCCTTATTTGAAACTTCTGGACTTTCGTTGCAAAAAAGAAGAAAGGAAATCAGCTACCGATTGCAAGTGGGCGGGGGAACCCCACTGTATTGTGGCGAAAAGAGAGTAAACTGGTGCTCTCAAATCCTGAATTCGAATAAAAACAAACGAGCAACTAAAGAATAAAAGGTGTTTTCTTATTCTTGCCGAACCCCTGTCGCGGCCCTCGAGTTATGAGCGTATCTCAGGGCGGTCGGCCAGACGGAGAAGGTGTTAGGACCAAGCAAGTAGTTATCTAGGTATGGTTTGGGGTTGTTGGACAGTCGTCTAGACCAAGAGTTAACCGCGGAGCTTCCACCTCACGTACTCGGATAGCCCTACTAAAGCTCTTCATTTTCATAGATCTGGGAGGAAATCAAAGAAAGTCCACGCGTCCAGCTGGTTAAAAAGAAGCCATGCTCGGAAGATTAGCTAAAGCAGTCCAATCCAGACCAGAAATCTTTAACCGTGGCAATTCACTTGTCTTCCTTCCACCGGTCGGTCGCACGAGCCGCTATGAAAACGTCTCTGCAGTTGTTGCAAGCAGCTGCTCTCGCCGTTCGTCTCGCTTGATCGAATCCAGGTAGTGCATGTTCTCGGGCTGACGTATTATCGTTCGCAGGGATTTTTTTTTTTTTTTGGTCGTTTCTCAATCCCCAAATTCGGCCAACGCTATAAAATACCGGGGATTAGATAGAGACAGAGAGAGATGGAGAGAGAGAGAGAGATGGAGAGAGAGAGAGAGAGAGAAAGAGAGAGAGAGAGAGAGAGAGAGAGAGAGAGAGAGAGAGAGAGAGAGAGAGAAGAGAGAGAGAGAGAGAGATGAAGCGGAGAGATGGGGAGGAAGTGAGAGAGAGATGAAAGAGAGAGAGAGATGGAGAGAGAGAGAGAGAGAGCGAGAGCGAGATGCGAGAGCGAGCGCTGGAGAGAGAGAGAGAGCCGAGATGAACGAGCGCCCGCCCTTGCAGACTTTTCTTCAAGGCGATGGAGAGAGTGGGGGGCGGCAGTGAGAGAGCGATGAAGAGGAGCGAGGAGAGCTGGAGAGATGAGAGAGAGAGAGAGGAGAGAGAGAGAGCGTACTCTCATGAGAGAGATATCGCTGAGAGAGAGAGACGCTAGCGAGAGACCTTAGAAGATCGAAGAGAGCGCTCTCTGGCGGAGGCAGTGAGCGAGAGAGAGAGACAGAGAGAGCGAGAGAGAGAGAGGAGAGAGAGCTGACAGAATGCAAGAGAGAGCTGAAGAGAGAAGAGAGAGAGAGGAGAGAGAGAGAAGGAGAGAGAGAGAGAGAGAGAGAAGAGCGAGAGAGAGAAGAAAAGAAAACCTCCTAAGAACTAAATCTCCAAATTTAAAAAAAAAAAAAAAAATGCAAACGTGTCTGACGTTTTGAAACGGGCACCTGCTGGTCAGGAAAACCCAGCAATGGCGAGTCCTGGTTGCTTTACTACCGACATTTTGTTATCCGCGGTTACTTAGCATTATAATGTTTAAAATGCTATTGTTTAACCATCCGCTCCTCTTAAAGGTACCAGCTGCAAAAACGGGTGTCATTGACATCCGCTCTATGGAATTGGTTTGTTTCTTTTGAAAGAGAAAACAAAAAAAGCCATGGGATCGCAGAGTGCGGTTTTCTGGGAACGTGTATGCAGTTAGAAACGAGTTATTTTAACGCACACACAAAGGGAGTAAACAGTAAATAAGTAAACAAAAAAGTTAGAAAGAAATAGGTAAAGTTCAAACATAGACAATCGAATGTACTGGCTTCTGGTATTCTGTCAAAAAAAAGCGAGAAAAACGTAAGTATAAATATATATTTGACGGTACAGGAAGTTTAATTTTAATAAAATGCCTTTGAAATTGTAGACGTAGGTCACCGCGCTTATACACAGAGAGAAGTTAATTAGCTGTTGGCCGCGGTTCCTGGAGCTCTGCTGGGTCAGCCGAAAAATCTGGCGTGGCATTTGAGAAGATCTGTTGGCAGCCAGGAACCTATGTTGAGATTTAATTTAGCCAGAGGAAATAAAGGTGTATTTAAAATTAGCACGAGGATGAACTTTCTATGCCTGTTAGAAAAATACTTATAGTTTAAAATACATGGGGAGGCGTTAGGTCATAGGAACCGATGTAGAAACGTCACTGTCCGATATCCCTGATGTCTACTTTCACTTTTTTTCCTTTACAAATTTTCGGTTTTGTTCTTTTCTAACATTAAGTCTGTGGAGGTTAGGGGCCTCGATGTGTTGACGTCACGTCATTATGCAAATTCAGCTGGTTAAAGTCGGTCGCTATCAAGCGTAATAAGGAAATGCAAAAACTTGGGCTGCCATGGCTCGATAATGCTTGGTATTAACCGCGATCGTTCTGTCTGAATAAACGAGTGAACAGAGGGGACAAAAGATGGGTTACATGTCATTTCTCTTGTGTATATAATACATAGAATGGGGTGGGAAGACAGGGTGTTCCACGACGTGGTCTGAATTAGCTTTCCTCTATCTTTTAAAGTAAAAAGGAAAGGGAATCAGCAAATAAATCACCAACGTTTTTGTGTTGATCTAATCATTCTAATACATATATGCAAGAATTTTAAAAAGTAAATGGTACTCTGCCGGATTAACCGTAAGAAAACCAATACACGGGCACAATATTTCTACTAAACATTATTAAGCCAGCCATAGCACGTGTAAATCTAGACACGAAAGCCATAATAACGGGTCTACTAAAGCGCTTCTCTTCTTTGTAGATCTGGCTAGAGGAGGTTCTATCTCTATTACACCACAAACAAGTTGAAGAGATGACAGGTGGTAAAGTGATAACCAAATGTCTCGAAGTTAGATTTCTAGATCTGGACAATCTATGCATTCAACCGATGGAACTTTTAGAAGAATTAATGCCTTTCTATAGTTTTTTTTTTAATTGACAATTTTAGCAAGTATAATGTAGCCGCTAGTGAATTAACAAATGAAGGTTTTTATGATGAATTAGATTTTAAAAAAAATCATCTTAGACTCAGATATTAGGTACTACAAAATGTATGTAGGGATTACAACATTCAAACACTAGAAGAGTACAGTGACGTTCATCTTAAATCTGAGCTGGTGCGTTTGAAAACTTTAGACTCACCAAAAGACTTGCAAATTAGATCCTCGTGAATTATTTGTCTCCTCTTCTACCCTGTAATGCTTCTTTAAAGATGACTAAAATAGAATTATAACAGGAGGGATCTTCATGGTACCACATAGGCATGCTGCATCTAACAGCCCATGTAAATATATCTAGAGATGATGGAAAAACTCTCTAAGTAACTAACATAGGTGTAATTGGCAGGGAAGCTGTATCAGATCTCAGCCCTAGAGATGTCACAAAATTGGATGATGAGGAGTACAAGGTGTTAGGTATAAATTATGACCTAACTAAAGGAAAATCTTACTTTATTCAGTTAAATTCTAATAATCTACGTAGTTTGGCTGTGTCAACCCTCTCCCAGATTGGTGAAACTAGATTTATCAATGAGTATGATGTACTGCCTCAAAGAATTAACAGAGCCACCATTGCAACTAAACTTATCCCAGATACTGAGTGGCTTCCACCTGACAAAATAGGATGATAGAAATAAACCTTTGTAAACCTGCTATTAAAAATGTTATATACCCTTTATAATAAAAATTATTATTTTGTACATTATAGAAATCAAAGCTATTACTTTTAATCTATCTGCTTGGTTAAAAAGCAACCCTACATTGACTTAAATACAGATATCATGGGAACAAAAGTCCGCAAATGATTTTGTAAAAAGACTTTTATAAGTTAATGAGTAAATCTGTTTACGGTTTTGAAAAATTGAAAATTAATAATAATAATAATAATAATAATAATAATAATAAATAATAATAATAATAATAATAAGAATAATAATAATAATAATAATAATATAATAATAATAATAATAATAATAATAATAATAAGAATAATAATAATAATAATAATAATAATAATAATAATAATAATAATATAATAATAATAATAATAATAATAATAATAATAATAATAATAATAATAATAATAATAATAATAATAATAATAATAATAATAACACTTCTAAGAGTTTTCAAGGCTCCAGGGCAACCGAAAGAATCCATGTTAATAGAATTATCCATCATTACACTAAAGATATTATTAACAAAAACTTTACTTTCCAGATGTAAGAAAACCAGGTTATCATCTTTAACAAATTTCTTTACTTAGGAATGCACTTTAGTTTATTCAAATGTTTAATGTTATCAAATCGAATACAAAAATAATCTGTGAAAGAGGATGCAGATCTCTGTGACATTTCCACTAACTCAGTAAACGATTCCTGTAAAATAAAAGGACATAACAGAGAAAAGTTGAAGGGAAGATGGAGATGAAAGAATTTTGCGGACTCCTAAACTGCGCCCTGCAGATCTTGAACCAAAAAGATTTGTAAAGGAACAAAAAAATCTGTAATTGGAAACAAGAATTAAAACTACAAAATTATATAAATATCTTATATAATACAAAAATAACTACATAAAATATAAACCTAATTAGATAGGAAAAACAATATTTATACTGATCTAGAGTTGAATTATCACTCCTAGATAATGCTGAACCACTACTACATGACGAGATATCAGCTTTACTTTGTAGACACGTCAGTCTTCATGGATCCAGTAATACTTTTAATGAAACGTTTCTTTTTGTGACTCTTGTTAATAAGATATTCCTAATATTTCTTCTCCATCTCATGCTTCATATGTACAAGAATGAATGCTATTAATTCCAGTCTATCCCATTTTCAAAATGCTTTCTATAACAGTATATTCTTATTAAGTCAACAGCTTTAAATCGATATTTTAAATTTCATTTTTCTTCTCTATTTAACTTTTTGTCTTCGCTTTCATTATTCATTTTCACTTCTGTTGGTGACACGCAAATAGACCTGTTTTTTGATTGCATTAATGCATCTAAAATGCATATATAATTACTATTATTATTTCCTGTAAACTTTTTCCACACTAAATTTTAAGGTTTTATTAAATCTCTCAACTACAACTACTTTCACTTTCATTATGTGCACGATAAAGTTCTCTTTACTCTTAAACGGTTTTTAAAGTTCTTAACGAATTCACTTCCAATATCATGAATAATTTATTTGATTTCCTAATAGACAGCTTAAATAAATACTTAAATGCCTTCATTAAAGCTTTTAAAGTTTTATCTTTTAAAAGAACATTCTATGCATACTTATAAAATGCATCTATTATATTTAACAGATATTTATAACCTTTATTCCGTTTCGAACAACTCGCATGTCAACTAAATCTGCTGACCAAATACCATCTACACAATGAACAAGCACCGCCTTCTTAGGGTTATCTCCCCTAACAGGTTTTATCTGGCTCTTCAGCTAGCACAAGACGGGTGTCTTCATGTTCTTCTGCTTTACATTTTTTTTTTAAAAAAAAAAATCTGAACCCGTAACATTTCTGGTGGAACCTTCGGCAGTTATTTAACCTGTCATCGCGGTCTTAAGTTTTAAACGTGTCTAAATTCAGAATTAAAAAGTGCATGGCTTCAGATGCTTTTCTCCAAGGTAACGTAGGTGGCTCTGATGGTCCCACACTTCGCTCCACCCACTTACTCCATAGAATGTGAAATGAGATCATCTTTTATGGTCTTGAGCTCACAGACTGCTGACAGTAACCCTTGAAGCTAGGCAATTAAAACGTAAGCATTTAAAATAAAAAAAATAAATGAATTTACAACCTATTTGGAAAAATAGAAATAGTAATGTTAATAATTTTTTTAGAACCTGGGAAAATACGTGGCCTGGTTATAGGAGAAGATTGATGCGATAAGAATAGTCTACTCATATGTATGTTGGTTTTTAATTAATCTAGCTTATCTTTCTTTCTAAAAATTGTTTCATTAGCCTGACTGTCAAATAATAAAAGAATGGGTTTGATAATAATCAACAGATAATGAATACGTTTTGCAAATGGGAGTGAAAATTTAAATCCTCGAAATGCTAAGAGGACAAAAAAAAACAAGAAATAGGTGCAGAATTCTTTGAAGACTGAGCTGATGCTCCTGGCTCGAAAAAGATTGATTTAAAATTTTTTAATGTTTTTTTTTTTAATGACTCTGTATACGATAAAAAATCAAAGAAGCCCTGATTCATTTTAACTTAAGTTAGGCATAATAATATTGATATCTTTTATATCTTTAAAAACTCCCAGTAACTTCCAACATAAAGCATTAGAAGAATTAAAAAGCTATTATCCTCGTTACATAGTGTGAAAAAGACCTCTTGAATATTTGAATAATTTTGTCAGTAAATATATAATTTTTGATGAATCTAAATATTTTACAAAAGGCATATGTTGACAGTCAGATAATAGGTTTGTAGTTACGAACAAATCATCTGATAAATGTAATAAATGCTATCGCTTCAAGTTTGATAAATTTTATTATCCCACATAATGATTCTACAGGAAGTTTTTCACCTGTGTGGCGCTTTGCTTAATCCACTTTTATATGCTAAATGTAATTTTATATAATAAAAAACAAAATGGAGAAAAGATTTTTAAAATGTAATGATCAGACTTCATAAAAAGAGACATTTTCTTCATGAAAAAATAGTTCAGAAAGATTTTTTTATTCCAAACCAACAAGATTATTTCAATCGTCTACGAATTAAAAAAGCAGCTAGCTTACCTACTCAGAATCTTAAGGTAGTATCATAAACGTCTAGAAAGTTAATACCTATTATTGGATTCACCTGTTCCTCTATCAATATCTTAAATTTTTATACCTTTGAAAGCCGACATCAGTCCTTCTAAAATAGAAGTCTATGTAGGTTCCACAGATTATTTAGCTTTTAAAGTTGACCCTTTCCCATTTGCTTTACAACACTTAGAATCTAACAAGGATTCAGTTGAATTATTTACAAAAGCAATCTATAATAAACTTAGTGTTTATGATAACATAAAATCGCCATCACTTTTAGATTATGGGAACATTTAGCTAAAACAAAACCAATTGAAAATATTTATTCTGAAGAAGATATTAGAAATTTTTGAAATTTAATTCTACAGTCCAGCCATTTAACATAACAATGTTGCTCCAGAGAAAAAAAATTACATTTAAGTAAAAATTATAAGTGAAACAAATATATTGCTCCAGACCTAAGAAGAAAAAGAATTATAGAAAGTACAGCAAAAGATTCAAGTAAACAAGAAGCAGATCTTTCTGTATTTAAGAAATGTTTAATTACCAAGGTTATACTCTTCTAAATAGTGATATATATATATATATATCCCGCACTTGATTTAAATCTGAATTTTAAAAGAAAGGAATTTTAGTAAAATTTACAAAGAAATGGCAGACTTTAAACAAGTTTATGGAACAGATAATGCCTATTGATTTTAGAGAACTTATTCTTTGATTGTTTGTAATCTAAGTAGACACCCAGAAAGGCTAAAAGTTAACGTGGCTGATGTAAAGTTTAAAGTTGTTTGTAAGAAAAATTGCCCTGCAAATATTTATTTTTTGTAGTTCTTTCGTCAGATAAAATCATAAATGTACAACCAGGTGGTAATTAAGTTTACTTTATAAATTCTTTTGCTAAATAAGTGGGGGCAACATATGTTATGGGTTTTATTTAAGAGCACGTGGAAGTTAGTTTAAAGGTGAATAATTATTAATTTTACGGAAATCTTCCTGTTCTTATTACAAGAATTTTTTTTAAAAAATCGAGTATAAAAAGGTTAAGGTTTTGATTTAAAATTTAGTTCTCACCTGTTCTTATTCAATCTATTTTAAAGAGTACACAACCTAAACTATTTTCCGGTTGTGGTTTTAATCGAACCGTACAGCCATCGAAATTTATAGATAATATCCACTTTACTTATTCCATGGATCGTTGGGGTATGTCGAGAGGTGTGTCTAAGGAATTTTACGACCTGGCCGAGCCGATCCCTCTCCAGGATAATGTCAGCGTCCAGAGAAGAGATATTACAGACGTTTCGGGCTTTTGTCCCGAATCCGTAGCGCGCACCTCCGCCGACCCCACCGGGGATCGAACCCGCGACGGAAGGATTAGCAAGCTCACTCGCCGCCCAGATCGTGACGTCCGTTAAAAAAAAGCGAAAACAGAAAAGACTCGATTAGAATAAAGGAGTGATTTTGTCGTGAATTTGCGTCCAAATATAACGATGGTACATTTCTATTTCTTTTTTTTTTTTTTTTAAATTCACGACCTCGACGAAAAGAAAACCGAAAACATTTGGAAACATTGGCATCTGCGAAGAAACGGTCCATCCGAACTTTGCACAACAAGCTGGCTAAAGTCTCCTCAGCTGTTCCATCATCACAACTCGCAGCTGAAAGCTTTTCCTTTGTTTCCTGCTCGCGTTATCGTCACAAAGTACAAAAGCACGACAGGGGAGAGACCCTGGAGTGGAGGACATCACGATGACCCGACGCAACAATACCCTCGAAGAACGATACTGATTTCCCCCTTAGTCGGTTCTGTATACTGTTCTAAGAGAATTACTGGCTTACACCGAGGAGTAAAGATGTCTATAGTCTGGCACGATATCAGTTGGGTTGCCTCGTTTGTTGACATACTGCTTACCAGTGGTATAATGATCGTGGTTCCCGACCGATCGCACCTGTGAATAGGTTAGAATTTCCTTTCTTCTATTAACCAAAACTAACCCGACGCGGACGATCTCATAATGCAGCCCGACTCCCTGTAGACAAATAAACATGGAAAGTAAATATTCGTTTTTGCATATGACTCGCTACTCTAAACATGGCCTTTTTTTCGTATGAAGGCTTCATCCTGTTGATTTCTGCCAGGTAAGGAAGACAGGCTTGAAGTGAGCACCAACCATCGCACGCACACACACACACCCACACCCACACGCTTTCTTTTACCGCCACAAACAAAAGTTGGCGGGTATTAATTGCAATCTTCTTTTTAAATCGTGTGGACTGTCATCAGCGCATAAAATATCAACCGGAAAATCTCTCCTCCCCCCATCTTATACCACCAGTTTACCTCCAGAGCACCGCTCTATTAATCACAAACGGTGCAACACGAACCAACTTCACTTATTTTCACATCTCTCATATTTTCTACTGTAACGTCACCTGTCACGTGGTTCCAACTTTTCATGGCTGCGCCTGAGAATGGATGTACAACAGACTTTAGTTGACTTCTATTACTTCAGATTACATCAATCTTATTGTTCGATCACAAATTCAGGCTCTTTATATTATAACAGCAAACAAATTATTCTTTTACCATATATAATTTCATTTTGGTGGCAGATGAAATCCTTTGTATTTTTGAATATTCTATGGTTCAGGACGATCAAGGACAATTTTAAATCTAATTTGCTAACGTGGGACAGCAATTATACATAATGTTTAAACAAAAGTAATAAAAGGAATTGCTCAGTAAATGCACAAAAGAAATTTTTAAAAATTCATTACAAGCTAAAAGGTATTTCTCCTGTATCAATAATTAAAGTCAGATTCAATAAGCAACATCTCGTCATCACTGCGCAAATTTATTATTTTGTGAAATGTATGGCGGTTCTCAGGTGAGAAACGGGTTACAAAAGATCATTAATATGACCTTTTTTCGCACAAACCTCCCCCCGATTTTCTTCATTTCTCTCACTAATTTAGCGATTACAACTTCTTAATCGTCTTGTTTAGGATTAACTCTCCTGTGAAGAAACGAGCTGAGCAAAGACGTAGGAAAGGTAACAAGTACGTCTTTGCACCTTGTCAGTTTTTACCTGACTCACGCGATCGAGATCGGCGATACTCAGACCGAGGCTCTTTCACGTGCACCCTGTAACTCTTCAAGATTTCTGATTTTGTTTCATATTATATAAGGGGCAGCGATCAGCGTCAGTGAAATGTTTTGCACTTGCGGTTTCGTGTTAACTCCGGCCAAAGAGTCGCAGCTGCGTCGTACAAAATCGAACACAAAACAATGGAGCGGATGGGACCCTACATGGATGGTGAGATGATAGAAGGCTGCCTGCTAGCAGCCCCGCTCTACCCTGACCCCCCCTGACAGAAAAGAACTCGAAAAAGAAGTGAGAAAATCTCAGCTTAGATATCTCAGAAAACACTGAAAATATGCTCAAGGGAAAAGTGTTATCTTCCGAGTTCGTCGGCCTTGTAGCTGATGGAAGCCTGGATACCAGTGATATGACACAGTTACTAATATTTGTCAGAGTTACCAGTAGTGAATTTGACGTGATGTAATAATTGCTAGACATGGTTCCCTTGCAAAACGGAACTGGAGAGGAAATAAAAATGGCTGTATTGGATACGTTGACAGAGTTCAACATAAAATCTGAAAATATTATAGCAGTCAGAACCTTTGGTGCTCCTGCTATGCTGTGTATGAAGAACAGGGATGTAGCTTTATTGAAACAAACACTGAAACCCACTGGTGCAGAGAATTAAATTTGTTCGTATTACTGCGATGTACACCAGCAGGGACTATTTGAGTTACTGCAATGTACACCAGCAAGGACTATTCGTATTACTGCGATGTACACCAGCAGGGACTATTTGAGTTACTGCAATGTACACTAGCAAGGACTATTCGTATTACTGCGATGTACACCAGCAGGGACTATTTGAGTTACTGCAATGTACACCAGCAAGGACTATTCGTATTACTGCGATGTACACCAGCAGGGACTATTTGAGTTACTGCAATGTACACTAGCAAGGACTATTCGTATTACTGCGATGTACACCAGCAGGAACTATTCGTATTACTGCGATGTACACCAGCAGGGACTATTTGAGTTACTGCAATGTACACCAGCAGGGACTATTTGAGTTACTGCGATGTACACCAGCAGGGACTATTTGAGTTACTGCAATGTACACCAGCAAGGACTACTCGTATTACTGCGATGTACACCAGCAGGGACTATTTGAGTTACTGCAATGTACACCAGCAAGGACTATTCGTATTACTGCGATGTACACCAGCAGGGACTATCTGCTACGTCTCTTTCTCCAAACGAGGTGATGGCAGATGTAATCGAATTGGTAAATTATTTCAGGGCCCGGGCAAAGAACCAACTGAAGTTTAAGTTCTTGTGTGATGAAATTGACATCAAGTACGGGGATTGGTCTGGCGCGCTGGGGTAAGATGGCTTTTAAGAGGCTGTCAAAACATCTTCAGCCAGATTGCAATCACTTCCCAGCAGCAGTGCCAGTAAAGGCGAGTACCATCTTTTTTCAAGCGTGCAGAAAGTGATGAGGTGGGCTAAACCCAGACGCTGTCTCCTCGAATAAACAGATATTCTGCGTGTCGGCTGAGCTGAGCGAAAAAAACACGGTGCCAGATTTAGTGACTTTGACGAACTGTCATGAACTTCTGCCCCTGGTGAACGATCCGTTCCTCGCCGAGACGAATGGAATGGAAGAAATCTGCTCACAGCCAGGAATTATGGATCTATTGATGGAGTTTGTAAAATTAAAGAGCTCCGATGAATCGGCACGACAATACAGTCAAAATAAAGTCGTGGATTTTTGGAAATTAGTTAACCGTCTTTCAGGAATCTCAAAAAAAGGCCAGAAGGGTTATCTCAATGTTTCCCATAATCAGCAGGTGCGAAGTACCCCTGACGGCACATTCATCCTTCGAATCGCTGTTTCAGGCCTACAACCCAACTTCACGGCCCCTGTGCCTCACAGGGAGCGCCATAAATCAAGCTAACATCCGGGTAAGCCTAATTAAAAGCATACATTGAATATATATATATTTTTGGGTGGGATCAAACATTTCTTTGGTCAAAAGGTTTGAGTATAAAATCATATCAGTATACGCCTATGTTGATGGGACATGGTACAGGGCACGCAGTAGCCCTGTGGCTTCTTTTGGTTAATGTTGATTGCAAGAGGGCTCCTGAGTTGCCGAAGTCTGAATGTCACTGATGTAGTAGTAGAGAAGTGATGACCCTAGGCTCAACTCGTGCTCTGTAATAGTTTTAAAGGGTAGTGGGATGCCCCCCGCACCTTAGGTGATATGCAAGGGGTTAAAAAGAACCTGTCGCTAAAAGATTTTACTTATTTTAAATGCCAACGTTTATTTTTTCTAAAGAAAAATGGATTAATCCAATCGCGCCATGATCGTACGAACCATCAGAATTATTTATATTTTCTTGTAAATCCCTGGGAAGTACGGACAAAGCAAAAGCGTACCACGAGCGGATAAAGGTGAGCACAATTAGATAACACGTTTCATAGACAGGGGCTGGCCAGGCTATAGGGGCACCGGGAATACTATCGGGTTGGCTGGAATAGACGAATAATAGATCCTTTATGTAAAGCGATGCTAGAATAACACACGGCGTAAAGGCAGTTCGCTACCTGTTAGGTTTATGAGAAAAGGTAAAATTATACAATAAATTCGTATTTTTAGATGCGGAAGGAAACCGGAGAGTCCGTAGGATTCCCTTTCCCACGCACACAGCCGGCTGCTCTTTAAATATTCAGAAAGCACGGAGCTATTAAAAGTATTAGCGATACTAAATTTTCGCTTGAGAAGTACGAGTGATCCCGAAGAGGTTATCGGGGAACACCGGCAGCTTTTAGCGCTTGGACCGGCAGAATCTTCATTTATTTGATTTTGTCACTGTGACCCACTTTGTTAGGGAAACATTTTAAATCAGACTCTCATTTGCTGAGCAATCCCGAAATACCAGCCGGTCACCCTGAATAAGAACTTCCTTTTAGCGATGGGTGCAGTCAGCCCGAACAAGACCGATCTGTGTCAGGCATTGGATGCTTATGCTGATGACGGGTTCTGTAGCATCTTGTCAAGGAAATACTGGTAAAAATAAGTTCTCCAGGGTTTGGCCGTGCAATTGCAGCGATGGACCTTAAAAACCCAAAATAGGCCAACTGTAGATTAACATTAAAGCAGTTAACAGTAATAATTTAAAAGCTCGAAATATTTTAAATCTATTCCCAAGGATACCAGCTTATTCAGTTAAAATCCATTTCTTTTACCTAAATAGAGAAAACACTGATGCGTAACATATACGTTAACAAGATAAACATATATGTATGTGTGTGTGTGTGTGTGTGTGTGTGGTGTGTGTGTGTGTGTGTGTGTGTGTGTTGTTTACCAAAGAAAAATATTCTGCGATACGTGGATGACACCCTACAACCAAACCATCAAATTTACCATGGGACGAGAATGTCAGCCAGTTTACGTTCCTTGACATACTAATTACCAAACAAGGCCGACAGCTAATTAAAAGAGCAGCCGAACAAGTTTAAAGAGCATAAAAGAGGATCAAGACTTGGACAGATAGAAAAATCAGCCGTAGCGGATAATGGTTGGTTTGTAATCAGTGCACAAGATTTGTAAAATAATAGATCGCAAACTGCACAACCAGAAGAGAAGATAAAAGAATCTCTACGTATAAGTTACGGAACCAACTCTTCTGTCTAGTACACCTGGTGATAAAAGCTCGGAGAAGAAATATACGTAAAATACTTGATTTAGTCCGTGAGTATCCAAAACAAAAGGTCTATTTATGTACTTTGAATTAAAGGTGTGAAGATATTCGTGAGTAATCATATATCAATAGGCTTCTCAGTGGTAGAAATTAGTTTCATTATGTAGAAGTCGTGAAATCAGGTTGATTCTCCGAGGTTTGGACTCGCGACGTCGGTTACCAGAACCTAGCGATTGGTGAAAAGTTACCCTGACTTAGTTTCTATTTGCGGAATTAGAACCTCATTACACGGCCCAGCTGTCTTTCATTTAATGTCATGCAAACAAACAAAGAAAGTAACTGGTATTAAAGGACAATCGCCTTTCGTCTACTGCATTATCGGCCAATTCCTGCCCCACGATAGCCAGTTTGTTGCTGACTTGATGGCGAGCGCTGCACTTTAGGAGAATCCACGTAACCGAACAGGTGTTCCGTATGGAACTTACAATTTTTATCTGTTTACTCGTAAAAAGAAAACAAAAAAAAAAAAAAATTTAAATGCCTGTTAAACAGATTTTAGCCTGGTAACGTTAATAACGTCGTATGTTAATAGAACTTTAAATTACAGCTGTTATTCCAAGCTTAATTTGTTGGTAAGCAATTTCGACTGTTTAGTTGGTGGACGTGGTTGACTCCCCTCCTCTCCTTATCACTCACTCCTAAGGTATTCACAGACAGCTTTTACTCGTCACTTCGGCTCTTATACCTGTCATCTTGTCTCATCTGTCTTCATTTCCATGATTAACTCGAGTTTGAAATAGTGTCAAACCAGTCCTTGGGTCCGTCCTTGAAACTATGCCAAAGAGAGATGCATATTTTAATGAATAAACGCTGCTTAGAAGAGTCATAGAATTCTTCTTCCAACATTTATACAAGGGTTACACACACACGGGGGGGACCTTTGGTTGGAGTCATGAAATGGGGTCTATCCCTCCTGCTTACAGCGATCGTGTAAGATTCCACCCGTCTATTCTTCCACACACACACACACACACGCACACACGAGAGAGGGGGCGAGGGAGGGAGAGAGGGGTGGTGGCTATAATTAAAATGTATGGAAACTACAGGCTTTGCTTACACTTTATATCTTCGCTAAAGAGGATTATAAACCATCTTGGCCTTCTTTTTGGAAAGTGGTCTTCTGAATTCAAACATCGCTGGCTGCCGATTTTTCAGAGGGAATCCCGTTCTCAGTCGGCCCACCCACCCCCATGTACGCGAGTATCCATCTACTACTTGTCCCCTGTCACATCCGGCCTTTGTTAACCCCCAGAACTCTGCCGCTCGCGATGGTGACCCCGGAAGCTGTGAACGGATCAGAACTGACCGCCCGAAGCCCATACGGCGCTGGCTGGTACACAAGAACCAGGAGAAACCGTTCCAGAGAGAGAGAGGTGCACCAACCCTAACCCTGGTCACTCGTGGGAATCGAACCCAGAATTCTCGCCCTCAGTAGGCTAATAAACTAACCACTGCGCCGGACGCGTTGAGTTCTTATGGAGTTTAACGAGCGGTTTGTGGACGAGATGAATAACTGCATTTGCACACCAGTTTTTCATATGGCGCCCTTCTGTGGTGTCACATTCTTAATTTATGCTGTTCGGTATAAATTCTTTAATGTTTTTATATACCATTTGTCTTCGCGCGGATGTCATGCTTAAATATATACCCCTCATGCTAACAGCTCACTAGAAGATTACATAGTTCTCCTTCCTTTTTCAATCTCATTGGTTTGAAAACCTCTAGGAATGTCATCATATCTTCAATTCTCAAATAAAGCCGGCAGGGGAATACATTATTTTTGTTGTTGTTGCTTCCTTTTTATCTTAAGAGACCTCTGACAAGTTTCGTTTGTGATAGAACTCCTCACAATGTCTTTCTTCAAAACGAGCCCAAGATTTAACCACATCTGGCTCATTGCTGAACTTCTAACAATTCCCCCCTGATACTCAGCTGCGCCTCGGCGACTTTCTGATCAGCTTTGTGACGGATGTCGAGTCCAATAAACTCGGAATTTGACCAACGACACGATAAAGCTGATTTCAAACGCTATCAATGTCTCCGTTTTTTTTTCTTCTGAAAGTAAAAGGCAATTATCAGTTAATTTCATTTTCTGCGTAACGTAGCAAAACCTTGATCGTTTAGAAGTTCTCCAAGAGTAACCGATACCTAGGCATCTTCGTATACAAAAATAATAGAAACATAAATAAGAACGTAAAGCAAACAAGATATATTTAGTATGAGTAATTGTATGGTGCGTTTTTTGATAAAGCGTTTCCATAGTAACATCATTTTACAGCTGACGGCAATAGAACGCTGTTTCATGTTTATTTAAACCAATTCTTTTAATCCAGTGATATTAGTTTTGGGTTAATAATTGTACAAACAGACAAAGAACATTTAAGAGTGGACTAAGTGGTTTTGCTTAATTACCTAAGGTTATCTGATAGCGTGCTTTGGCTGTTTTCTGACATTAACTCTAGCTGCCTAAATATTATCCAGGAGACCGTCTCGGCCCAGCGTCATTCTCATTTAAAGTCACGTAAATCCCATTTAAGGGTGGTCCTTCGGCGGTGTGGAGAACGGATGAAGATAATATCTTTTGTCGGTTGAACGAGTTTGATGGAGCAAATGGGAACTGATGAAGCTGGTGCTAAATTATTGAGTGCTACGAAAGAGGCTTCCAGTGAAAGATACTGGAAATATGGAATCACTCGGGCCATTCCTGAGACAGGTATCTCTCCCCCGACTCATGGAGTCGAACGCTAATTTAAGTGTCTTGCTGGAATATTTCAAAAGAACAGTTGTCCGTGCGTGGGGAACACACATCAGAAGAAATCACCAGGAAGCTTGGGTATATATATATGGTCACAATTAAGCAACCGGACGGGCTGCCCTGGTTTGGGCGTGGCCGTGCTTCGATTTGATCTTAAATGAGCGGAGCAAAGATCTGATCATCCGGCCCGTAAAACGGACACCTGGCGCAATGGTTCTCGCGGACTCCCCCCCCTCTCCCTCTCTCTGTCTAACTGCTGCTGTGGTTTCGCTACACTCTGTGAGAAAAGTTTACGCGCCATAATAATCTGTCTTACAACGGACGCCGGCCCCATTTCGGTGACGTCACCAGAGTCGGGGTTTGCCCGTCTTACTCGTCACAGCATTAATGCTGTTAGCGCCCTCTTCTCGTTGTTGTTTTTTTTTTGTTACCCCCCCCCTGGACGAACTCATTTACAAAACTTCCCCAACAAAGAAGCGCCTCCCTGTGGCAGCCCCTTAAACGTGGCTACATCGAAATCGTTACCGGAAGCCGGATCCGAGTTACCCTACGGGATGTGCGACCGTCTGTTACTCGCGAAAACGAAAACTGGAACTTAATTAATCCTCTCCCCTCAACTCGATTTAGGGAGCGGTGCCTGTTCTGTTCTTTATGTTAAAATAGATGGTTTTCTGGGGTGTGTTGGGTGTTCAGGAAAGGGTAGCCATCTGGTGGGAGTGGGGCGCCAGCTCACCTCTGATCCCCAGCTGGCTCCAAGAAGCTGTAGCACGCACAGCGGCCACACCCTGGTAAACCACTTCGGCAGGTGAGGTCAGCCATCGGATCTGAAACCCTCGGTGAGTTAGGGGATGTCTACCCAAAGCCTGCGAAGACGGGCTTTGGCGGTCTGGGCGGAAGAGACCAACATTGGGTCCAGCGGCCATGAAGACGACTCCAGCAGGCCCTGCAGAAGGTTAAGAACACGGCGGCACACACACCCGATAGCTAAGGCAAGCAACCTTCCTAGAAGGGTAGAGCAAGCTCTTCACAACCAATTCCTGGCAGGCGATTTGTCTAGGGGAGAGACCCCTGATAAACGTCCAATGGCTGGTGCCGCGAAACCTCTGCACGCTTCATGAGCGTTTGAAAAAGAAAAGATGATGATTTTATACTTCATCTTGAATGTAAAACAGAAAATGCGACGTAGATAGCAGGTCAATAGGGCTTAGAGGCAGGCACCCCGACCGAGCCACCGCAGTCCTTTGGTAAAGCTGTGGACCGGCGACCTTAGAATATAGCAGATCGAAACACGGTGAAGTCCGAAATTGCGCAAAAATATAATTCAGTAATTCCAAAGGCTGTCTTAAAATATTAATTTTATCAGATTGTCCATTTTGTTAAAATTGTTCTTCTACTTTTAATTTCAAGAAACTGGACGCCATTTAGCCGGAAATGCTCTCTGTCAGTTATCAAGCTCGTATTTGTTAGTTTTCGCCAGTTTCCGGAAATTTCAGCTGATTTGCAACAACAACAAAAAATCGAGTGAAAAAATATGCAAAAAAAAAAAGGGTTCGGAGAGAAGTGTAGGTGTGCACACGAGGAGGACAAGACACCCGTAAAGACTGGGTACAGCTAGCCTTTATGACAGTCAGTCACAATAACAAGCCACTGAATCCTTTTTTTTTTTAAAAAAAATTATATCATCCACTTCCATTCGAGACTTCTGTTAAAATCTAATGGTGATACAGCGTTTTATAGTTGCAGATGTTAACTGAAACAGATCTTTTATGCTGCCGTTCTTCTTGTTATTATTGTTGTTGTCGAACTCCGGTTCTGACTTTCGGGGTCTAAGGACGACGTCTTGCGGCAGTGATGGGGTATTCGACGTGGAGACCGGGCGAGTAGTTACCTAGGTATGGTTGGGGCCTCTTGACGGGTAGTCGGGGTGCGGGCCAATCGATACTCGTAAAACCCATTCCCCCCGTAAGTAACCGGACGACTTTAATAGAAGTATTCACCCGTAGTTACAGGAAGAAATTCACGTGACCGGCTGGAGAAAAAGGGCGAGAAGAAACAATGCCAGGGGACGGGTAGGTATAGTCTTTATCATTATTTAATTATACTCGTGCACAATTCCGATCTTAACCATACGCGTATTGATGTATAATTATGGTTGTCTGCGGTATTTTTTGGTGGGGTGTCTGGGGTGAGGGTTTCTCTGCGGTACCCGGAATTTTTTGGAGATGCCCCACTGTTTTCCTCTGTATAATTTCGTCTTTGTGAGGAGCCGAATTTTTCCACGTTAACTGTTTATACAATTTTATTTATAAACCCTGCAGATGGTCACGGAATCCATAATAAGAAATATTATAACATGATGGCCCATACGTGTTGCGAATGGCATCGATGCTACTTAATTAAATGATAGTTTAAATAAGACGCCAATCAGAACAGCGGGAATACACAAATAGAACCCCCCAGCAGCTTTAGTGCGGCGACCAAGAGCATCTTCTGTCTCCCCGTATGTGACAGCGATTCTGCGCAGTCCGTCTACAGACGTTTCCGTTCCGATGCGTGAGAAACTCTATGGTGAAGACCGACTCTTTCCTCGAATCTCTTTGTCTGCCGCCCTGGAGGCGTGAAAGCCATCTTGTGCTGCTAATAGTATCCCATCTGGACCGCGGAGTCGCTGCCGGCTGATGGGCTCTTTGCGGGTAAACACGTGTAGAAAATAAACTGAAAGTAAAACAAGAAAGAGGAGGAAAGGATAACGCGGATTGACGTCTGCGGACGTAAAAGAGTTAAAACTGGTCTGGCAGCTGGTGGAAGTTCTGCTGACTGGTGCCTTAGGGTTAAATTTTTTCCCCATTCTAAGCTAGATCGAGAGCGACAGACGAGCAAAGAAAGCAACAGCTCACCATCCAAGCCACTTGTAGCAGTGACTATGGCTAATGTCACAGATGGCGTAGCTCAGATATAAGAGTAAAACAGAGATTACAACGGTTTAGGGCCAAAACGATTTGTTTGAATACTGAACGGCACAAATAGCTCACTCTCCGCTGGAAGTTAAGCATCACCGGATCTTCCATAACAACCCAACCCCCCCCGCTAACCCCAACGTACAAAGCAAGATGTAAAGCGGTAAATCAGCGATAGTTTGGAAAGGAAAAGATTAGATGTTGACATTTGCCAAGTTTTTGGCATTATAGAGCACTCTGCAAAATGTCAGGGAAATAGTGGAAACTGGTTGTTGAAAAAACAGATCATCAGGAGTAACTACAGTATTTTATAATACAAATGTCACTGTTGCCATGGAAGCTCGATCGCGATGTTTAATATCGGTATCGAGTGTAGCTCCGCCATGTAGAGATGATTTACTCCCACCTCACACGTTGACCTCGTATCTGTGGTATCCTCTACCACTTCTCGCGCAATACCCTGGTCAGTTCAACAATATTACAAACAGGAGAGTTCCTTTTTCACACTGCACTCAATTTGATCCGAAAGATACTTTAATGGATTAAAATCTGGGCTCATAGCAGCAAGAAATTCACTCGTACTGGCCAGGAGATATTGCACCCGTGCGACCATAGGGTTGCGGACTGGCGGTGCTTTCCATAAATACAGGTCATAAAGAATGACGACAGGGCCAAAACTGTTGTACGGCGTCCGTCGGCAGATAGAGTTCCAGGCACAGTGACAAGATCAACATTACTGCCATAAGCTACACGTTCCCCCACACTGCGACAATTCCACCTCTTCAGCTAACAGTCCCAGCAAGATCTCATCGACTGTAAGCTTGTTCTAAGGAAAGAAGAGCCACCGACGAGGCGGAAACAGCTGACACTTACGTCGTCCAGTTCTCCCTCGAAATTGATGCAGCCTGGAGCTTTTCCGAGGATTATCCCAGTCTGTCTTCTCTGAATGTTTCCTGAAGAGCAAAAATCAACGAAATCACGGTTCAGTGGTTGCAACTGACTGTAAAGCTCACGAGTGAGCGGTGGACGTGTAGAGAAATCTAATTAACGTAATTTATAGGGAAGAATGGTGGTTTAGCGCTTAGCGATTACCGAAAAACAAAACGCACAAGTGCGATAGTCTCGTTGATTCTCGAGCACGAGAGAACTTCGCGAGACGCTAACGACAACCCGTTCGCTAACAGAAAGCGGCCCGTTACCGAGAACAACAACCGGCAAGACTCACCGCTCAGAGAGGACGTCTCTTCGACACCGTTGACGCTTCCTCTCAGATAAAAGCCGTCGTAAAATAGCCGGACATCGTTAAATCCTCCGTGCTGTTAGAAAAAGAAGAAGAAGAATAAAGAAACAGACAAAGAGGTTTCGTCAGTTACGCCTTCGTACAACCAACCAGCTGTTTGATTACTTTCGTCAGTGAAGAACAGGTTCCTTACAACGCAACTAAAAAAGCTGACATCCCCCTCCAGCCCCCTCCCAAGAATAGTCGTGGGCATATGCCTTTTAAAAGAAAAATTCTACCTGACATTGTAGCTGTGGTCGTCAATACTGTCGTGCTTCCCTGAGGTCACTTTCAGCCGTGTACTACACTAGAACAGAACTGACATCGTGTTGCAAGAGAAACAAAACTGCTTCCAACTATTCCATGCCATTGCATTCATCTTTAAAATAGATTTAAACAAAAGCTAACTCTTATCCTACCTAGATAAATATTATTACATATTCTCCGGTCTTCTTTACAACGTAAGAATACATATATTTAAAATTAAATTTTCAAAATTTCTTTATTCGAAAGGTAATGCAGACACGTCTTTCCAGACACCACACTCATCTAGGGTTTTCCCGAACCCACGTGTCGACGTTAGCACAAAGACATCTACCAGAAACAACACCTCCCATTCTGGTGTCAATTTATTAAACCACGCGGAGGTTCACTGCAGAAAGTCTCCACCAAGACACTCCACTTTATTAGAGACGGGAGGAAACCAGAGAAAATCCACGTGGTGTCCTCCGGTTGATGAAGAAGAATGAGATTTAAAAAATCGTTTGGGAGAATCACAGAACAAAGCCACTTCGACAAGGATTCGAACTCTGGTCCCCGACCCTAACAGGTTACTCCCGGACCACCGCGTATATATGATCTACTACTAACCGGATGATTTAAATGGTTGTTTTACATTAAATCGAGAAGTTAATCATCCAGTCGAAGCGCGCACCAAAACACCAGACTTGATGGGTTTTGGTGGTACATTTACAGTAACTTTGAAATGCGTGCAGAGTCTGAGAGAGTCGTTGACACAGAATCACTGCAAAAACTTATATATGTCACTCGGAGCACAATTAAACAGATTCCATGGTGGGAGACCTCATTGATCTAATGTACAGACAGGATTTGAGAAGATGTTAGTGGATCGGCTAAATCTGGTTCAAGAAATCTTTTAATATATGCACTTTGAAAAATGTATATAGTTCTGATTGGAATAAGTTGGTTTATTAGCTCAGAATTTTCCAGTAAGTGCTACTACGAGGTTGTCCTTAATAAAGTCTGCACGAAACATCTGGAACATAAATAGGACTTGCAAATTTAAAAGATCTTTAATTTTCCTGTTTTTGCAGATATTTCAACTATGCATTGCTCGGCGTTATAAATAATAATAATAATAATAACAATAATAATAATATAATAATAATAATAATAATAATAATAATAATAATAATAATAAAATAATAATAATATAATAATAATAATAATAATAATAATAATAATATAATAATAATAATAATAATAATAATAACAATAACAACAACAATAACAACAACAATAATAATAATAATAACAATAATAATAATAATAATAATAACAACAATAATAATAAATAGTAATAATAATAATAATAATAATAATAATAATAACAATAATAATAATAACAATAACAACAACAATAATAATAATAATAATAATAATAATAATAATAATAATAATAATAATAATAATAATAATGATGATGATGATGATGATGATGATGATGATGCTGTACACCAAGTAATTGTCTAATTGAAGCAAACTACAGAAAGAAGGATACTGGTGGAGCGCACGTACCGCCGGGATGGACACGGACGCGATCTTGTTGCTGTAGGTTATGAGCTTGAAGATAACGTTCAGTTTCTCGTCGACGCCGATGAATATGGACGGGAGCTGATCCAAGCTGTTCGAATTGCAAACCAGCGCCTGCAGACTTCCGCGAATGATGGGGCGAAACCTAAACTTGATGACAAGGTTCTTGCCGTAATCAACGTAAGAAAGGGACCAGATATTGATTGAGCTGACGCCGGAAAACAGTGCAGTTCCAGTCTCGGTTATGTCAACCTTGTCGAAGGCAGCAGTTCCGGTTCCGGTGAATCCAATGGGCGTAAGTGACTCCATTTCGAAGACAAAATGGATCCGGGGCTCACAGGCTAAAATAAATAAATAAATAAATAAATGGAGATTTAAAAATTGTTCAAAGATCTTTTTTGCCACCTAACCGACATGTTTCTTCTTTTATTTTCTTGTATTTATTTATTAGAGAATCACATCAGATGAAACACGACCAATGTATCTAGTCAGCTATTACTCTCGTTACTAGATTATGGATTTACGGCTTAAGCCATTTATTGTGACTTCACGCTTATCACACACTTTGCATTAATTCTGATGCAAGCAATTAAAGATAAATATTGTACATATGCTAATCTAGTTGTCTGTATACACCGGCAGGACCTATACCAAATACCGGGTTGGGGCACCTTTTGCCTGAATAACATATGTGACACGACGAGGTTTTTTAAAGTGTCATTAATATTGTACGTAATGTATGGAATGAGGTTTGAAGAGGATCATCATGATCGCCAGTTCATCTTTTAAGTTTATTCCACAAATGCTTAACTGGATTGAGATCCATGAATTGCTCTGGGAATAAGAGACGGCTGATAACGAGAACATCATTAATCAACGCCTGTCAACAAGAACAACTTCAAAGGTAGACGGAGGGAGAACGTGTCTCCATCCATTTACAAATAAAAGATTTTAAAATCAGAATACTCCCCCCTATCCTCCCACTCCGGTTGGATTTAATAAAAATAAAAAATGGCCTAAGCTTCCTTACCCCTTATAGCGTCTTAAGGACACACAGAGAGAAAACTGTTCTAGAGGGTTCCGCCTGGATAAACCTACCTCTCCTGAGCGTATTAGATTACGAAGGAGTTGGGTAGCTCGCTGCTCTCGCTAGGATGAGGTACACTAATACTAAAAAATAATACAGGTCGAAATAAGGCCTCAATTATAAACAGCTGAGGCGGCCGGTCGTGGAACCGACCCAGCTCCCACCACACACTTGCAACTTCACACATACCCCAACAATTGCACCACACCCCCCCAAAAGATCTCCGTCTCAAACTATGGATGCAGTGTGGGTACAGTGGACAGGAACACTGTCGTCTTAGATTTAGTCGTTGCGATCAGGATACACGTGAAACAACGCTGGATGCATCTGATTGAAAATGATGCTGAGGTTAGCTTTTGGCATTCATCCTGCTTTCTAAAGAAGCCAAGCGGCGCAAAGTCTGCCAGAAAGTTGCAGTGAATGCTTCTTTGAATTGGTCACGTTTGGTGACAGTTTAAATCTACTCTTCTGTCTAGCTATCCTTTTCCTCTTTCTATTGCAGTCACAAGTCCCCTTTCCTTCACCATTTTTTCCATTGCTGATAAACTCGAATGATCAGTGTCTCGGAGCAGTCAGCCAATGGAACTTTCTTGGCCACTGTCACTTGCGCTCGTGCACTCAGTATCACACCTTTTACGGACGCTGTATGTCTTTTTCTTTACCCATATCTATTAAACTGACCTAATTTACATCTGTAGTTCAGGTCTGGCTCAAGCCTGAAAGAGTAATAAGTCCCAGTAAAGTGGCCAGCAAGTGTTTATGTACTCTTTGCAGGGTTTTTCACAAATTATTAATGGCATGCTAACCAACAATAAATGGACGAGTTATGCTATTGTTGTATAATTCATCTAACGCAGTTATGATCGGTCAGCACCATTGCAATCAACTTCAGCTTTTAGAGGTCCAACAAGCTCCGGTTACAGTCTAGTTGCCCGCAAGTATCGCTGTGTGATTTCGAAGTAAGCAAACGTCAAGCGTTTTCAAACATCAGTGGATAATATCCTGTCTATCGCATCATCTTTAATACTAAAAACTCACGATATCATCTGATGATTATTGTGGTCTGCGCAATGAATGGCGACAATCGAGGTACTCTACATCGATTGAGGGTCTTTCTAATGTACATATACACATCTAGCTGGAGGAATAAAACTAAAATTCAATCTCGCCATGTCTCTGCTTAATAAGTTAGCGCTCCAATGAATATGTCAAATATTATTTCAGTCGAAGTCTTCTGATCAGCGATGACGTCGCGAATTTTTCAATCTGGGCGGTGACAGACAGTCCGAGGTCGTTGCTGCAGCCATCCGACAAAGGAACAAAATTATGATTCGGCTGACATATCTAGCAAACGATTATCACTCATTTATGTCATGCAGCTAGTGATAAGTCATTTGCTACTAATTATATACTGTATCAGCACTTCGCTTTTGATGTGGTATTACGTGCAGAAACTCCCCAAATTGTTCCTGTGATTTTAGGTTTGCTAATCAGATAAGACAAAAGCACGAGTAAACGAGCTTCAAACACACCCTACTACTTTAACAACTTTGAAAAGCGAAACGGTATTCTAACCCGTAAAAGTCTGCAACAAGCCGGACACTGATGACCTCCCCTTGATGAAAATTTAAAACGGAGCGAGTAAACTGACACATGGATGAGTTTATTGCTTTCCCAACAAAATCTTTGCAGAAACATTCTTAAGAAACAAAAGTAAGTGATAAAGTTACCTCCAGAACATTGGATGCTCTCAGTCTAAAGCTTACATACAGTACCTTTCAAATGTCTATGCCGTAACACCGGACCGATCACTGTATTGTGCTTAAAATGTCTTCCATATACAGAAAATTCGATTACTCTGTTAAAGTTAAATAAACCAAGGAATAGTGACAATACACTTAACATTTAAGGCTCAATGAGTAGAGTAATCATGTTATGTTGACGCGATAAATTTTATATTTCTATTCTCCGTCCATAACTATTAACACAGCGTCGTTCTATTATTTGTTTATGAAGTGTAGCGCTTCGTCCACAGGCGTCAGATCAGGTTACCTGGAAGCTTCTGCGATAGGGGGCACTGCGTCGTCCAAATTATCCGTCCAGAAACATCTCACTAAGATGAACGCGAACTTTAATGACGTAGTTAATGGGATGGAGTCTTTCTATGCATTTCTTGGAATTCTGTCCGTGCATTTATTACGGATTCAAAGTTATCTAACCACGCCACCCACCGCACTTTCTCCTCTACTGTCATCGTTCTGAATAGCGACGTATAAGTTGTGACGTCACTGCATCATGGCTGCGGCCTGCTCTTTTTTATAAACAATCTCAGGTTTACCCTAATTAATACCAATGAATACTGAGTGTTTCGTTATTATTTCTAATTTTACTAAACAGAAATAGTAAGGGGACTTCATGTATACCCCGCATACTAATTCGGTTTCTATTCTTGCCATTTTCCGCCTCCGAATTATTCATATGCATACATTGCATTAATGAGACATCCCCTCGTGTTTTTTAGGGTTAGGGTATTCTTGAATAAGTAAACTTTGTAGTTATAATATCTATTGAAATGAAAAAAAAAAATTTTACGATTAAAAGCCATAAAGAGATCAGAAATGATAATAAAAAACTTCCCGCTGTACGAAAACCGGATTTTGATCAGTTTCATTGATTTCCGATAAAAGAAATCGAACTGTTCATCTAATGACTAACGATCATTACTCGTTCGGTAATGGATAATTTAAAGAACCATCCGCACATGAGATCTACGTAGTGTTTACTTTCATTTTTACACAATAGAAATACCAGGAAATACGTATTTTGGTTCCTTTGTAAGACTTATTAACTCTCTACATACCACCCGAGGTGTATTTGCACCAAGCAACCTTCCAAATTTGTATAACTCAGCACAAGTAAAGCCATAGGGGCTGTGACAAGCGGTACCTTCCTCATTAATAGACCCCATTATAACGACATACGTCCACCCCCCCGACCCCCAACGTGCTTTACACTATCAGTGTTATACAGCAAAAATACTAACTACTATTTCTATCCTGGAGCGGTACAGAGGAAATAAAAACCGGAGGGTTAAAGAGCACGTAAAGATGAAGGTTCTCATAGCGCGATAGTCATATTTGAACCAAGACCCCCCCTTTTTGGGGGAACACGTGTAACGTCTTATGATTGTCTTATTAAAGCTGACTGCATAATCTGGCGTAAACACAAGGGCAAGAAACGTCGTTTGTTTCAGTTTTAAAACTTACTACATATAAATGAAAACTAACTAACGAAAACAGAAAGAAAGAACAGACAGATTTCAAGAAGCGAAGATATACCTCAGAGAAAAGATGATGGACGTAAACTTTGTCCCCGGGGACAGAGAAAAAATACACAGCTAAAGAGAGCCAAACTTTTCTATATCAGGTAAGACTCCAAAACCTGCTCTTATTTGACAAAAACAAAACAAAACAACAACAAAAAAAAATCCTTGGCCACAACAAAGTTTCAGCTGTCAGAATCTCCGAGAACAAGCGGCCATTGTTACTCTTGGAGTTCCTCCTGTGGTACGTGGGTGAGGGCGCCACTTATACCGCTCAACTCCACCGCTTATATTACACGTTTATTTTTGGTGCTGTTTTGCCGGTTGGGTGGAGATCTGAAAGATCTGCCAACGCTCAGGATCAATTGTTTCTTCGACAGAGAGTAATGCAGGACTGGGCAACGTATTGCCCCCCTACCACATAAAAGGTGCAGGTGCGCGCGCCACCAATTAGTCGCCGGAAGTCTCTTTAAGGGGGCGGCGCTATCAAGGGACAAGGATGTGTGCGACAGGGTTCTACGCAACACGACTCCAGTCCTATAACTTCATAACGGGCTTTGCTGCTGTTCAGTTTGCCGCCATTCTATAACCTAATTAGGCGGTAGATTTAAAAACAGCGCCAAACTACTGGTTTACGGGACGGATGGCGTATCGCGCTGCTGCGTGCTAGTTTGTTATGATGGCCAGTGCGTCTGAGCGGTATGGGGTACGTATCCAATGACGCGATTTTAACTGTCCTGTCCCGTTCTGCGCACGAGTGTTCTGGGTACTGCGCTTTCCTTCCAGTAGTAACCAGAAGAGCCCCAATAAAGCGGCCATGGCGGTCGGTGTTTATGGTGGCATGCATCCCCTTTTCTCGCCTGGCTAATGTTCTTGGTCCAGCCGAGGTGTGTAACTCAACAAGTCTTCCAGCTCCTTTGCATCTACATCCGCAGCCACGAGCGTTCAGAATCGAAAACCGCTTCTGAGAGCTACCCTAACAAAAGCGATAGGCCACAGCGAGTTAACCAAAAAGACCGATATAAGCGTTTAGTGGCCTTTTGTAGAAGCGCCATTGTCCAGCAGTAAAGACGAGTGATGCTCACCAGCAGTGAGCGGTGGATAAACCAGTTCTTGCAAAAGCCCACTGGCCCTCGTGGGCGACTCCGCCAGAACGACGAGCCCGATAAGCGGATCTATTTACGAGTCTTCGATATGTTAAAGTGGGCTGTTAATAACAGAGGCGGGTGGTGGATTAACCCAATTACTCGGCCACCGTAACGTTGCTGCCTTCAACACGAAAAGCCGTTTATTTTAGATTTTTGTCTGATATGGTTTTCGAGCCGACATAAAAACTCGATCCCGCCCCAGAGACATCGAGAAACCTACAACCTTGACTGTTTTCTCGTTTCTCTGAGTAGCTTCTCTGCTAAAGATAAACATCCAATTTGCTGTACACAGTTATAGTTTAAACCTGATTACTTTAACCTGAGGCTACAGAAGAAAGGATTCGTACCTGCAATTATCATTTCTATCGTCGACCTGCGCGGAGACATCAAGGAGTCCAAAGAGAATAGCAATAAATTAAAATGGTTAGAATCTCTCTCTCTCTCTCTCGAGCAACTTGTGTTTTAAAGACAATCATATAAGGGTGTTAAATTATTGGACTCTAATTTGTATAAACTCATAATTAAACTCTTTTACGTAGAATTACTACTTAGTAGAATCTCTTATACCTTGTGTAGCACTTACACGTTTAGACATCTGTCTCAGGCTTTGAGCAGAATGACTTAATCTATGGATCCTTCTACCTGACTTCGTGCATTATATGATACCCACGGCATTAACGTGTTCTGTTTTTTTTTTCTGAAAATTTGAATAATAACGGTAAAGTTTTGCATTTAGACATATCTTTGTGATTTTGTTCGACATTTTTATTTATCAGTATTAATTTATGAATTTCATCATAGTGTGTTTCAATTATCTATATTGAGAATTTAAATCGGTGACGGAATTCAGGTTGTTTTTTCCTTGTCTCCGATAGTAGGAATTCAAAGATGTCTTCACGTTCTATTTGTCGACAGGTAAGGACTTCACAAGAAGCGCCGCCACCAGGGAGTCATTAACAGCTGTGTTAGAAACTGGCTGATTATAAATAAAATAAGAGAGTCGGTAAGAAAACAAAAAGTTGATGGTAAGCAGTAGATTCTATTCAGAATGGACTGAACAAAACTAAATGGTAAAACATATTGTATTCTTAAAATCAGTAAAAACATGGACTTATGCTGATATCAAGAAACTAATTTGTAAATTAGTGTGTGTCTATTATACTCAAGAATGATTTTGAGATACATTTTAGAGGAATTAAGGTAGCTTCGGTACCATTTCTTTGTATCCCGTACATCAAGATGGATAGTAATTTAATTAAATTATATTAAAATCTTTATTTGTTATTAAAGTTTCTTTAGTGATGAGGCAAGGTTTTCGTATTGGACAACAATCTCCGTATGTGAGACGCCGATGTAGTTAAGGATTTAATCCGGAAGCTATTGTACCGACCGTCAATTATCAAACAAATTCGTGGTGTGATCAGTTTTAAGAACAAAGGAAACAGAACAGTTTACACAGTGGAAGGAAATCAGTCGACTCACTGATGAGGCAGGGCCAGTAGATAAAGTTCCTAGGAAAGGATTCATCTCGCAGATATTGAAGTAGTTTCTTGCGATGGGATCTGAAAACATAACTGTCCCTCGTGTCTCGCGGCTTGAAGGAAAAGGGCAAAGATTTGTTGAAGTTAAACTGGGACTTATCCTTACCTTTGTCCTCGTGGTTGTATGGGAACATGTAATTCGTCGAATGGCAATAAAAAAAGAGACTTAATGTACTTTCGCTCCTAACAGAACTATTCAACGAATTGTAGCACAACAATCTGCCCCAAACTTGTAAGTCAAGAAATCTGAATGTTTTAGAGCATTATAAACGTTTCGCACAGTTTAAGGTTAATGTTTAATCCTTTATTTGGAAAACAACTCAGCCTTCTGATCAGACATGAGACCGGTGATGCGCTATACGTCGCTAGAGATTCCAGAAACACCCCCCCCTCCTCGCTGTTTGTGAGATCTGAGGTGTAAGGAGTGCTGTGTTTAACTTACTGGTGTACGGCTCCATATAGTCTTCTGTTTGATACGAACACAGGCAGGTTTCACTGTTGAAAGCAGATCCGGGGGCGCATGGCCGTCTGGCGTACTCGTCCAGGCTTCCAATCTTCTCCAGGTAGTACCTCAGGTCGTTGTCTGCAGCTTTGCGGTTACAAGCTGAATGTATAAAGAACGAAAGTAGATTACATCTCCTTAACACGTCGGCCTTCTACACAGAACGAGTTACTATGATTGAGGGGAAATTAGCTTTTATTAAACTGACAGCGACGGTTAACTAAAAGTGATCGGACGGAGAGCTCCAGCCCCAGCCTCAGGCAGGCTCTTCGCATTCTTCCCCGGTCACGGGATCAGGGACCCTAACCCTTACACTAAGAGAGTTGCACGAGCACTCCTTCGTGCGCCCGTGTTCTTGGCGCGAGCAAAAGTTTCTACCGGAAAGCTTCCTTGTTAGATGAAACTCCGCCCCAGCTGATGAAGATATCAGTCCCGCCAGAGAGGTTACGTCAAACCGAGCCGATTCCGACCGGGACTCGAACTCGAGCACTCGCTCAGCAAGCTGGCAACCGGGTCGGACCGGCCACTCCCATAACAGGAAGTGTGCCGACGGCAACCAGTCTGGCTCTCCCCCCCCCATCCACCGAAACCCGTCTCCGCTACCCCGTTCCACGCCATTTGTCCCTTAAATGTCTAGGAAGCGGTAATCCAACCCATTGCGTTTACTGTGATAATAGTTATGCAGTAGATTTTACTGTAACTGTGCTGTCTACATAAAATATCCGGAATGCAGGCAGGAAATTAACGTAGGTTGTATACATACGCACGATAATTACTGACCGAATCTCTACGGCTAACTGGCAGGAGGGATAAGCAGAGTTGTCTCTCTTCGACCGTAAAGTCATAATCTAATTATACAAGTCAAAATGCAGCACAGTCGCGGTTATAACTCCATAGCTTACAAAACCAAGCGAATACTGGTATAAAGATTTTTTGAAAGTTCGATTTAAAGAAGTGTATGCTATTATCCATTGGAAGGTGAGGTAGGCTCCGCGGCCTTTAATGATTCCCGTCTGGTAGTTTTGTCCAGCAGGCAGTGACTAGTGCCTGTCTAATTAGGTAAGCTCGCATTGGCACTCCGACTAACAGGTCCCAGATAAATCGGAATGCCAACGCGATTTTAATACATTTTTTATTGGGTGGAAACTTGGAGAGAAATCTCTCAAGGACATCACCAAGTTACCTGTAGGGGTCCCACTTACTGATATCGAAAGGAACGAACGGCGGGCAGAGTTTTGTAGCTGTGGCGTCAGGCGCGCAGCCGCCCGGTGTCCTGTAGGAATATCGAGCGGGACAGCACTTCGCTATGGACCGGCCACGGGAGCACGCCCAGAAGGCCCGGCTAAATCCCTTGTACGTATAGGTCACGTTGTCGGGCTTGCCTCGGCAGAAATCTGGAATCATACGAATTATTAAGGAAAGCCGAAAACAACAACAACAACAACAACAACAACAACAAATTGCTCTCCCTGTACGACGACAGTTTTTACCTCCCTTTATACCACCGGCCCAGAAGCACTAGTTATCGTTCGTGCTAAACTGGCCAACACAGTACAAGGCACGTGAGGGTTGGATATTTACCGTTACTAAGGGTTACGTTAGGTGCCGCGTGCCACAGCCCCCTCCCCCCCACTATGGCTCCATCTGAGCGTTTCTGGCTTGTCCCATGGCAGTACATCTATGAAAGAATTAGTGTAATACTTGCTTTACCGACACGTGCGTGTTCTTCTTAACGCCAAAAGTTACGTCCCCTGTTGAGTTCAACTGCCATCCGCTTTCCACAAGACAGATATAGAAAGACTCTTTTTAGTCAATTCATCATCCTCCAATAAAACAAACACAATGAAAACAGAACTTTATTATTTTATATATTATTTTTCTAATTAATGTTCACGTAGTTAACTTTTCTGTTGCATTTATAAACATGAAGTACCTTTTAAAGATTCATTATCTGATATGGGTACTCATCAGTAGACCTGCTTGTCCCGAATATGGCGTATTGAGGTATATTTCTATTCTTGACACCCTCAACTTTCTTACTTTTCATCTAAGTTCCTCCAGGTTTGAAGTGCAGTCGAACCACGGCCAGTCAATGTAATGTCAGGGGGATTATCTTGCTATTCGTTTGTTAAGTTTTAGAAAAAAAAATATGTCATATTTGAGAAAAGACCTAAAGAAAAACTAATTAACACGGGTAAAACCTAAGCCAAACTTCTCTATGAATGCTTCAAACAAGTGTCACCTGGCAATTACCCAATTATGGTTAATAGTTCAGGTGAGAACTGCGTTGGGGCTCTTAGCGCGTACCCAGTAAGCTTCCAAGAAAGGTAACCATGGCAACCAAAGCGATAAACAAGTTGTGGGGGCCAAGTATATGATGGCTGTTTACTTTTACGTAGGTTTGAAATGACAGATTTGAGTATTTATCAGTAAACACCTTCAATTGTTGAACGGATAAGTGAATGCACAGGCAGATGTCTAAAGTACAGAAAGTAACAACAGTTCCAAACAAAACAGATCTGAAAGCGGATATCAAAACAGCCCAACTTATACTTTGCATTGTAAATAAACGAACCAAATTAAATTATCTGCGAACTCTTTAATTTTAAACGACGATACCACTTAGTCGGCATCGGTGATGGGTTTCCTAGGTCTGCCTCGTCTGGGCAAAAATCCACCAGAATTATCCGTTAACGAAAGATGGAGGGTGACTAGAAGTTTAACTCAATCCTCTGTCGTCTGAGCCACAATTCTAGGAGAGTCGTTAAGTTTCAACATAAAATATTTATTAAAACAATAGAGCAGAACAAACAGCGGTGGCCAAAATTATTACATCACCCCCGAAATAAAACCCTGATGCTTTGTCTGTCTGTAATTATGCCGACCATGCACTTTCTACGCATCTCTCTGGTTATCTCTGTATCTCAACAGGAAAGTACCACGATAGAGATGTCCGTTATAGAGCCTTGTGAGTGTCGACACATTGTTTAATCGGATCGATAGGTTAAAATTCGCTTTAAGCGGAAACAATGAACACCTGACCGTTTCGTTTAAAACATAAGATGCTGCAATCATCTGGATACCACTGCATTTCTACATGTTCGCACTTTTACTGCTACGGTCTACAGAAGAGAGACAAGATGCGTACCGGCAAAACAGCTGATATCCTTAGAGGGTCTGCAGGTGAGTGTGTTTTGGTCCCAGAACTGCCCGAATGGACAGTTCCTTATATCAGCGTACAGTATGTCAGCTCCCCTAAAGCACTGCAGGAACTGCGTACAATCTTCGGGGTAAGGGTTGTAACCAGTCCCTCTGTCTATCAGAGCTCCTCGGCAAATCTCTGTTTTAAAGGAAATGTATGTCGAAAGAAAAGATTAAGGAAAAGAAGAGCTGCAAGATACTGGGAAGAAATACATTTTAATAGGTTAGAGAGAACTATAAAGAAGGGGTGGACGTGACTTTTGTGCACTGACGGTAAAAAAAAAACAAAGAGATTCCGGTCCAATTTTAGTTAATTAGAAACCGTCGGGGTTAATAGTAATTTTCTTAAAAGAATGTAGAATCGCTTAACGACTTAATCTAATGAATATTCATCCAGAAAACTTTAAAAACTCCGAAATTACTATTTTTTTTAACAGTTTCAGACAATCAAAGTGGTGCACATTAGATGTTTTTAAGAAATATGTGTAATTTCATGATGACTCTTATAAAAATACCAAAAATTATTACTTATAAATTCATTTAAAAAATAAATAAATAGGTAAATACAACTGCACCTTCACTATCTCTGTTTAAAGTAATTTTGATGTTTTTAAAGCTGTAGGTTACGGTTATCATAGGAAAGACGTGATCGGCCTAGTTCGAGTCCCGGTCGGGACCATCGTACCTGCCTGTCAAGCTGACTTCTCGGCCCCCCCACCCTTCTTACTAACCAGCCGGACATCACAGGGTTCTAAGAGATTAGCGTGGTCCAGCACGCGCGTAACCGCTCTCCCTGGTCTGTCGGGGCGACACGTGATTAAGGGCTGCGATAACTTTTCATAGCCTCTGTCAATGACGGCAGAAAGAAACGAAAAATCAAATTATGTTCGCATCTTTTATATTTTTAAAGATGAGACTTAACTTCTTTTTTTTAAATGGAATTTTAAAAAAAAGAAGAAGAAGAGAATAATAGCACGAAAATTACGGTATCCCAGCTGTATAAAATGATTCCAGTTCTTCAATCGTAGTGTAAGCTTCAAAATGAGTGGTTTTCCACCATCTTCCGGTTCCTTCCATCACGTGTAGCCCACATGATGGCGGCGGAACGAAACAGTAACAATGGGAAATAACTCGTCGTGCATTTTTGACGTAACTTTGTCGTCCCCTACATTATATTTCCAATAACCAGGAGCCTCATTCTGCTTGTTTTCCCCGACAAGATCACTGATCTAAGAGTTCGGCAAGTGTGGAATCCACACGTGCCAGTAAACACCAGTAAATTTCACGTTGACGCTGACGTCACTTATATACTGGGTCGGTTCCGCTAGGGGTCGCTCTTAATGTTGCAGATATTGACCGACAGGGTTTTTTTTTTTTTTTTTGCAACGAATGCTGAGTACTTACCAAATGGCGCGTAACCCTGTGAGTGCCGGACGCAGACGACTATCAGAGCAGCTAAAAACGGATAACTTCCACTCATTTTACTGGTGCTTTAAAACAAAGAGGAAAAAAAAAGACAAAACAAGTAAAACAAAACACGTATATTTATCGCACGGAGGTAGTTAATCGCGAGATTATGCGGGGTCCGGTTAAAGCTGTCTCACAAGATTTCTCTTCTACTTTCACTTTCGGTAAAAAAAAACAACAACAACATCCACCACCACCACAGACGTCACGTCGCAACCAAATTATTGGCCATTTTAGAAAGTAAGGAGCATACAGTTTATCACCATCCCGTTCTGGATTATCACCTAATCCAGCGAAGATCTTATTACACTCCGAACGAGTCATCATCATAACGATCTTCTGTCTTCACATGGTGTTTTTTTTAGCATTTATTTCTGCACACACCCCCCCATGAAAACCAATGTACGTTTATTAATTTAATCGCATGAAAAACCCTAGCTAGACTAACTGCTGCGCGAAGGACATGGAAGCTGACCGCCGTCGAAACAGGAAATTAACCCTAACGGAAACACCGAATTTTTCTCGTTTGAAAGTCGGTGCTTATGGTGGCCGGCGATCGTGAGATAACACGATCGGCCAAGACATGGTCGTTGGAATTAAACCAACCAGACGCTTAGCTCCAGTAACTACCGCCTACCTGAAGAAAGAACAATAGATCCTTGCAAGGTATTGCGCCTTCTCTAACTTTAAAAATTCGGCCTGGTTGATTTATTGTCCTGGAAGGGAGGGTGGGTCTTAGTTGTGCAATTTTAAGAAGAACGACTTTAAGCGAAGAAGGGCGTGATGTCTCCTGCTCCTCGGATTATATATACGCTGGTGTCACATGGAGGTAGGCGCGTGACAGATCTCAAATGGCTATTAAGTGTATCCATCTTCTTGTATTATACGCACGAATATCTGTCAAAGGTGGTACGTGTAGCTCAGCCGTGGGCACTATTTCATTTTTAATTAGTGAGTCACACTGCAAACGGGACTTAGTAGTAGTAGTAGTAGTACTCTGACTGTGGTGGTGGGGTTTCGTTAGGGGCCGCCTTAGATAAAGGCCCTCGGCGCACACGACCTCCTGGCTACTTTCGATTTCCGCGCCTTTGCGGCGAAACAGCTTCCCTGTGCATAGTGAGCCAGCCGGCCGGCCGGACCAGTGGGAATCGCCCGGAACAGCCACGTGAACTAATGGCCGTCTCACCTCTCGAGGGGCCCGTTCCTCTGAGGAAGTTACCTGACTAATAAGGTGGGAGCACCGTGACGCGGTAACAGCGAATGGTGGAGGTTAACCCTCTCAATTTCGGCCTAAATAAGTTTAATAAAATTGTTTTATCACCAGTTAAAAAAGGAATATTTTTACTCTAATTACGAGTGGTTTGTTTACCCAACTACTAGATTAAGTTTCAGCCCTTCTGTACGAAGTAAATCTTTACAATATATGAACTATACTTCACGATCTTAGTTTACTTTAGAAAAATACACACAAAAGATAAAATAAGCACAATTCGTAAATGATTTATCGTTCCTTTCTGAAGAAAATCCTGGTTGTAGAAGTTTTCTGAAGACGAATTCTTCACATGTAAGAATGCTGCCATTTCGAAAAGGTGGAGATCTCATGTCCCCGGTTCAGAAAGTTCTCCCCTTTAAATTTGTCTTTTTGTCTGTATGAAAGAATCATTTTACTTAAATAGAACAAAGATAGAACCATTATTCATATTTTCTTTTCAATGGAACGAAGAATCTGTACACTTTGCCCTGTATTTAGAAATGAGTCCAAAGCGCTTTACCGGTGCGTGTGAAACGTTCGTTACATGTGCCCTGGAATATCAGGAGGGTCTTCCAGGTGGGAAATACAGAAATAGGGTCTCGGACGTTCTGGATACAGGGGGCAAGAGCGAAAGGGATTTCAGTAAGTAAAAGGTATATCATAAACGCTTCAGCTTTGGTTTAATTTGTTTTCCCTTCGAAAATGAAGTGACAAATAATAAGGTTCTACCTTTAAAATAATTACGTTAATAATAAACTTTAAAAAGTGGACGGAAATGCCAACTGGTTTGGGATTCTTTTGAAAAGAGAAGAAAATCCCCCCCCCCAATCGACAACAAAGACAGGTGATTCACCGAGGTTACTTTGCGAAAGTTGTCTCATTTCTGCCTCAGATCGTCGTTATTAATGCGATTACGATTGCGGACAGGTAAGAACCCGACCACATAGCCGTCTTTATGTTAAATTAAAAATTAATCGTTCTCAAAATCTTCAAGCGATCGTAAGAATAAGTCATTTACTCAATTTATACAAGAGGTATAGGTTTAAGCATGCCTAAGGCTGAGGAGGATATCGTCGGAAACCTTTACTGAAGGGATTTTCCAGCGAGAGAAATGGCTGAAGACTTACTTTCTTTCGTATTGTTCTTTACGGTTAGCCGCCGAGACCGAGAAGACAGAGAGTTCTGGTGTTTAAGCTGACAGATCACCACCCAATGATGAAGACTGGAAAATGGGGCGGCTCATTTTATGTTAGCCTTTACCTGTAGCTTTTTTTTTTTTTTTTTTAGCGCCGTCACGTTGTCAGTCAATCTCTCAGGGGCTGTGACCAACGAACGTCGACCTGACGTCACAGGTAGGTGAAGTCAGTCATTTCCTGTTCTACGGTGCGCCCCAACCGGCCAGAAGTGCCACCGTGAGCTGCCGCGCCAGACATATTAAGATGTACTACAAGAGCGATTTACCTTTACCATCCCGTCCGTCTGATGTGCGCTACGGCAAACGTGTGGAAACGATAAATTCTGGGAGAATGTCGCTGTCAGCCTTGCAGTATTTACCTCCCACAGAAAACTCGCACCTTCACCTTAAAATGGCTCCGGTTTTTTTCAGCCAATAGATCATCACTTTTCAGCCGCATCAGCATCTTTCACTAGGCAGTTTACACGCTTTACGTCTTCTGTCGCTTGTTAACTACTGATTTTCCTCTAAATACAAGGGTCTCTCTATCAACGAAAACCAGAAAACAACTTCCGGCCTGGCCGTGTGCTGTATTCTTCACTTGTCCGTACAATTCATCATTTTTCCTATTTACAACATTTCCGTGTTTTGCTATTTTGTGAAGAATTTACACGAGTTATTTCTCCCTACACGACCATTCTTATTCTATGCTACAACCTAATTTTCTACAGCAATCGATTTGAATAGAATATATTATGAGACACACGGGATGGATGTATCCTGCTTTAACTTCAAGGATGAAGTTAACTTTCAAATGAACCTGAAAATAAATTTAAATACTTCATAATGTGGGCTGCAGCCAGAACACTCGAGCACTGCCATCACTAACGGACACCTTGTGGGCAATACGTCATCAGAATGACGTCATTGTCAGCTGATGTTCAAACTTTCTTGTCAAAGAAAAATGTTAATTAATTATCTAGCAAAGCAAATAAAACAGAGAAATAATTTTAAGAAACTGTAATGACAATATTTGAAATGATACAATTTCTACACACAACAAATATTTGTTTAAAAAAAAATGTACTATTATTTTAAACTAGATTAAAATTTAATATATTGTACAAAAACTTAATTTTACTTATGTTCTAGGGTTAGTAAGTCAGGAGTATATTTCAGTGCTTTGAGACTTCAGACTTTTCTTGTAGTATGTGAAAAAATTTGGTTAAAATCTGCTAGATTACATTAGGTCAAAAGATATTAGTCTCGATAAACATTTCCCAAAAGTATTATTTCCACTATTTATTTAAAACAACTGTTCCCACTTTCGCAAAAAAAAAAGAAGGTTAATCGTCTGATTGGCTAATTTTAAGTTGTCGAGCAGTGGTTGGGTGAATCAGCAGGGCTGCAACAAACTTCCTAGTGTCAACTTTCAGTTTTGCAAAAAAAAAAAAAAAATCTTGTAATAATTTTTCTCTCAGCAAATATGCTACTGAAGAAGCTACTTAATCCTGAAATAAAAGACTATCGCATGAAATGGGTTGAATTTCACCATCAGAAACAAACTGTAAAATAAGTGACCGAACCAAGGGAAAACAAAGAGAATCAAGACTCTGAACTCTGGGAAACCTGTTTTTTTTTGTCATCGATGAAAAAACAATACGAGTAAAAAATAAGTGCATTACCTTATTATGTGTATGCAAGAACCTTGGAAGACCTAGATAATTAACAGTCAATCACTATACAGGTAGGTGGACAATCAAACCATCAATCATGCTGTTAATAATCTAATGAAATTTCTGGACACCAAAGACATTTCTTGTTGATAATGGATGCAGCATACTACATGGTAGCCAATGAAGAGTACTTAAGCAACTGTACACTTATTTTGTATTACTTGCATCACTCATCTGCTGCCCAGCTGTGCTTTACAATTAAAGGCACAGTACCAAGATGATGGCAATTTTAATAAGCATGTCAAGGATGCCGCTGCAAAGAAAAAGCCTGAAGTTATGTTCCAGGTAATTAGAACACCACCGTAATCTGCCATTATGAGATGAGAAAGGTGACTCAATGCTGCCTTTTAATATGTAGATCACCTACCAGAAGTTTGGGAAATCATGAATAGCTTTGAAAGTAATGAGATGCTGGTAGTAAAGCAAATGCTTCAAATTCAGAATTGGCCAGCAACTTGCTGGCTCTGAAGCAAAATTATCAGAACCTTCCCATCCTACTAAAATGGAAGGCAGCAGCTATGTAATTGAATAGGTATATGAAGTCACTGCATTTAAGTTCTGATAGATATGAAATTCATGTGTACATTAAAAGATGTTTTCACACAATCAGTGTATGCTTTATGGCAACAATGCCAGCCAACCTCCACATTAGTGAAGAAAAGTTTCTCCGAGCTAAAATAAACTGTTGGCAAAGAACTACATGTTTTTGCTGATGCATGTATGCAAGTACAGAGTCCATCACTATAATTCTGTCTGTTGATTTCATCCTCAACTGAAATGAATGGAACAATGTGTCCTGACTGGTTATAGTCAGGAAAGAATTTAACTATAGTAAATTACTTGGCTGACTTGTTTATTGTTTCTTCAGTTTTGGTGTAAGATATATGTAAATGCTTAGAAAGCAAAAACGTTCGTTAAAACAATAGTCACATTGTAGGATTTTAGGTCAAACTAAATATCCCCTTAGTCATTAGTGTTAAGGGTAGAAAACACCATAAAAATTACTATAATTCGAATTTTTTCCATTCAGTGAACCACTATTTATAAAATGTAGAGTTGTCTTATAACCCATGATTAGTTGAGCTCTATTACCTGATACATTAACACTAAAATCCAACCAAAATCAAGATAGTTTTAATTAGCATTTGGCATAGTTGAAGTGACATGGCTGCATCCTGTTGTTAGGATGCTAACATGTTTCTAATGTTTTGATCCAGCTCATCCTGCAAATATTCAAATTTTCTTTGTCTCATTAAAAATGTACAAAGGACATGTTTAAACAAAGATAGAAGCCTTTTATGGGTAACAGAGGGAGACAGGTTCACTTAAAATGGCAATGGAAGACCAGGCTGAGTTGAAGATGGCATGCAGGACCTGGAGAACTGCCTGTATTTGTGTGTGGAGAATATGGCTTATCAGCATCTAGAGCAAAAGTTTGTGTTTTCAGGAAGTGTAAGAATAGTTCAGATGTACTAGTCAGTGAAGAACTCATTATTGAGGGCTATAGACTCAGTGACACTCAGAGACTAGCTACATTTATGCAACAATTTCCACCCCGAAAATGTAGAAATTGAAGATATATATAATGGGCTGGTCTCAAATATAAAACTGAAATATGAGTTGTGCATTGCAGTGTTTGACTTTTGGATATGCTGAGTGAGAGTAAATTCTTTGAGGGCTATGCCCAAAGTAAAAAATAGGAATTGCCTTTGTGCAGGCTATACAGTTCTATGGTCGTAGGGGAATAACATCCCAACTAAAATTTATGTAACCAGTAAGGAGGCAGCTGTGTGTAGTATGGATACTTGGCAAAGGAGGTACACAGGCCTGCTGAGGATTCAAATACAAAAAAACACCATCCTTTGTTGGAAGAGAATAACTGGAGATAGGTGAAAACAAAGTGACGTGTTCAGTGATGTGAAATCATCTTGCGGTGCCATCTAAAAAAAAATGGGCAGTAACAGGAAAGTACTTGGAGAAGTTCTTCCTATCTACTGACAAGACACTCAAGACAAAAAGGGAGAAAAAAAAACAGCATCTTCTGAAACCTTAAAAGGACAGAGAAAAAGCGAACACAAAAAGCAAGATAATCAACAGAAATGCAGTGTATGAAGCTGGAGGATTTTGAACTAATGTTATATTGTGTGCCATTTATTTATAACTATATTTCATGTTTATAGGGCAACTCCATAAATTTTTCAAACTGAAAAATTGTTATATTACAAAGTTGACATTTTCAGGGCAGATAAAGTAGGTTGCAAGCTTCAAAATTTCCTAGAAGCAATATTCTAGAGCATATACTATGCTTTTGATGGTTTCAATTTCAATTTCATATCTGTCAAATTGAACCAGCACATCTTGATTTTGCTTCATTGCAGCCCTGCAAAAATTAAATTTGGGATTCCCAGCAGCAGCTGTCAGATTATGTTGTTTTTTTGTGTAAATAGTTGACTTTTGACCCTGGTAGCAAATCTAATCATGTAACCTCTCAAAGTAGGTTAAATCATTTAGGTGGAAAATATAATGTCTAAATTACCAGGAATTTTCTCGGGTGTAATCTATCTGTAAAAAGCATTTATGATAGTAAAAAAATGTCGATGAAGTAATGGTAGTGTATTAAGTCCACTTTACAGTGGCAGTCGGCATTTCTCAAGTAGTGCACACTAATTATTACCCACTGCTGGCCAGGCCTCACACAGTAAAGTCAGCGGGGCACAAAGCTATTCATATCCTATACTTAGGTGGGTGTTTTAGTGGATCTACTCGAGGTGAAAAATAGTCTGGGCTGGAAAAGCCCACCCATCCAAACTGTAGGTGGTAACAGCGATATTATCTAGACTAACTGCAGTCATTCATTTTCAGATTTCCCACCACTAAATCCAGACCATGCTAGTTCAGACATATTACAAAGATTTGTTCAGAAGTATCAAGCATGGAATACATGCTAATTAGTTTTTATTTATTTTTTTTAAATGTCTGAAGAATATTTTTCTTTTTTTTATAAACGTCAGGAAAAATAATGTCAGTTATAACAACGAGTTATCTCCCATGTTGCACTTTTGCTTAATGCTAGGGTGTATGATTCCAATACTTGTGAAAAAAATACCTTCCTACAAAGCAGTGCTATAACAACTGACATATTACTCAATTGCAGTGTAACCTGGCTAAAAAAAAAAAAAAACACTTCAGAATTATGGTGCAGATCCTGGACACCTGAAAGACAAGACTGAGCTTTCAGGTTTAGTTAAGTGCTCCAGTCAACTTTTGTAGCATTGCATTGAGAATAGGAAGGATAATTCCAGATTCCATATACCCAAGCTTTCACTAAAAGGTGTATTTTGCAGAGTGGAGTTTCAGAGGTATCTTTTTTAAGGGAGACATAAATATTAGGACATTAATATGTTCAAAACAACTCATCCAAAAGCAAACAAGTTGTTCTGCAGACACACACACACACACACATACATATATATATATATAATTTTTATTTATAAAAATTTTGCAAGGAAAAAAAAGTGTAAATACACAAGTATATAAAGTTGAATTCATTTTTTCTCTCCATCTTTCTGTTTGGCTGATCTTGCAAATTGCTGAACGTTAACTAAGGAAAATATGAGGTGTTTAGGTAGAGCTGTTAAAGTTTCCAGGAAGAAAATTATGTTATAAAAAAAAAAAAATAGATAAAGAAAATGTGGAAGTTTATAGAATAAATGCTGAACTGATTAGCTGAATGTTCTGCTGTGTACATGTACAAGTGATGCAGATTTAATGTCTGCAGTTGTAAACACTGACATCTTTGACTTTACCTCTTAATTCATATCATTCCATCAGGGTGAAGTTGCTTTTGGGGTTGTACTTTTCTCTCTCAATCAGTCTGGAAGATTCTGTAGTCAATAAAAAATCACATGCCTACTGCAGCACTGTCAACCTGTACCCAGTCCAGTCCAGTCCACTCTCTTATGTGCAGCCAAAGTGTGGATTTTCAAAGAAATAGTTAATAGGTCATAAAAGCTACGCCAAACAACAATAGAACATATTTGACCTAAATAAATGTTAATGAAAAATACAAAAGGCTACTACTAAAAAAAAATTAAGAACAATAAAAGCTGCTGTGGTCTAGAGACAATTATGACCTGCCTAGATTGAAAACAATATAAATAGCCAACTTATCTCATGTCTTATACACAGCACCACCTGTAACATTAGAAATTACAGTGAATGCTTTGTTTTCATTATTCAAAAACTTGCAGAAATTTAAACAAATATGAATATGTGCTAAGGAAAAATAAACTGATATAAGAATTTTTTTTTTTTTTTTAAATTTGAATGTTGTTGTTAACTACACATTTTAGCACATTCATAGCTTCCAGAAAGGATACAACCACCATTGGTTTGTTGTTCACTACAAAACCATTTGTCTCTTCTAGGGCTAATTTTGCAACTTCCTCACTGGGGAATGTAACAAAAGCCTGGCCTTTCATTCGTCCTTCTTGCATCAGACGGATATCAAACCTGCAACAGTCACAACATCCAGCTTCAGTTCCAGTTATATGGATACACATAAAACTAAAATAAGCAGATATTTTGATGGGCAACAGGTTAGAATAATGAGCTTGAATTGTGTTTGTATCTAATGAAAAAGCCACAACAGATTTTACAGAATGCAAAGTTAACTCTTTTCTAAGACTGGGAAAGAAATGAAAACTCAGCTTGACAAATGCTTCTTCTTTTTTTTTTTACCTGAGGTTTTTGCCAAAATGTTTGTTTAAAGCATTTGACTTAAGCCTTTAAGGAGTATGTCCATATATTTAAGGGGAAGGAATATTGACCCTGACAGAATAATTTTGTAATTATACATTTGCAAGGTTTCTCAGGTTGTATGGAGCCGAAAAGCCTATACAGCAAGAAAATCAATCAGATGCAGACTCACTTGAGCAGTTGGACTGACAACCAATGAATGCATATGTTTCTAACAGTACAAGCAAATTTTCTCTCTCTTAGTGTTACAGAAATTGCAACCATTGTTAAAAATGTCTACCAAAACTTGAAAACAAAAGATAATAGATATTTGGTTTTAAAAAAAGGTTGAAATGAAAAGGGTTAAAGAATTTAGATAAAAAAATGAAAACACTGGCAGTAAAATTAATAGATATTCTGATAGGTAGTGAGCGTGCACACTCATCATGGCCAGTGGTGTTTAGCATCTAATGGTTTACTTCCATTCTTCTTAATCCACCCAGCTATTCATTTGCTTTCACTGATAGTCAAGTCAAAAGATTTTCTCAAAAAGATCATATACAATGTCATCTGTCTATTGAGCTGCTGGAACCCTGTGACATGACTTGTTGCTGTATGTAGCATGAGTACTCATTAAGTATAACAAGAAAAGCAAGATGCCAAACATTCTTTAATAAGCTAACCTACTCACATGTACTTTTCTTCCTCAGATTTCCATTTCACATAATACCCATAGATCTTCCAAAGATCCTGAAATAAACAGACAGACATGGAACTGAGCACATGCACACAGATTAACAAGCAATGTGGCTTGGTTCTAGAAGCAATACCAAAAGTATCTGATGCACAAAATTTCTATAAATAAAGTAAAAGTAAATAACAGAGTATATAGTAATCCAGCTTTAAAATATGATATTTATTTTTAAACAAGTTCAATTGTATTTTATGTAATTGATAATTCCTCATAGTTGCAGGCACACAACTTGTAGTCAATGAAACCAATTATTAATAAAGAACAAATTATATTAAGCATGTCATAAAAACAAAAATATTAGTTGAAAAATTCAGGCAGAAAGAGCAATTATAAAGAAATTAAATAATAGTTAAACACATTCCTTAAAGCTGCTGTGAGGTAAAATCAGTAACACTGTTTGTTCTTGCAGCACTCAGCAGGGCTTAAGTGACATTACTAACCAAACAGTCATGCCTAACCTCACCCATTCTGGCTGCATCAAATACTCCCTAACTTACGTCTTCTGTTGTCTGTTTGGACAGGTTCTTTATGTACAGTCGGCTTGAAGGTTCTCCAGGACAGTATTTCTTAAATACTGACAATTCTTTCATTTCTGATTAAAAGGAAATAAACAAAAAAAAGCAGTATATTTATAAAATAGGAAAGTGTAACATAATGTATTAATTTGTCACAACAGCAATGGACAGGCATCTTGCGTGAAGACCAGAACTCTTACGTGCTGAATCACCCTATACTATACTGTACTGTAACAATTCCATTTTGCCTACATACTTGTAAACCACAACTTTTCTACTTGCATTAACCAAATTAGACCAGCTTAGCACTGACATCATCTAGTCTCATGGCCATGATTTCCCAGGGAATGACTGACCAGCCACCATGCCAATTATCAGGTTAGGAAAAGAAAAGAAAAAAAACTACAAGCACTGATCACATTTCGTATCTGGGCAAACCTTTTGAAGAGAGACGCCCTTTCCTCAACTCCTCTGCTGAAACGTAGTCTTTAAAACTTTTCTCCTTCCCATCACGTTCATTTTCTGTTTCTTGCTTTGGCTGCAATATATAATCAATGCGCAGTTTAAATACAATTATGACGAAGTTTCAAGGTAAATCTTGTCTAGTAAAGAAAGACAATGAAAAATCTGTGCCTGTAAGAAAAATGATAAATTGAAGGGAAAACTTTGACAAAGGTTTTACTCACTTTCTCAGTAGGTTCGATCTTTCCAAAACTTCCTGGTTGAGTCTCTTCCAAAGCAATCGATGATCCATCATTAGAAGCTATAATAAAGAAATAATATACACTGACATTCAAAATTTTAAGCTAATCATACAAAATCTTAGTTATCTTCCCTTTTAAATACCTTATGGTTAATGCATTACTGCAGCAAAAGAAAAAAACCCATGAAAAATCAGATGGACCACATATCAGACTATGTAAATCATTAACTGCTCTAACTGAGAGGTTTCCAGCTGTTACTCCAACAACCAATCCAGCCTCTTAACTGTCTTCTAGTGACAGAGGTTGGCATGCTGACAGTTTCAGAAAATATGAGGTCAGCAGTAATTTGGCTACCTATTAAGAAAGTATCCTCTCTAGACTTTCAAAACAGTAGCCTTTCTTCCAGCTTAGTGGATTCTTTTTCTTCCCTGGCCCTCCCTGTACCTTTATGGGTGAGTCAGATGACTATTATGTTAATGATTATTTGCACATCATCTAGCTTAATTCCAACTTCCTTCACAATTTTCTCTTGCGAGTAACTAGCTTTATGAGTGGTAAACCTGAATAAGTTTGTTTCACATGAAATTTTGTCTTTAGGTTCCATTTTCACCTGTCAAACAAAGCAATAGCAGCTATTGATAATGAGGTCCATTAACATTCAAACAAAAAGCATACTATGAGCTAACATTTAAATTAGTAGTAAGAACTGATATAGGATAAACATATCATCACGTTGTCACTAGGAAATCATTTTACCATTCACAGAAATACCATGCTGCTCAATAATTATGCAAAGAGCCTGAAGAGATAGCAGTTTCACGAAGAATAGTATATGCGTTCTGATACATGATTCCATGAATTATTAATGGCTTCTTTTGCTGGGATAATGCATTTTCTTTACCAATAGTGTTGAACAGGCAGATAATAGTGTTTTATATGGTCTGCCATAATTTTGAATGCCAGTATAAGTATATTTGTGTTTCTATTTCAAAATCAAAATGCAACAATAGCATCATGCATGATAATTTTTCTAGTTTATACTTTATACATTTATTTATGAAATTGCAATAAGAAGTAAACCAACAGTTTACTTTTTGTTTATGATGTGGCCTTTTCTGGAGTTTTAGATGTACCAGAGTTAATGCTGTGCTAGTGAATTATACAAATCAGGGTCTCCACAATATGTGCAAAGCTTAACTCTCTGATTCCAGCAAAAACACCTGACTGGAACACAATCAAGAACAAGCATATACCAACCTTAAAAAAATAATAATAATAAACATTTTTTATGTACATGGAAGTGTCATTCTATGAGTCAAAAGTAAATTGTGTCTTCTCACAATTATAAAGTTTATCAATTTAATATGTAACAGGAAGATGTGTGAGTGCTGATTACTACATAAAACATCTTGCACAAGGCTATGATGACTTTATGTAGCTAGTCAGAAGCTTGGATCACATTAAAAATTCTGCAGAGTGTCTTCTTCAAGCACTATCATCTGTAGCTGTAGACATGCTTGATGATGTTGCATAATTCGATAGTTACCACTAACGAGTGAATGAGATTGCATCTCCAGACATCAGTGTGTGATCATCTAGTTAGAGTTGGTTTATCAGAAAAAGCAAGTCAGGTGAGTGCTGGAAATCAAAATTATCAAAGCTGGAAGCTCACTTACAACACTGTAGAGCATCAAACTTCAGTACGATTTCAACAGAGAAAGAAACCTAACAGGAGAATGCAAACTGAAAAGGTGATAATTGAAAAGTAGTAGGATCTATTAAAAATTTTCTTTGTGTGTGTGTGTGTGTGTGTGTGTGTGTGGTGTGTGGGTGTTGTTGTTGTTGTACTTGTTCCTATTTCTTGTCAATGCAAATGAGCAGATAAATAACACTGGTCAACACAATATTTTTGGCAGGAAAAGTGAGACTGGTTTCTGGGGTTTTCAAGGGCGCTGAATCCGAATCTGACATTTGTTTTTTCAAGTTGGCTCTAGTTTTGGAGATATCACAGGGGGGTCGTTCGTCTGAAATCACCCATTCGCGACCATAACTAAACGTACAAAAAACGGCTAAATAGTGCAAAAATGTCAGATATTGATTTTTATGATAATCCAAAACCACAAAGACAGTGTAAAATCTCAATCTAACAAGTTAAGTTAGATATAACATCATTTCATTTATTAATAAATGAACACTTTTCATATATTTCGAGAATATACAAAAAATTTGCTAAAAATTTGCTGAATTTTAATTCTCCAAGGGAAAAAAACATTTACATAATCAGTTATATATCATAAATTAATGCAAAGCATTATTATACACTAGATTCTTAGTTACAATGAACACACAAAACAATATTTTATTCACAAAAGTGAAATTGACGTTTATACGATTTTCGCTTGTGAGCAACTTTCGGGCAGTCTCTCAAAAGGTTCCAGCAGTAGTCTGCCATCATGTGCTCATCCCATTTGCCTTGATACCTCTCTTCCATTGTTTTGATGTCTTGATGGAATCTCTCTCCTTGCTCCTCACTGTAATCACCAAGATTACCAGGAAATCTGTCGAGGTGGCTAAACAAGAAATGAACTTTGATGCTCACATTTGCCCCTAGTTTTTCGTATGCAGTAAGCATCTTACGGACCAATTGCTTGTAATTGTCAGCTTTGTGATTTCCCAAAAAGTTTGTCACTACATCTGTGAAGGACACCCAAGCATTTAACTCAACCATGTTCATATGATTAGTGAAGTCAGAATCCCTCATGAGCGTTCGAATCTGAGGTCCATCGAAGATGCCACCTTTAGCTTTTTCGATGGAAAGACCTGGAAATTGCCTGCATATGTACTTGAAGCAATCCCCATCTTTGTTCAACGCCTTAACAAACTGCTTCATGAGCCCTAGTTTTATGTGCAATGGAGGGAAGATGATTCTATCCCTGGGTACCAAAGGCTCATTGATGACGTTGGCTGTGCCGACTTCGAGACTTTCTCGTTCTGGCCAGTTCTCCCTTCTCCAGTGCTGGATTCTTGCTCTGCTATCCCACAAACAAAGAAAGCAGGGATACTTTGTGTACCCACTTTGCTGACCAAGCAGAAAATTCACCATTTTCAAGTCCACACAAATCAGCCATTTATGAGTGTTGTAATTTAGCTTTTCAAGAACAAATTGGATACCATCACTCTTCTTTCATCTTGGTAGAATGGCCAAGTGGTACAGGAGCAAACTTATTGCCATTATGCAAAAGTACACTTTTAGACTTGCTTTCGAGCTATCTATAAAGAGACGCCAATCTGCTGGGTCATATGACGAGATCCCCATGCAGTTAAGAAGTGCAGAAACGTCATTACAAAAGATCAGGTCATCTTCTTTAGAAAAGAAACGAAGCAAGCTGCCTTCCCTTGTCCTATAGTATGTTACTTTTGTGCCAGAATCAAGAATGTTTTTTCTCTTGGAGTCGTGATGCAAGAACTTCAGACTGCTCCTTCGACAAACAAAGGTCTCGCACTAGGTCATTAAGTTCAGATTGATTGAAAAGCTGAGGGCCATTTGAGGGTTCTTCATAGTCACTACAGCTATCACCACTTGATATTGAAAGATCAGCTGGAATCTCTTCGGTTTCATCATCATATTCAGGCAGACTGGTGAAAACAGGCACAGGTAGATCCTCAGAGTGCGCAACAGGACGGATAGCAGAATCCAGGCTCGGATACTGCCAATTTGCTTTCTTGTGCTTGTTAAACCCCGTCATGTCATTGATACAGAAGTAGCAGTCATCAAAATGATTCTTGGGCTCTCTCCACACCATTGGTACAGCAAACTTCAACTTCAGCTTACCATTGGTCCAACCGCGGAGACTTTCTACACAGGTTTTGCACACCATATGTGGGGCCCAAGACTTATCTTGGTCACCTAGTTTCATATCGAAGTATGCTTTGTACGCCCTCTTGACAAAGTCTGTAATATTCCTCTTTTGTTGTGCCATCATATACTGTCCACAGATGTAACAAAAGACATCCGGTTCATATCTACAACGTCTTTTAGAAGAACTCATTTTCAACTCTGGAATAAAAAAGGAAAAGAATTAAAAAGAAAATTCTTAAATACTGTTTTAAAAACACTACATACATAATAATTATTATGTATTTTCTGATATTATTGAATCATTATAATGATTATAATCATTATAATGATTCAATAATATCAGAAAATTATTATTTACTGCTTCTATATTGAAGTATTTCAGGGAGAATTTTAGCAGTTTAGGCTTATTTGAGGCTATCAATATCTTCTAAACTAGAGCCAATCAGACAAAACCAATGTTATATTCGTAATCAGCGACCTTCAAAACCCCAGAAAACACTCCTAGATGGTCTGCCAAAGAAAAAAAATAAAATTTGTTGACCAGTGTAAATAAACAATATATGCATACGTTTTGCAGGCATTCCTGCGGCACCATCAACAACTGCCTCTGAAATTTTGAACTGAATTTTCTTCTGCTGCAGCTGCTGACTCTGATCAAACACTTCACTGGTTTTCATGGCAGGTGTGATGGACAGCTTGGGAGCTGACGTTTCTTGTGACAGCCTTGGTTTCTTCCACATCCGTTTAACCAGCTTCCTCACTGGCCGCTTGATAGATGGCCTCTGAGCTGGCCTGAAAGGATGGAGAGGAGAAAGAAAACTGCCTCAGTTTGGTTTCTCAAACTGATGAAGAAGGCTTAGTTCTAAAGATCAGTGAAGTGAATTTATTTATAAAAGTTAAAAAGAAGAAAAAAAGAAAGAAAATGATATAAGATATGTTAATATTCTTAGATTTGAACACTGGTACCAAAACAATCCAATTTACCAGCAAAATAATTCCTGAGAAAAGAGAAAGAAACTGCACCAGTAACTAGACAAATATGCTTTAATTAGTCTGGCACAAGCAATTATTACTAACCTAGCAAAGACTGCAAAATCAACCTAAACAGACAGCTCCAGCAACATTTAAAGCAAAAGCAAAGGTATTCTGAACAAATTACCTGTCCTCATTAGGTGATTCTATTTCAGACTCCTCTGTGCTGGATACATCCATCTCTTCGGTCTCTAGAATATCAGGTTCATAGATTTCTGTCATATCTGCCTGCTGTGTATAACAGTAAAACCATTAGAGCAAAAAGACTTGACAGCTCACCCTAGTCTCCCATAATTCCTTGTTGGGGGCAAATCTCATAGCAGACTTGTTTTTCTTGTAAAATAGATTCATTAAAGAAAAACACTTTTGCTTTCAATAGATCCACTTAATGGGAAAAACTGGAGACCAGTCTGACTTGTAAATTTTTGTGAAAAAAAAGAAAGAAAAATTAATGGTAAACAAATATAAAACTGAATATATATATATATAATAAACTATAATTAAGTAGATTCCATATTTAAGTGTTTCAAGTAAAAATTAAAGCAGTAGATGTACAGTTGGCTGAATCTTGTCAGTAAAAAATTAATGTGGCAAGGAATGTTATATATTTGCAACATACTATTGTCCAAAATTTTGAGAAATCATGATAATTATTATTGGCTATAATTTGAAGACATTTTTTGATTTCTTTCAGGCTAAAATTCTGAAGAAAAAAAAAACAAACTGATGGTTTGTTAAGCTGAAATTTTACACCAGGAAGGTTCAAAATCTTTTAATTTTTGGATAAAGAAGATTTTCCAAAACTAAGTACATAACTATGCTTGAAAGAACCCTTTCAGTAAAAATGAGTTACTGATGCATCAGTGAATCTTCCCTTTGCTTTTCCCACACCTCAGCAGATTATTACGCCGTGTAAACGAGACCAGTAATCAGTGTGTGTAGAGTTGCATCTCGTCTCTGCAGCAGTACTGAGTTGAGGGGTTCAGTGGTTTTCTGTTCTTTTTATTGTTACTGAAGTTATTTTTGCTGCCGCTGACACAGACAGGCCAGACATTTTCAAAGAAACTCACACCTCTCATAATGACCAGTCCAGGGGACAATTCTAACACCCTGACTGTCTTCCCACCTTCACACTATTATACTTGAGCAGTGAAATTCAGGGTGCCGTGTTTTAAAAGACCTGACCACTAGTGACTGAAATAACCTGCTCAGGTGTTCTTCAAGAATATCATTGCAAAGATACTTCAAACTGATTTCATACAAAAAGAAAAAAAAAAGAAGTCAGGTTGTCTGTTATTCTTTCTACAGCATCACTATTTTGTAATTTCTGTTTTAAAAAAAATAGAAAATTCAAAGACATTAATGGATTTTCAAACAGCTGGCTTTACTGGTTGTCTGGCCCTGTTCATTTCTTTAAGGTATAGTGTCTATAAACCCTGTACCAGACTTACAATGGGTGGTGTTGGAGTTACAGCACCAAATGGCGCTGGCAAGTTCATCTTGTTCATCAAATGCAGCACCTGCAAAGGAATCAAATTTGGTGGAAGACTGAGAATTTATAACACACACCAACTCCCTGCTCACTTAGGTTAATATGGATTTACAACTAACACAATGAGTGTTTCTTTAATAATATGCTTACTATTTTAAAACAAAATATTTATAAAAGTAAAATCAAAATGAATAGATAAATAAAAATAAAACAGGCAAAGTCAGACTTGCAAAGATAAATAAAAATCGTCACCAAAATTTTAATTGGAAAAACAATGCAAGTATTCAGCTCCCACCCCAAGTGGTTAATAAGATTAAAGATAAATAAATAATATTGTCACAGGTAATGTGACCTTTCATTACAGATCTTTCTTATGATTTAAAACCAAAGATAAGGATCATAAATATTTTACATGTAGAATTAAAAAAAATAAGCATGCAAAATTTTATCATGTCCAACAATAAAGTATGCAGGCAAAGAAGTCATTCTGTGCAATTACTGCAACAGTCTTCAGTGTCTGTACATTGTTAGGTTTTTAACATATTTACTTTTTTATAAATAATGGCCAATTATTTGCCATAAGATAACGAAAAAGAGTTTAGTATTGTTCTAAATGTCTAGATGCTGAGGAGGAGTGGATACCTTCTCCTTGGCAAACTCATGTTTAAAGTCTAAGGACATCAGGGGGAAGGAGTAGGGAGATATTAGCCATGGTGATCGAGCCCATTTCCCAGATATGGTTGGGGGCTCTTGCAGAACCCCTCCTATGTACCAAAACTTTTCATTTTAAGATGTGAGGCTGGAGTGTCCAGAGAAAACCCACATGGGCAGCTGATGAAGAGGAGTGAGAATAAATCATGTCAGGGAGGCAAGTAAAACTTTGGCCTTCAACCATGGAGGTAGTAGAAACCTCAGCACGTATTAAATAATGTCTCCAGGTTATAAGAAGTTAGAGTATGCAAAAGAAGTGAAACTATCAGAGTTACAAAATTTTGGACTTAATACACTCAAATATAGAAAATCGCTATTGTTTTCAGAGAATAAGCAGTAACAAAAGTGTTCAGCTATCTGCAGTTACCAGATTGTTCCTTGTTGGCCCTCACTGGCTAACACCACAAAAAAAAAAGATCAAAGTATGGCAACAGGTCTTTGTGTCTTTAGCCTTCAATTTGTGGTACTGACCAGGTGCCATGCCCTTTTGGGTGTGGTCACTCAGTTACATGATGGAAAGTCCCCTGCTCAGAAAGAGTGTGGGTGAGGGATGCTTTTTGCCCCCGGCCTGCTTTCTCTGGCTGGAAAGGTTAGGCACCTCAGGACAGATTTTCGGACCAGAGATGCTGAGGCTTTTTTCTCCTAAGAGGTTTTTTGGCTGGGGAAGCAATCCCTCTAAATGGAGTTCACTCCATCTTTGAAGTGTTTTTGCTTCCATAACATGGGACATTTTGGCATCCCAAACCTTGGTCGTTTCTGGCCAGCCACACGAAGTGCTTCGGTGCCTCCAACCGGCCTTCACCAGGAGCTTCGCCCCACCTGAGGTTTCGGACTCTCTCCCTCCCTTCTCTTCAGAGATAAACACACGTACACGAACTTTACACTTACACACACATGTATAACACCACAAAAAATTTACAAAAAAGGATCAAAGCAGAGTTCTGGGGTATTGATGTCCAAAGCCTACCATTTGAGGTTCCAACCAGTACCACACCCTTTTTTGGTCATAGTAACAGGGAGTCGGCCCTGGTGGGTGGAGGTGTCGGTATGTGAGGCTCTCCACTTACTGGCAAAGTCCTCTGCCCACAAGGGTGGGGGCGAGGGATGCTTTTTGCCCTGGGCCCACCAACTGGCTGGGAAGGCTAGGCACTAGCTTAGACTGTATCTCGGACTGAGCGCACCGAGGCTTCCTCCCTGAGGGTTTCAGCTGGGGAAGCGGTCACTCGGTAGAATCTCTGCCATGTGGTATCGCCCCCACCCTATGGAATGTCAGGGCATTTCAACTTTTGGGGCCAGACCTTGGGTTGGCCTGGTCTCAATAGATGGAGGCATAATGTCTCCATTTAGGGTTTCGGCCCTGGCTGGAGCTTGTCTCCAACATGGACTATGGACTTCGGTCCATAGAGAAGAACTTACATTCCACTGAGATTTCGGCCTCATTATCCACCCCCTTCTTTTCGGAGATGCATCACATACAAAAACTTTACACGTACCAAACGACACAAACACCACTTAAAAAAAAAAAAAAGATCAAAGTGTGCACTGGTTTTGACTAGGTCTGCTATTTTTCCCTAGGGGTTAAGGTTCAATCGAGTCAGCACTGGTGTTTCAATGGGCCTGACCAACTGAGAGCTTGTATTGCAGGCTCCCTAGGTGGGGTGCAGGCATCAGCATGGTTCTCAGCCCTCCATCAGGGATCATAAGAACGTCAAAGGACATCATACTCGAGAGTTCCGGCCCAACCTGAAGCTGCATGCTTGTTCAGTACCTCACCCCACTCCGAAAGGAGAAAGCACGCATACACTTAAGCATTCTTTTCCCACACTAGCACCACCACAAAAATAAATTCCATTAGGCTCCATATTAAAAGACCTTTTTTTGTAAAGTAATGGAATTGTAAATGAATAGAATTACCAGCAAATGCAAGTTTAGTTAATAACGACAGTGTAAATCAATTAAAAAATAGTTTTGATAAAACTCTCTCTCTTCCCTGGAAGCTTTACACTGAGCCATGATGGCAGATTATGGCACTGCTGGAACATTCCATATCCTGCTTTTATTTTAAAATTTATCAACTTCCGCCATAAACAAACTTATTTTGAAGCATTTTTGGTTTACAACTGTTTTCTTTCCGATCTGTAAATATTTCTGTCAAGTGACTTATTGCATTCTAGGATAAAACCTAAAATGTGTTACGATATTCTTTGATTTTCAAGACAGAGCTGAGAACTCCCATTTTATGAAGCAGAGATTAGCCCCACTAACATCTCTACCTGCCCGTGTTCAATTATCTAAAGAAAAAGACGCACCAAGGTACCACCTGTTAAACTCTAAGAGCACTAATAAAATAAATAACATCACTATTATTTCTTATGTACTTTTTTAGAAATAACTTCCTGCCTAAACCATGTTTCTATGGAAAGAAAAACTAAAAGATTTTAAAATAAATATAATCCAGACTTACCTGGTTGTAAAATTTTGGATAAGAAGCCATCGCATTTGCTATGTTGGTCAGTACAGACACTGAAGGCAGTGGGTACCGGTAATGTAACCTTGGATTGGCAGGGTAGTTCAATCTGTGGCAAAACATCATTCTAACAAGATATATTACTGAAGAATTTACCATACTAGTCAAATTAGATATTTATTACTCTCTGTAGTACTTTAAAACTAAAAGATGGTAGAAATGAACGTAAAGCTTAAAAACAAAAAGCTTTTTCCTTTTATTGCATGAGACAACAGCCTCAATATGGCAGGTGGAATTCTTATCTTCTACATGATAAACCCCTGACTTTCAAGGTCTAAGGACGTCTGATGAAAGTGAGCTAGAAAGTGAAGGTGTTACTTTGGTGATCAATCGAGTTGCCTAAATATGGTTAGGAGTTGCTTGAACAGAGGCCGAGACAGGAGCCAATCAAGAGTTAGCCTCAGAACTTCCACCACATGTATCCAGAAACTCTACTGGAACTCTTCATTTTCAGATGTAGGAGGAAACCCCTTGTAACTGGCTGGTGAAGAAGTGCAAGAAGAAACTGTGCTAGAAGGTGTGACAAATTGAGCTGGTCTTGACCAAAAACTGAACTCGGGCTCTCAACCGTAACAGTCCAGCAGTCTACCATACGACAAATTGCTACCGAGTAAAAAAACAAGATATTAAAGAAAGTTTAGCATAGATTTTCCAGCAGTTTCAAACCAAGTGCAATATGTGGGTCTGCTCATTTTAGGTGAGAGATCTGCTTAAAAGATGATCTAACAGAGATGCTTAAATTGTTAGAGAACTTTGAGTACATAGATAATAATAATTTTACTTATTTACTGACAAATAAAAACTAAGACAATAATGAATTAGATTAGATAAGTGGCCTTCAAAATTGACTATTAAAAATATTCATTTAGTAACAGAAATGATTTATGTGAAATTAACACTAACCAATTGATAAACAGTATTAATATCTAGTTTTTTTTATTCTTACTAGGGAAGTTCAAACAAAATCTGATCAGATACCATCTTGATCATATTATTTCATTCAGATTTCATAAGAATGATCCTAGTATAAGACTTAATAATTATGGCTTTCTGCCTTCTTGAATAAGATAATTTAAATACATTTCTTTTTGAGTGAATGAAAAAATGAACAAACAAATGGACACACACACTCTCTCTCTCTCTTTAATGGAAATAATTATGGAAAAAGAAAAAAAAACTGAATATAAAATGCAAATAATGTGATAGAATCACATTCCATGTGTTAAAATGAGATGTTCTATAGTACAGTAATATGTTGATTACTGTGAATGGTGGTCATGCAAGGAATCAGAAAATGTCCCACCTGCAAAAGAACTATACAAGTATAGACAGTGACATCAATGTAGTTTGATGAATTCTATGGCTTGTGGGAAGTAAATATTGCAAGACAAGCATATAGAAATCAAAGTTTTAGCTATTTTGGATACTTCATATGGAAAATTGCAGCCTGACTGTATATTTCAGAAAAGGCTGCATGCAAAAGTCTAAGAGGATATGCAAAACTGATGCTGTTAACAATAAAGTGGTCAAGGAAGAAAACCCAAACTCTACAAAAGTGATGCTAAGAAAATCAGGGTCTGTTCTTTATGTGATAGACAATGAACTGGTAAATGACCTAGCTGTGAGTACGAGTGCTAATTTTTTTTCAAAAATAATATGATACACATAAGTGCATGGGCATGTAGCTGCCTGAGTCCCTTGCTGTGAAGAGAAAACCAAACAGCAGGGCTGAAATTGAGAGTACAGTAGAAATCAAACAGTGGGATGACCAAACCTGGAAGAAGGTGATTTATAGATGAGTCCAAGTTTAAACTGCTTGGCAATAATCTGGCAACAGTTTGTTTAAAGGTAAACTAGGAACAGTCAGTGTAAAACAGCCACAGTGAAACACGGGGATGATGTTTTTTTGCTATTGGTCAAGAGTGTTGGAGGTTTGCAAAAATCAGAGGTATACTGATGGCTGATAGGTACAGGCAGTTTCCCCATCCATCATTTCATTCCCTCAGGAAGACATCCTATTGGGAGAGGATTCATCTTCCAACATGGAATGACCCACAAGCACACGGCCAATATTCTGAAAAACTAACTGGAACATAGAGAGGGTGATGAAATCCTCACAACAAAAGTCTTGGCCTGCACGATGTCTTAATATGAAAAACAACGAGGCCACAAAGTTATATAGCTACTGAGAAAGCCTAGCAGCACCAAACACCATGGATGAATTGTGGAACATACTACAGAATTTTTGAAACAACATTCCACAGTCATATATTGATAACCTGTATGAGAGCCTGAAAAGAAAGTGTCATGCTCTGCATCAAGCAACAATGCACTGTATGAGTGTATTACACTCTCAGCTGCAATTATTCATTACCTGTGCATATTCTGTTTATGTTTCCAAAATTAATTCGAATACTGTATAATGCCCCCCCCCCTTAACCTATGCAAGGGCATTTTTGGGCCCCCGAATGGTCTAAACCTGCTGAAAGCAGAAAATGAAACTTAGCACTCCCTACAGTTGGTAACAGCTGAGCATCGATATGTAGAAACTGAACTATATGAGATTATCTCCAAATTATGATACACGCCGTGTAACACTGAATATACAGGACAGAGCACAGATCTACATGCAATGAAAGAGGAAAGAAAGAAAAACATTCAAACAAAAACGAAACAATTTCACTCCCAGTTGCTTTGTCAGTGGCACACAGGAAAAAACAACAACAACAACATGCAATGTATACAATCCAAAAAGAAAACTGCCCTAGAAACAGCACAACTCTGGGAACAGAGAAAAGAAAAGATAAAGGAAATAGTAATACATGAACAGACAACAAATCAGCTGCACTTGATTTTACAGTTTTATTACTGGATCTGACTTCATCTTCTACTTTGTGTTTAGCTGTTCCTTGCACTGCACCCACCACTTCTCAATACTACAATGTGCATCCTGAACACTCCAATTCATTGTTGTCTGAATCAGAATCCATGTTCTGCAATATACTTTTTGTGCAGGATGGAGCACTGAATATGTCTGTTTTTTTAAAAAAAGACATTTTCTTGATTACATCAGGAGACAAAGATTTCCATGCAGCATTGATCTCTTCTAGAGGCAGTGGCAAGACTCTGGCTTTCTCATTTGTCCACCCTTCATGAATGTGCGCTACCCATTTACCATGAAATCATTCCATACCTCTTTAATGTTTTGCCAGAGGAGCTAATTAATAGTACATCATCCAGTTGTACTAAGCTAGTGAAACCACCCAAAAACATTGCAACATCTGAGTTGCATCCAACATGTGTACACCTCCTTACTATCTCTTTAACTGCCTCAGTCCTGTGTGCCTTAAATGAGTTCCAAACAAGATGTTTTAGTTGGACATAGAAACCCCAAGTTTCACAGCCAGCAGAGAATGCTTGCAAGAATTGATGAAGCAAATAGTTTTTCCCCTTGCAAAACAAAAAGGAAATAGTTTTCATGACCAGTTGTTTTGAGTAAGATGGTTTCCACCCTGGTACAGTGCAAAGATGCACTTTCTGAGAGATGTTGAAAGAGACAGCTGACCTATCCATGTTTCCAATATCAGAAATTAAGTACTGGAAAAGTCATTGCATTCTAAAGATACATCAATGGAATATTTCCACCTCTTTCTCCAGTTGTTGAGGCAGTTTTTACACAGCAATTGTTTTCTGTCTCAAAGAAGTAGCATGGTGCTTCATCCATTTGCAAAAATCTTGTGCCTCAATTTTCATCTGTTTTCCTGTATGCCATAACCATAATGTTTGGAAAACCAGTTAAAAAAAACCTGTTGATCTATTTAAAGCATCTTTCAGTTTTTGCCCACCCCTGGAACTTCCTTGTTGCCTGAATAGTCATTGCGAATTTTTCATAGTTTGCAGCATCTTGCTTAAACTTATCATATAACTAGATGTCTTTGGTATTCTGACCCTTGATTCTATCTTCTACAGGTAATATCTGATGCATGGATTGAGTGAACGTGAGTAAAAATTAATGATGTAGAAGAAAGACCTAATAAGGTAAAAAAGAGCAAACAATAATCTGACATAATCACCATATAAGAATCACTTAGTAGCAGTAGCACATGATCAGCAATACAAAAGTCACATCGCAAAACAGGGAGCACTTCCCAAAGGATTACTAAACAAGGCAATATCCCATGAATGCTAAGGGGGAAAAAAAAGTATGTAGGTAGAGGGATGTGTCAACAAATAGTAAGCAAATATCAAATAATATCTATAAATGCATTGATTAAGAATCATAATATCTATGTAGTGAATTATTTGACAGATGATGTTTATGTGCTAAAATATTTATAAAAGGGGTTAGCATTTATTAAAGATATTTATGAATGAAGGCAAATGGATGTTTTAAATAACTTTTTGGGGCTGAAGTAGAAAGGAGCATTTATTGGAGTGTGGGCAGTGATTAGAATTAATATGGTGTGTGTGTGTGTGTGTGTATTGACACATACAGAAAGCAAACCTTTTCGCTAAATTATTGTTCAAAATATCCTGATATCTAAGTGTTCATATGATAAATTTCTCTCATACATTAAAGGATTTCATGCCATAAATATACACTATGTAGCATTATTTCATAGAATCAAATTAAATAAATAGATATTTATCTGAAAGCTAATGTTAAATTTTCATTTAAATTGCAGTTGACTTTAAATTATGAAAACAATGGCAGAAAGATATCTATCTATTTTATCATAAAAGTAATATCTTAAGTACAACATACTTTATAGGAAGATAAATTTTGTCTGAAATTTGCAGTCTTGAAACTTTCTCCCTGTTTAATACATTATAGCTTCCTGCCATGGTGAATAAATCAAACTAAATAGAAAATTACTTTGCAAAATGTGTAAACTTCTCTGTACTTACCCCCATTTAGCATATGCACTTTCTACTGGTAAAATCACTTCTTTTGTTTCTTGCTTATCCTTTATTTTCTTAGTTTGCTCAGAATTCCTGTGAAACAATCAAATGAGTAGGTAGGCAATACAATATCAGCTCTTACAAACTTCACTTTAGTGAGAATAAACGATTTATTGGATGGGCCAAGAGTAGATAAACTTAAATTTTTAAGACAATATCAGGCCAATTTAGTGGCTTTTAAGAATGTAAATAATCAAATAATTTCACAATTTCATTTATTTTCTGATCTTTTTTTATTTGAGAGAAGGGAATTCAGTCTAGAGTATATAATTTATTTCATTTGTGGTATTCTTTACAAGTATGCAAACAAATTAGTTCACTTTGATGAAATATATAACAACAATGTCTACTGCATGGTTTCTCCTAAGGTACATCAGTTAGGGAAACAAAAGCAATTATATGTTGTTTTTATTTGTTTTTTAAGGAAAAATATTACAGCTATATAGTTCATTCAATAAAGGAACATTAAAGTCCAAAGTTTTACTTTTTATGAAAAATTTCTAATCACACATTATAAAATTCATATAATATTTAAATGAATAATCTCAAATTGATACTTTAGCAACTGAGTCAGAATGGATACAAGCGCCATACAGCACTATGCACAACTATGACATAGTCAAACACAATTATGATACATATAAAGTTGTTTTCAGTCAGAAGGGCTATGCTGTCTTCTATACACATTTGAAAGTACTGAAACTAAATTTAATGAAATTCCCACAAAATTAGCGATTAAAAAGTTAGTCAGTCATTACAAAAAATACTTTTTATGGAGCAAATTAATTCTGCTTATTAAAAAAATTAAGAGATCCTATGAAGATGTTGTTAACCCTTGACTGGCACACAAGCACACACAGATGGACAGAAACAAATTCAGATGCATTAACCTCTAGAATATAATTTTCAAAGATGAAATGGAAGAGCAGAAGATGACTAAATGAAACTGGAAAGCATCTTTGTATTTTTTGAAGTGTTCTGCTCTACAGTACAATATACCTAATATCATCAATGATGCTGGGAAAATATCTCTGATGGCAACTTTTGGCATACACCACCACAAGGGTTGAGCCAAGGACCTCAAGTTGATGTAGTTGATTTAAAGCCTGAAAATTAAAAAAAAAAAAGAAAAAGTTAACATATTACAGCTGCACACTATAAAACTATATTACTATTAAGATAAAATTGTTTTTATACCATTTTAATAAGTCAGTGGATAATAACTACCATTTAAACAAACCCTAGTACTGTTGCAGTTTTTTTGTTTTTCTCATTTTCACTACTGTCATTTCTTGAAGACTGCAGTCTTAAACAATGAAAAAATCTTCAAATTGTTTTCATTTTTACACCATGCAACTGATATTTCTTATTCATAATTTTTAAAATTAAATTTTACAAAAAAAAATTCTGTTGCACGAGTAATTTCTATTTATTTGACATGGGCTAGCTGCACCCAAGAACAAGATTTAAGTATTTCATGGTTGTAATCTTTAACCCTCTGTATACCACCTGGGATGCATTTGCATCCAACTATCCTTCAAATCTGTCAACACAGGTTGAACCATAGGATCTGTATGGTACCTTCCTCATTGATATAACCCTTTGTAGTGACAAATTGCCAACCCTACGTTTTGCATTAAAACTACATTTAACTAAATATACAACTAGTTTACTATTGATTGTAGGCTGGTGTACAAATTTGCCCAGGTAGGATATGTGAGATAAAAACTGATAGGATGTATGGAGGGTTATGAATTGGTGGTCATGCAGCAAAGGAAGGGAGAAAACTCTACAAAAAAATATCTCCAGGGAAGTAATCAGCACAATATGACAGGAGCAAACCTTTGGCTAAAAATTGAGTACCAAGAACAAGCTATGAACAAGAAACTGGCTTTACCAGAATTTTTTTTTACCTTATGAAACATTCTTATAAAAAAAACATGAAGAAATGAAATTAAAGCTAATTTATGAATTTCCAATATCAGATACATTAAATCCTTGGTTATAAAGCCAGCGAGAGTCAGTACTTTCTCACATCCAAACTGAGATGTTCAAGCAATCTTTTCTCAATAATTTCTTGTGTGCACGCTATTATTATTTGCTCAAGATTTCAAACCCACCCAGTACACCAGAAATACTCTCATTGGTGGTGGCCAAAATTATTCACACGGCTGTTTTAAACAAAATACTTTGTGCATGTTACAACGGAAAAGTGTAGTTTCATTGCTATAAAGCCAATTAAGCTCAGTTTTGACACTGACAGGGAACTCTTTGCTAAATGCTCCTTGATGTGATGATTCTTGAAGAGAGAAAACTACAACAAAATATTATTTTAACAAAAGAAATACATAAAGGATAACCAAAAACAAAAGTCTTGATATAGATACATTTTCAAAAATTTTACAAGATTAGATTTATTTCTGTAGACTAAATTCAGAGAGGAAAGATTAAATGTTAATGTTTCAGATAATAGCTTTACAATAATATTAAGTTTAATTAAAGATGAGACTTGCTATTTAGTATAAGAAAAAAATCAACCAAAATTCTGAACAAAATAATTCAAAGAAATAGTGGCAACAATTTAAATGTTTCTTTAAAAATATTTAAATTATTTGAAGATTTCACTGTATTTCATCTTCATGCACTCACCTGTTTTGATTTTTCTTCATTTAGAAAGTTAGCAAATGCTGAATTTTTCTACAAAATAAAATAAATAAATGAATCTGTTCTTATAATAATAACAGTAAGATAAAATAAAAAATAAAAAAAACAGTAACTTTTACAAAAAACAATTTTTTAGTATATTTTTTTATAGTCATTTGAATTTTCTATAAATCTGTATTAAAATGTAGAATGTTCCGTTCACTTAATATTAATAAACACGCACAGAGTAGCAAACAATGTGCTTTTACAATTGTAAAATGAGTTTCCATGATAGTGTTTCCCTTTTTAACCCATGCTAAGAGTTGAAAACTTCCTTTAATTTGTTGTTTGGGTAAAATTAAGCTAAATTCTAAAAACGACCAGTATCAGAAATATAATCAATAACTCAGCACTATCAGAGTTTGATTCTATCAATCTAACAACTCTCAATAGAGTAATACTTCAGGATCAAGCTACAGTGCTTCATGAAATAAGTTGCTCCAACATAGTAAAAGACAGACATCAGCAAACTACCAAGTCAGCTGAAGTTTACTTGCATCATTTCCATCATAGAGAATTAAAACATTGTTCTGCTTCATCACTGGGACTGTTAAGACTTCAGGTAATCACAAGAAACCTCTCTATGAAATCAACTCGCAAAAATAGGTGCCAGACAGACATGATAAAGATCAACGATTTACCAAAAATGAAAAAAAAATTATTTTATTGCTTCTGTTTCCAACAAATGCTTCAGAGTGATTTATGGGTGCATTTTCAATTTTTTCATACATATTTTCATAATACATTTATCCAACACAGGTGCCACATCACAACTTTTGTTTCTCTGGACTATAAAACAACATTCTGGCCACATTGAAGTGGTCCAAGTTAAATGACTAGAAAGAGAGAAAGCAGAGTTATATCTTGAAATAGCTTTTCATTTCAAATTAGACTGGGAGGAGGGCATTATATATATATATATTTTTTTTTTCAGTAAAGATGCAAAATTGATCTGCATCATTTTTCTTTTGTACAGTCAAAGTTCACGTCACTGAATAGAATTTATTTTAAATGCATTACACAAGTACACCACAGGTCTACCGGCAGAGTTCAAAACAACCTATCTTCTAGCTCGAACACACAAAGCAATCTCTTTAAACTAAGCAATAATAAATAATCAATAATCAATACAATTTAAAAAAAAATAATAATAATAAAATAGTACTTGCCAAGGGCCCCTTTTTTTCCATAACATTCACTCTATTGGCGCCGAAATGCAAAAGCAAATCCTTTTTTTCATCAGTCGTTAGCTGAGAAGGCAGGTTACGTATGAGTAGTGTACTTCTCGCTTCTGCCATGGTGACTTTTGTCATTGGTACCCAAAACAAAACAAAACAAAAATATAATAAATAAATAAACAAAGCGTATAAAATGATTCTTTACTTTTCGTAGGAATTAAAAAAAAAAATAGGTGGGTGGGGGGGCCCGCGGTTAGGAGATCATTTAGCACTCCGGTCACAGCCTACCTGATCTGATGAATGTAACAACACCATTTACAGGCTGGTGTTGTTAGACGAGTTACCTCCCCCTGTAGTTGCGGGTAATCAGGCTCACCTGAAATCCGAGTCGCGGCTTCGCTAGGCAGGCAGGCAGGCAGACAGGCAGACAGACAGACCTTTCACAGAGATATCAGGGCGACAGGTTAGCCCTGACTTTACCGCCGCTGTGCCCAAAACATCCCCATCAACGCTGAGATCGCGAAGTCGTCACCTCCCCTCTCTCTCTCTCAACTTACCGGACGCGCAGCTGTCTCGCTCACCCGACCGTCTTCAGGAACCAAAAGACCTTGAAGGGGTTAACGCGGGAGGTATTCAGATCGCTGGCTCTTCCTTTCCCGACTCGCCCCACCCTTTTCGTGTGTTTTATTGTCGCGGCGGCGTCGCTACCGACAGCATCCGCCATTCCGGTATGCGCATCTCTCTCTCTCTCGCGCGCGCGCCACCTGGATTTTGGTCAGTATCCCACAGGGGCGCCAGGCGAACGACGTTTTTCTGGAACTCGCCCATCCGCAGAATCCCTGGAATTTTCTTCGAGATGGTGCCGTTCGTCACGGTGTTTCGATTCATGGAAAGCTTCCTGAATGTGTGTGTGTGATACTTACAGGTGTTGGTTATAAGCCCCCCCCCCTGGCTTTCGCGTTTGTTTTTCCTTAGAACGAAATTCGAGACTCGAACAAATTTGTTGTTACAGTGAAATTAGACAAAAGTGGAAAACCGGATCGAGTTTTGTCTGAGAGGGTTGTGCACTTTCGAACAGCTTCACTGCCAGAAACAATTGTACGCACAGTAAAAAATGTATTGTCAACTTTTCTGGAAATAAAGACAGCATATTTCTCGTCCCGGCAGCCGTATTAGCAAACAGAATGGCAGGTAAACGGCTCCTAATACCAATTTGACAAGTTATTTACAGTAATATAATTAACAGTAGTCCAACAGACCTCACGTGTAAACCCACGACACCGTTTATTAGTAGTATTACATATAACAGTAAATTTATTTAGAAAGTTCGTGCTGGAGATGGATACAGGTTAAACTAATTCCAGCAACCCTGCTATGCAAAGACTCGAAGAGCAAACGCCAAGAAAATTAGCAGCAAAGAACGTAGATGCTGTCTGTAGCTTTCTGTAAAATGTCTCTTGATTAATGTTTTTCAAAGACCACGTGATGGCGGGTTAGTGTTGTATGTAGTGCACTTACCTATCGCGGTGGCGGCTGCAGCCGATCCTTGATTGGTTCTGAAGTTTCGGTCAGTAGGCGCTCGCGCTGTTCTGTACCGGCTCGTTCTGCGTCAGCGATCCGGGTTCTCCTCATCACCAACCAAAAGTTCTAACTTGTTCTTTTTTCCGCCGGACCTATGGTGGCAGGTTTTTCTCTCTTTTTTTTCGCGCATGCGTGAGACTCTCATCCTGGTTGCCACGCACTGTCAGTAAGAAGAGGGACCACTTTCAGCAGTTGGGGATAAGATCTTGCCACCAGAGAAGAGGCGTAAAATTTCTATCGGGACAGAAATTAGATGGATAATTCGGGCATCTAAAACCACTTTGTTGGCGGAACTGATTGGAAACATACGGTGCCATCATTAGGAAAAGGAACTTTTGATGGAAAATGATGCTAGTTTGCAGCAGATGACCTTAATTTCTGACAATACATGTTGCTGGAGCTGTATTCTCCATCTTCCCATTTAAGTCGAACTCTTCAGAATACTCAAACCTTTCTGTCAGTTAGTGGCGACACCCAGATCCTACTGATCCCAACTCTGGGTTTGCTCAGTGTGATTGGCTCCACTCATTGCACACTAAAACAGACCTTCTCAAGACTACACTCTGATGATGCCGACAGGCGAAGGTTCTAGAAACGTAGTTTTTTTTTAAAAAAAAAATTAGTTCTACTAACACGGGGCTGGGAAGTGCTTGAACTAGCCGTTCAGTTTGTGCAGGTAACATATCACCAATACCTCTCATCAAGATCTTTGCTAGAGAATTTGATTTTGAAAAAAAAAATTCTATAAACGCATCACAGAAAAGAAGCAAAAGCAAATTAAAACAAAATAAAATTAAGCGTTTAATCAATAATAAATTAATATATCTAAGAACTACTGATTGACAAATGATGCTATGTTGAGTTCTTGGGGTGTACTGAGTGATGGACACAGCTACTGTGTCGGCAATGCCTCGAAGTTATTCTATAATGATGTTTTTGCCGAAGTCATTGTCGATCTACACGGGCGACACACTCTCACCAGCACGGATTCCCGTGATTTCTGAAGTATTCTCGTCCTCTAACGGCGGCGAAAGATAATAAACCTTACGTAACTGGGATGTAATGATAATCTTGCTGGGTTAGCACAGAACAAGTATCACCGGGCGAACGTTACTTGGTCCCTAAAGACCCACATAAGAACCCAAGCATCATCTTTCTTGGTACCATACACGGAAGGCAGTAAACGCCATATATATATATATACAAAATGTCACCAGTGAGCGACAGGGAGAAGGAATGAAAGTGCTATCTCACATCACTATAGCAACTTCCCTGGAAACCATAGCGCCTCGACTGCAGCAGGTTACACATCGCGTCGATAAATCTTACGTGGGCGAAATCGCCGTGACATTATTGCGATTAGACTGGAAACCTGCTCCTGCGGTGTCTGACTGGGTGTTAGTCGCTGCGCAGGAAAAGGCATTTTCGTGACGTCAGACGTTCTATTTAAAACCGCGCCGAGTCCTTTTAGATCTTTGCCGTTCTCTCGGTAAGGTAAGTTTAGTGATCAAAACCCTGATTAATTCCTTTTGTTTGTTGTGAATATTTTCTTCGTATGAATTTTCTGTCGTCGTCGTCGTCGTCGTCGTCGTCGTTGTTGTTGTTGCACTTGCGTATGCGAAAGATCACTGGTTGGAGCTCAAAGATCCTGACATCCGTATTAGGGTTAGCGAGATTCGGTCACACGGCTAATTATCGTCGAGGGGAGCGAGATAACCTCTCTTATAAATTCCCAGCCAGTCACAGAAGATAATGGCTTGCATAATCTTGAGGTGTTGTGAGTCTTGCATTCAAAAAAAAAAGGTCATGACTTTCCGAACAATAAAACAATAAGGAAAACAGCTTCAGAAGACTCGGAGAAGACATACGCTTTTAAATATCCTTTAAAGGATGCTAACTATCTCTATCCTTTTATTAAATGAAGAAAATGATGTTAGTTGTTAGTTTAAAACACAAAAGAAATTGGTAATTATACATTTTAGGTTGGTATTAATCGACAATAATATTTTTGTTAAATATCAGGTGCTTTGTTAAAACTGTCACCTTACACTTTGAGAAGAACAAGCTCTTTGATGACTGTATTAAAAACCGCCTTTACACGGCATTTACTACCTGATCGCTAGCGTCACGTAAATCCCGCGTAAAGAAGGTCGTTTGGTTCCTCGTGGGCGTCCTGGAAGATGATAGTGTCGTCGTTCTCTTTTCCGTTAGATTAACTGTAAATATTATTCTTCAGCTTTAATCGCAGCTTTGCAAATTTTAGACAAGTGGATTATCTATGTAGTCTGTTTTTCTAATCTAGAGTTTTATTCTTGCTGCTCACTCGAGTTAACCGTCGCATGCAAGTCTCTTTGATTGTCGGAATAGTTAAGCAACGATGGGAACCAACAGTGGAAGGGCTGACAGCGACGTCCTCGGGTTGTGGGGGTGTCACTGACTTTAGCTGCGAAACCTATAGGCAGAATTATTGAGAAGACGGCTCAGCCTGGCAACAGGTGATACAACACGAGCCGAGGTTGGAAGGAATCGTCCATTAATGTAACAGATGTCGCCCAGTTCTCTCCGCTGTACCTTTTTTTTTTTTTAAAAAATCGATGTTGCAAGGGTTACATCAGTAACACGACAGCCTTCGAGATGCCAGGCTCTGAAGCAGCTTCACGTCAGGGCCACAAATCACTCGCCAAGTACTGCACGTGGGTCAGATTCGTTGAAGATAATGGTTTGATTAAATAAAACAAACACTCGGCGGTGTGCCTGTAAAAGATGGATGTTTATGGTGCCAAAAAGCCTATAAGAAGAAGAAGAGAAGCTATCCTATAGCATTGTAGGAAAAAAGGAAACGTTTTACGGACACATGATTTGAATTCTAACTTTAAGCAGCAGGTTATATCTTGTGTTTAGTAACAGATTGCAGTCATCTCAGTGGGTATACCGATATGAGATATGGTGGCTGGTTCACCTCCCTTGGTTGCAAAGCATAGGTTCCAATCAAGAAAGATGCCATCCTCTAATACGCCACAATCTGACTGATGAATTTCCGGGCGAAGCCCCATATTACAGCAGGACAATGAAGATACATCTAGGTAATGTAAGCATCGCATGGAGTAGCAGGTTAAAGTGACATTCTGAGACATGACGTAAAATAGCAGACAACCAAGTAGTGCTAAACAGCAGCGGCTTTAAGAACACATGCTGTAAGAATGAATTATCTTAAGAAACCATAATTGTTGTCTAAAACTTGCATAACGCAATTAAAAGCAAAAGAATTAATTTGAGGATATCTATTATCTAAATGAAAAAAATTAAGTTATCTAGATACTGTACCACCCTTTTGAGAAGCTATTTTAGCCCGTTACTGATTCTTATCTGTATGAGATGGCTTGATGGCTATCATTATTTTATTATTTTAACAGAAATCACAGTGACAAGAAACAAAAAGATCAGCGGTCGGGCATTTACCCAACAATCCTATCTCTCTCTCTCTCTCTCTCTCTCTCTCTCTGTTTCTCTCTCTCTCTCTCTCTCCTCTCTCTGTTCTCTGTCTCTCTCTCTCTCTGTCTGGTCTCTGTCTCTCTCTCTCTCTCTCTCTCCATCTCTCTGTCTCTCTCCCTCCCTCCCTCCCTCTCTCCTCTCCCTCTCTCTCCTCCCTCTCCCTCTCTCTTACTCTGTCTCCATCTCCATCTCTCTCTCCCTCCTCTCGCCATCTCCTCTTCTCGTCTGTCCTTTCTCGTGGTGCCGTTATCGACCTGTTATCATTGATCTTACTCTGGTACGACCTCCAGTCGGCCTGCTTGTGCTTCGACAGTTTGCCGTTATGGTTTTCAGTCGCGATCAATGGACAGCCCTGGTTATTATTATTATTATATTTTTAGGAGTTTGAACACTAGGCGTGCGTACTGGGGGAACACCACAAGCAAAAGCTGGGTATCTCTAAACAGAGAACGAACGGGCCACTGGTCAACTGAAGCATTTGAATAAAGAGTGCAGCGATATAAACCAGTAGTAGTAGTATAGTAATAATAATAATAATAATAATAATAATAATAATAATCTGCTGTGGATTTGTGAAGAAACATGACTCAGCTCAGCAAAGTAAAATAGAACTCTTGTTGATGAGCCACAACACTGGAGCCATTTATTAATTATTCATAATCTTACAATAAACAGGATGCTTCCAGAATTTCTGTAGTTTTATTTTTATTTTTAAAATTAGTTAAATGCACACCTGACGACTGATTTTGTACCTTTAGTCATCTGTGATTTTGTCAGGTGCACGAACGGTGTCTTCAACAGACTCGCTGAACCAGAATCAACCTTATACCATCATCTGTGTGTAACAGGACGTCAGCCAGGTTTCAGGTGAATGTCCCTGGTTCGTGTACATATTTTTTGCTATCTTCAATACCAGACAATAAGACAAATGTGAAGGTATCTTGTTAGAAATGACTCTGGTGAAAATCTGTTCATTTAAGCCTGGTTGTATTCTCAGCAAGTTTTGACTAAAAATGATAGGGGATGCTGTTGTAGAGCCAAATATGCTTACACCAGTAAAGCAATCTCTCAGCTTTTATACTCAGTTATACAGCAGGAATAGTTTATTAGCCATAGTAGAAAGTGGGCTTATACACTAGTATATAAACCTGTGTTCATTTTAGGAGGTGGTGGCCGTGGGATTAAACTACAGCTCTCTCTCCTAAAACAAAATGGTGGGTTCCTAATTGTAATCTGTGTAATCTGCGCCATAATGAGGTGGGCGGGCTTACAACAGAAAAAAGCTACGTGAATGTTCTCTATTGGAAAGAACCGAAGATGTCACCCACCCCCCACCACCACCTGCCTGCAAGAAAAAGTCTCGGCGCAGCTTTCTAAAAGTCATGCGGTCGTGGCCAACCTTGCTGAGGAAGTATACCAAGAGAATTGCTGCACCTGGCTGCTATAACATCAAAAAAGGGCATGGAAACAAAGGAGCTCCTTCCTTTATGAAGATCAGTAGGTTAGGGAGAGAGAGGATTGTGCCAGGGTGATGCAGAGCATTTTGTTGTAAGATGTCACACCTTGTGTAAGCCAGCTGCATCAGCCTAACATCCGCAGTCTGCCTCCATCACTTTAGTCTCTCTTGGTTTACTCTGTGGCAGGACAATCACTGGTTGGCAGTTTTAATTGAGCCAAGGAAGAACATCAGAAGTGAATCTCTTAAAATAATTTAGTCCTGCTAACCTTAGAATTGAACATTTAGTTATATCAGAGGCCGGGTTTTAAAACCTATCTATTAACTCTGCCTCAGCCACCTAGCTTCCTGGCCATTTCAGATAGGACTGCTGGATTTGTATCACGATACTTAATATAAAAACCCTGATATTTAGGTTTAGACAAAAACACATCGGCCATTTCTCAAAACTGAATACAGCTGAACATTTGTCCGTCTGAAGAAGATGATGTGGAGAGATTGCATTGTTCAATCAGCCAAACTGTCAGCCCCCACATCCTGGATTTTTAGAATAAGTAAAACGGTAGGACAACAAGACAAATGTTCCCAAGGAAATATGAATACATAGATAAAGTTTGGATTAAAGTTCCCTTTAATAATATGTCATGACAATCTAGGGATATAGAAACACTACAGTATGCATTCAGTTCAACTTGTGAAGAAACAAAGTGATCAGAAGTTTTACAGCTTGTGCTTTAGTCAGGAGACATCCATGACAGCTTGTTAATGGAGAAAAGGGGGCCTTAGTGTGTACGGCTATGCTACAGAATACAGTCATTGCTGTACCTATGGACTGTACGCAGCAGATACCTTGGCTCAGCCTATTTGAAATGAGATCCCACTTTTGGTACATTCTTGGGTGTTTAATGTGTTAATGGAATTTTTCCCAGGTTTGATACTGTGAAATGATCATGTCTGTTTTTAAAATAATAATAATAATAATAGTAATTTGTCCATATCTGGAAGCTAAAACATCATATTTTTTAAATATCTGAATCAGATTTTTCTATTAATATTTATAAGCTAAGCTTGATCATTTTGGTGGTGTAGTAGTTGAGAATAATAAAGAACATGCTAGAAAAACTGACTTAACGTGTACGCTATTCTGTTTTGATTCCTTATAAATGGCCTTCTAAATTGAGGGAAAATTCCATTTGTTTATTTGAAGCAAATCCAGAGAAACTTAAATTAAGATGCCAAATTACATTTGTGCCTTTCTTGACTGTATCAGCTCTGTCAAAATACAGAGATAAACAAATTTGTTTGACAAATTGTAATTTTTGGAGAAAGTCCAGTATCTTTTGTAGCTGCTTATTGCTTTTCTGTTTTAAATCTGTTCTCCGACTGTAACATTGAAGCCATCGGAAACAAACAAGAAAGATGATGTAAAGTTCAGTATAGTGTAAACAGGAAACAGATCACAAATTTACATCAACTGTTTTATTTTAGTGGACTCGACCAGACAAAAATTCCATACCTGCCCATGACTGTGCGGCCATTTAATTAATTTTATATTGGGGGGAGGAGGGGGCACTGCACTACTGCAGAGTTTAGTGGATCCGTCTGTCACATTCTGGGGCATGACTGCAGTAGGGGGAAGCTTGAAGGTAATGCCAGACTCAATCCTGTGCGCTTTCAGACCTATGCAGTGCCTGACCAATTAGGTGATAGAGCTGGATGGGTGTTTGATGACCACCCACACAACGACAACGACATCACCTGTCATACTTGGCTCTTTGTTGAACACATCACATTTATACATCTTCTATATACTCTGCCATTTTTCCTTTTCCTGTATCAGACCACTGTGTGCTAACTAAAAACTAATTCTAATTCTTGTATTTCTTTGCTTGTTCTATCTACTGATGGCTTTCATTGTTTTATTATATTATGGCTAGAATGGCTGAGATTGAATGACTTTCATCGCAAATTTACTCGTGAAAACAAAGAATTTTAGCTTTATCACTGTAAACAGATTAGCAAGAGTGAAAGAAATAGTGCCATTTTAAGAAGAAGAACTTACTTTCGTGGTTAATGCATTTATTTCTACATTTTTCTATAAAATCCAGGAGCATTTTCCATTTGCTGCTAACCTTTTTTCCACTAAGACGACTGACAGCTCTATTCAAATTAATAAAACATTTTCTTTATGAATTTCAAACCTTAAGTTTTAATTTATTTTTAAAAAACTTTACATTTAAGAAAAACCAGCTGGAATGGTGGCTGCTCATTAGTTGTTTGTATTACAATCAACAATGTGGTGGGAAAGCATCAACTAACCTTTTAACTTCTGTAAATAATATATTACAAGCATTGTTGTGTGCTGAAAACATTAGGAAACATGAAAGAGTTGCTAGGGAAGCTCTGGCTGCTTGAAAGCCAGGTGCTATGCAAGTTGTACATTTTCTAACATGACAGTAACAGGTATTTCTTCGCATGTCCAGTAAGGCTCTGACAAGAATGAACGTTTATTATAAGTTTATTCCCAGCAGTACAATCCATAAAATAAGCTGGTCTTTACTAGTGACACCATCAAGCAGACCTCTGTTTGTAGGCAAGATTTAACTTTATCTATTTAATTTACTCTATAACCAAAAACTCTGTGCGTGTAGTAATTTACCTACATTGTTAATTTTGAAAACTTTCAGATTTCAGTAGTTTCTGAAAAGTTTTGGACCATCGCATAGCTCCCCTCTCAAGAAGACCACAATGTTGAATGTGTTAAATTTCTGGTATGGCTTCTATTGCCTACCCATTCTACTTTCGCTTTGAAAACTATAATGGTGTCATCTGAATTATTGATTTAAACATGCATTTGATAATTTGTAATTAGTGATTTTAGCATTAAAATGGAATTATAAATAGTTATGAGATGCAGGTTCTGGAATTGAAAGAATAAATAAACTTGCATGATATTACTGCTCTGAGGAGTGGGAACGGTTAGATGTCTGATGCTTCCCCATCAAATAGGAGGTTGACCCTCTAACTTGTGTCAGTTGAGAAATGCGAGGTACACTGACCAGAAGTAGGCAACTACCTAAACTCATTTCTTCATTGCTCCCTAGTACTGCCATTCCAGACAATTTATTCTGACAGAATCTTGAACACCACAAGCAGATCCATTAATTTACCAAGAAAGTCCAGCTTGAATCTATCTCAAGTGAATTTCTGAGGAGCCATTCTGAAATTCTTGGAGTGAATCAATGTCCAGTGTGGCTATTGTAAAACGTCTTATTTACGAAGAATGTTCTCAACTGCAAGGTGTAAATTAGAACATGTTTAAAGTAAATAGTTTTGCAATCAGACAACTTAGCTGTTTATAAGTAAGGATTATCTCCCCTTGTGAAAGTATTTCTGTAATATGAGGTGGACAGGAAAAGCATGAGCTTCCTTGAAGCTTGAATCAGAACCAGAGTTTGCTGTCTGTTCCCTCCCTAATTAGATGGATTTACATTCTTCTGTTGTCAAGCAATTTACATTGATGAAATAATAAAATCAAGTGAGAGAACAGGCTAACCATTCTTTGTAGATGAAGAACTAAAATTGAAAGAATGCAGGATTTATATATATATATATCGTTCTGACATGAAAAAGTAAAGAGTAGAGGACTATCAGGTGTTGGGTATGAGCATAAATGTTCAGGGTTAATTTGAACAATCTGACGTAATGTTTCACTGATGAGCCAACAGCCTGAAATGTTTCCTTGGTTGGTAGCACTGCATCTGTTAAGGATGAAAAACTTTTGCAATGTTTTTCTTCAAAAATTTCCACACGAATACCTTCCTACCTACCTACCACCCTTTAAAGCCCTGTGGCTACTCAACATCACTTAAGCTGAAAAAGGCGACAAAGTTTAACAGGTGATTCCTCTATACCTTTATCTGAGATGCCAAATAATATCCACCTCTACAGATTAAGTCTCTGCTTGGGCTGCATGCAGTGTCTAATGTTGGACCAGGTGCCTTTTCACCTGAGTCTGTTGGCAGTAAAGAACTGCATGGCTGACTGTTATCATCTGGTTTACAATTCTCTCTGCAGGGAAGACCCTAGAGAGTTATAATGCTTGAAATACATCAATTACTCATACGGAGAGGGTCCAAATTTAGATACACCACCACTGGTTAATTGATGGAAAGGAAGTTTAGTTCTTGAAAGAAGTGCCATTCTATCTTAAGTGTACTATTTATCTTGATGGATGTTACGATCTTTAGTATTTAGAATATGCCTTGTCAGCAATTAATTGAATCACCTGTCTCTCTTGGTATGGTACCTGCTCTAGCGGAAGCATTACTTTGATTTAGGAATAATCACTCTATAGAGATAGTATTGTGGGATATGTAACACTTATGTATATCTTGTCTATTTTGGTTGCTACTGAGAACCAGTGCTTAGATTTGAGTGTATCATTTTAGTTTGGGATGTTTGGATACAAATGAATCACATTGGAGCTGCACTTAGCTGGAGAGATGAACACCATGATTAGTTAGCAGGCCTAGAAAAACATGTTGTATATGAGGTAGAGTTAAAATCATTGGGTAATATAACACCACCTGCGGGGTACAATTCTGGCTTCTTTTCTAATACAGATTTGAAGGAAGTTAATTAAGTCAGTTGGCCACCGTTTCACCCACATCTGGTAGGTTTGCTGGCTCTGGTTCTGAGATCTCCAGTGCTCTGCAGAGGGGTGGACCTCATCTGTATCTCACCAGACAGGACTTGTTTCTCTCTCTGTTTCGGTTTGCTTTTGCACTTTGGTTTTGCACCATTTTCTGCCTTGACACTAACCTAACTTTGTTGTTTCTTTGTTGATGAATACCATCTGAGGATGCTTCCATCAATATGTTGTTCCCAACACTACGTCTTGTCTCAGTTGTCACATTGTGGTTCTCCCACAGGGATTGCAGCAGAAATTTGAGGTGAGGGTATTTGGTTCTCTACCTGTCCATGGTAAAGATCAATGTGCCTGTTTATTCTACACTCTGGGATACAGAAAAAATGACAGTTGTGGTCTTTGTGCAGGACCAACTTGAATACACAGGAACCTACAAAAGATCTGTGCTCTCTACATAACGTGTGTCTACCAAGTTTAGATTAAAGTAAAGTGACACTGCTCAGTAGTTATGGAATTCAACACTTGGTCTCTGAATGGGTGTGTCAAATAAGATTGGTGGTGAGGGCAGAAACTATGGGGTGGGTTTATGACAGCATCAGTGAGAAGACTATCCTTCATCAGGTCTGTGTCTTCTGGCTGGAATGGCCCATTTGTCAGTCTTTCAGAGCTGCAGACCATCATAGTCACCTACAATACAATTTCTCTGATATTTAGCAGAAGTGTTGTTAACTTTGCATCAACCATGAAATTCCTAAAGATATGTGTGTGGCAGACAACAAATATCTAACCTGGAGATGTGGCTGGCTTGGCTTTGTAGAAGAACAAAAAGAACTGCATACTTCGTAAATCAGAAACATTTACCATGAGAAAAATCTTTCCATTTCCCTTAGTAAATCATGTGGTTTAAAATAGTTTTCCTACATTAATTCCTCCCCTATATGATTTGATAGTGGTTCACTGTTCAAAAGAGTTTCTAATTTTACAATCTGCTGGAGGATAGTATATTTACTGATTCTCACTGCAGATCTGATCTGAAAAGAAGAAAACACCTGACTGTTCTTATTTGGAAATTTTAATTGAATGTAGCTTATATACTTTTAGCATTATTACAAATGTTTAAAAACAGATGTGTAATATGCAAAATTATTTAAATCACTTTATGAACTCGTCTTTATAGCAGAAGTCATCAAGGAAGTACACAATAAATTGCATTATTTAATTTTTTTTTTATTTTTGAAACCAAGTTACTTTTGTGCAGTTCATTTAGTATATTTTTTCTTTAATCTCTAGTTGTACACCTGAAATATCGAACTTGTTTTTCCACCATGTAAGTCAAGTGAAAGGAGGCGTTGAGGAAAAAAAAATAGAAGATGGAAAAGAAGAACATAAAAACCATTTTAAATTTCCCTTGGTCTTCGTTTTGTCGATGTTCAGTGGTGGGCCGTCTCTCACCAGCCCAGCTGAGACAGTTGTAATTTGTTTCAGGAAATGTGTGACGACGACCATATCAGTTAAAGAGCATTAATTGAAAATAGCACAAAAGGAATCAGGGGAGTATAAATAAATTTTTTCTTTTCATTTTACAACAAAACGCAAGGAACATTTCCTTCAGAAGAGACAGGTACACGTAGCTTCAGCAGCCAGAAAGTCGGTAAATTTACAAGCGGATTGGCGGGAGGCCGCACTAATTGTACGAGACGGGTGTAGACACACAACAACAGCAACAACAAATTTCATAGTGTTTTAAAAGTATTCGTAATTCAATTATAACCGTAAATAATAATATTAAATGGAATGGATTAGTAAACAATATTATTTTTAACATAGCAATAGTTAACAATTTACTGATATCTCCGTCAGTAAAGATCTCGCGGGAAGTTTTGACTGTACAATGGCAGAAAACAAGGGAGAAAACTGTATTATTATCATCATCATCATTATTATTACTGGACGCCAAGAACTGCATGACAGCCGACTTGCTACACTGCTCTTTTACCGGCTTCGTCCGTTGGGTCTGCTGGCCCCGCTACCCGAAGCCTAGGTGTCCATCAGAATAACATCTGGATAGGAATGTTTCTGGTAACATTCTCGGACTTTTGTCTCCTACAGATCTAACTAAACAACCAACCGTAGTTCTTGGGAAATAATACTCAGTTAACCCTTAAAATGAGCGCGTGAATAGGTGACTGTGCCACACCTGGTCACAGCTTAGTTAATTATTAATAACAGAACTTTAGTTAACCATTACTAAGTGTTGCAATCTACACCTGTGCTGAATAGTCTCTGAATTGCTTACATCGTAAATGATGTCATTGTCCCCGACCCTCCCAGTTATGAAGGCGGTCTAGACTAGAACTATTCGTTTTCAGAAGGTGGGGGGTTCACTACTGGCTGAAGAGCAACAAGAAACCAAGCCAGGGGCAGTGCGCCAAACCTGGCCAACCCCGACCAGGATTCAGACTCTGGCCCTCTGCCTTAGCAGTCCATTGGTCCACCACTGGCTGGAACGACACACGTTACATGAACAGCAGAGCCTTTGCTATTCACTCGCTGAACAGGATAACGAGAATAGTAGGAGAAGAAAAATATCCCAATCAACAGATCTTAATTGTTACACAAAATGAAAATCTCTGAAGCTGGGGTTAGAAATAAGAATAAGGATGTCTAGATTAATTTTAATATTGCATGTGCGATTCCTGATCAAAAAAGATAGCTGTGACAAACTAGCTTTCAAGAGCATTCTTAACCCTTTGTGTGCTATATTGGGCACATTTCCACCCCAATACTTTTTATTTTTGTATTACCCAGCACAGGTTAATACCTAGGGGCTGTGAAACCTTAATATAACTCTGTGTGATGACAAGTTCTATGTCGTTGCAAGCCTGTGTGTTTTACAATACGAGTGAGTTGGCTACTAAATATACTGCCAGGTCAACACGTGTACTAGCTGGTGCTTCTAGGCTGGCAACACGTGGTACTGTAGTACCTGTAAGGTAAAATCTGAAATGTCATATGGAGGACTAAATGTACTTAATGAAGTCAGCCCCTCCATCTTGAAATGCTGACCCTATAACCAGAAGTAACTGCCAAATTAATTTTTAAAAATTGATCTAAACAAACTGAAATGCATTTAATATTTTGAATACTTCAAGTAGTACACAAACTTGGTAACCCCTGGCTGTTTGATAGATTTCCCATGGCTCTAACTAAGCCCTGAAAGAACATCCAGTGTATAATCTTTTTTGTTTTTATGTTTGTTAGTTCCACTAATCAAACCAAGAATTCTGTCAGCTGAATCGATAGGTGTGTACTGCTGGTAGAGGGAGACAACTTTCAAAATGGAAATACAGCTGCATGGATAATTGTTTGAGAAAATCAGTTTTGGATAACTGTTCCTATCTGTGCAGTGCAAAGAACCAATATTTAATTCTTTCGAAACCATATCCATATCCTTGTTTTTGTAAAATTCTTTCTCTTTCAACTTTCACAATTTAATGCTAGGAACAAACTTAGAGAACTAACAAATTGTTTCGTTTCAGAAAAAATTCAGACGCATGTTAACATGTTAGCATAGCTTCATTTTGTTTTACTTTTTAATGTTTGTAATTGAAAATTATAAATAATGTATTTGTAATTCTGTAAACAACTGTATAATCATACCAGCATGTCATTGCTTCACTAAGGGAGAAATTGATGATGTGCAAAAGCAGCTGCTGGCCTGGTATAACAAAAATAAGAGATTTGCCCTGGAGAGTGCAGGCGAATATCAGTACTCCTTTCTCTGGAAAAGGAATCATCATTTTTTTTTTACTCTTTATCCCCCTTTTTGTTCATTATTTATCTCTGTTATTATAGCAACTGAAACATGCAGTTTTATAAATTACTTCCCCTTAAAAAGTTTCTGCAAATTAAAAGCAGGATTACACAATAATAAAGAAGATACCCTATTATTTTGTTCCCCTTTTTTTATTTCAGATACTTTTCTTCAATGTCCTTTTTGTTACTTATAATTTTGTTTGCTTGTTTGTGCTTCAACTTTGGTATGGTTATAGTGCCCCTTTGAGACAGAATACAGTATGGTCTAGAGCCCTCATTGATATTCTTTTTTGTGAGTCTTAGCAAATTCTTTACAACCCATAATTTCATTTATTATAAAACTACAGAAATACCAGGTTTAAACAATAGGAGGAGAGGTTCAGTGTCATAATGCTTCAGGCATTTAAAGAATGCAGAGAACTATTATATTTGGTTTTAAGGTGCTTGAAAGGGAGACGTTATGCAGGCTTTAGAATAATTAAGTGTTTTAGCTGTGTGGATAGTAGGAAATTTTTGTTGGTGATAGAATTGAAATCAACGGAACAGAATTCTAGTGAACAATTGCTGATGTGAATAATGATATACTGGCAGTTTTTGTTTTAATCTTAAAGAAAGCAATGGCAGGTGAAATTTCTTGTTTGTTTTTATTTCCATCTGTTGTTCACTGTTATTGAAATCATTAACGTTTTATCTGTCTGTCTGTCTTATCTCAGAAAGAAGATATCAAAGAAACTGTGTACAGAGATTAGTCGGGTATGAACTTGGCACTGAATGCTTTCACAAGCCTTTTGCCATACTATATACATTTATATATGTATATGATATGAAGAAAAAGAAATAAATACATGTCTGCCATCATGCTATAGCTAACCATGCAGGGGTTTCACTGCCAAAAGTATATAGTGACAAATCATCAGCTGGATTTAAGAATGACAGTATTATCCAATCACTTTGGCACCATGGTGAGCTTAGAGCTCTTCTGAACTGAGAGTAGGAAAACGTGGTGATGTCAGGAGGACTACAGTGTCACTTATTTGACCTATATTTAGAAATTAAAGTTGCTTGTTCTGCAGTAAATTGTCAGTTTATTATTAGTGAGACTGAAGAGTTTGTGTTAATAATATGTTAGCTTTTGAAAATCTCTAAATCAGGCAGAGTGGTGGTCCAGTGGTAGACTGCTGGCTGCTACGTTTGATGGCCCCAACTTAAAATCTTGGTCAGGACCAACTCATCTTGGTGTACTTCCCTGCCTCCCTATCTGGCCACATGGGTTTTCTCATATATTTGAAAAGTAAAGATTTCTAGTAGGGACTTTTGATGGACTGGCCGTACATACTGCCACAGTCTCTGGTATTCTGTACCCCTTTCTTTCTCTCTTGTCTGGCTTGTATTCCAAATATGAGCACAACAACCAGCCAATCAAAGACCGTATGTTATTAACTTCTCAACTGTATAGACATTGATAAGACATTTTGGTAAATGATATCTAGATCCTCTGGGATTCATTTTAACAGCACTATGGTTACCTAATTTCACCCTACTAGCTAAAAAGAGATAGTAAACAAATCTAATTTTTTCAAATTCTTTAATATTATTTCATGAATTTAAAATAAAATATATGTATATATAATGTACAGGCTTCTATTATTTTTTTTATTTTCTAGTCCTTTTCTTTTTTCTAAACATTAAGCAATTTTTCTTAAGCTGATAGATTTGTTTTCTTTTTGGGTGTCTGAGATAATGCTGCAACATACTCGGGTCACCACAGTTATCGGCTACTACATCAAATGGATGAAGGTGTGCACAGTTACATCCTGTTTTGAGTGGCAAACGTAAATATGTACTGGCCAGCTGACTTGCCTCTGTCCCCTCCCATCATGAGTTGCAATGTATTGTTCAGCTGTCAGCAGATGTGGATCCATAGGACATACACTCATCATGAAATAGCTTCCATTATGAAAATGGGTTATTTATTCTACTATAGCTATTTAGCAGGTGGGAAGAGCTCATCTGTTTCTACTTGGTCTGTCTGTAGGTAGGTATGTGGTTTGAGAATAGATTTGTTGTCGAGAATGTTCACTGTCATCCTCGAGTGGAGAAACATTACATGCTGATGTGGAATGACACTCAAACAATAAATTAGCATAGAAAGAATCATTATGATGAATGTAGGTCTGGTTAATTAATAGTGTGTACTTACATAGCATTTGTGTTTGTCATTTTTTTCTTTTCAGCAGGTTTAATTATTTGGCAAACAGTTTGACAAAGAGCTGAATTTTCAGAAATATCCCTTTGTTTTATTTTCGAATGAATTAGTTAAAATTACCTTGTTGTTGTATATCAAAGATTGAATGTTACTTGTTTGTAATATTCTCTTACATAGTGTCAGTAACTGAACTGTACTTTTTCTGCACATTGTTGCATTTCTCAAAAGTCCCTGTTGTTTGAACAGCTCACAAACAAATAATAATCTACAAAAGAAGAAAGCAACAGATTTTCACCAACTTGTGATCCTGATTCTCCTCGATTACTCTTGTGACTGCAGATAATTGACATAGCAGAGACCACAGCGTCTTGTTTTACTTAACTTTGACAAAAACAAAGGAGTTGTCCCTAATAGGAGAATGAAGGTGTGGAATAATGGCGAGTTCATTATTTTGTGAGAAACTGACAGATGACACAAGACCTATGAACTATCAATGTTTGTTGTAGAACAAAACTGTTTGTTAATTTTTTTTTATTTATCACTAATCTGTTACTGTTATCCTTCATCTTGGATCTTAACTGACTTGTAACAATTATTTGGGAGTAATGACTGCAGTATTCAGAACTCATTCAGGAGTAAGACTTGGCAATTTCAACAAATGCAAAGGAGGCAACTAAAACAAACTTAAGTTTTGTTCCCTGACAGATTAAGTAGAAGTTTCACCCATTATTATTAAATCCACACATCCTAGATTATTCCAGTGATTAATGTTAATATAATAAGGGTTTTTCAAATAATTGTTCTTTTATGCACCTTATTTCTCTCTCAGTTGCTTACTTTTACTCCTCTCATTTTTAGAAGTGGCCAACGGTTGAAGATCTTGCCATAGCCAGCCTAGAGGTTTGCAGTTTTCACTTTCCTATAATTTTGGGGGCTACAGGGGTAAAAGATGAAAAAATAGAAATACAGCTGGCTACTTAATTATTTATTTGTGTAATTGTAAAGTATAGCATAGTGGAGAACTGTTGAGTTGTATTGATGATAGCTTGAGAAATACCCAGAAGCCCGTGCATGTTGATTTCATTGATTTTCTTCTCAACATCATCATGCTGTTCTTTGATGTCAACCAGGGAGACAGCCTGGTAAGGAAGTGTAGTGGCACTGGTGTCTGTTAGGAAGAATGGGCAATGCTGCACCACCACAGACCCGGCAGGCAAACCCGAGTAGAACTCTTCTTTCTTCTAAATTCCAGCCACAAATTAACAGTTTGGGGACTGGCTGAAATTTCTTATTGTCACCTTAGTAAATAAAAATAAACATTGATGGATCAGCTTTTGCAGTGGAGATATTCTAGACAGTAGTGGGTTGCTTCAGGTAATGATGGTGATACTTTATTCTTGAGATTCTCTTGGCTCACCTGTAATTTGGTATCAGATTGTACAGGTGTCACTAGATGTGTACTGCAGACTGCAGTGCATTAGTGCAGGTTATAAGGTGATTTGTTTTAAAAGAGCAATGACAGATGCTGAAATAGAGTTGCTGATTGTTTACTTATGTATCAGATATCCATCTGTACTGTACCAAATGGAGCTTGGGTAAAGTACTATAATTATAGTACATTTAATTAGCTTTGTTTAATAGGGATGTTTGGAAATCATCATCTTATTCATTCTATATGAGTTTTATCTTTAAATTAAAAGAAAAAATTGCATTTCCATTTTGTTGTTTGTTCAAACTTTTCTTTTTTCCATAAATCAAATCATCTTATTCTGGTGATTGTAGGTGCCAATTGTGGGCCTTTTATTATCTAAATTCATAGCACAGAGCCACCTATTGAGGAGACCTGAAGTGTGTAAAACCTTGCAAACGTGTATTTAAGGGGGATAACTCTGACAGGATCAATGCCCGTTTTTTGTAAATACTGATCTTATTTCTCTAATGGTTAAGAAATAAATAATTGATTCCTCCAGAAAAATAGCAATGGTTTTTATTATTCTGGTATATTTAATTGTTTATGGATTAAATTAAATTTTGGACCAATAAAAGTAGTATCCATGGTAATGCGCAATTTTGTTTCTTTGTTTGTACATGAAAATAACAACTGTATCAGTAAATTTGACCAGGCTAAATTTTATGACATGCACACACTGACAAAATACATTGTTCTCAGATTGATATTGTCATCTGTAATTCTTTAAAATATCTGTCTCTGAATGGTAGCACTATCTTCTGCACACCTGTCTTTTATAATCACCACATTGACTGTAAATAAAGACTGACAAGTATAAAAATGATGAGCAATCTTACAACCACAGAGATCCTGGCCAACATTTTTAACAAAGGTCTGGAACCTTTATCAAGGAAGGCAGGGGCATGTACCTGTGAACGAGTCTTAACTACCCGAAAACATTTACAGCTATCCCAGCTTAGAAGCACCAGATAGCATTTGTGTTTAACTGGCTATATTTGATCAACACTTGTAATGTGAAACAGGTGGGGTTGGAATGATCTGGGTTTCCAATTGCAAAGGGCTATTATATTAATGATGTAGTTTCTGTGTGTTACAACCCCTAATGCTCAGCAGGTGCTCAGGAATACAGACTTGAAGAGTAGTGGAAATTCATTGTTTGATGGTAGAGATTATGAGTTGAAACAGAGTTTTACCAAATATGTCATTCCTGTATCCTAAGATTTTGCAAAATACCTGCACTATCATCATCATCCCTGTGATGACCAGGTGTGATACCCCACTGATTCCTGTATTGCACCTTCATCTAGCCTTTATTCCTGCTGCTGCAATTACCAAGAAGCACAGATTCTATATCATTCATCATAATTGATATTTTTAAGTTAGGTGGCCATATGGAGAAGAACTCAAGATGATGTAGATTTTTGTAGCATGTTTAACAGAAACTTAATGTATTTAAAAATTGATACTTGGATAACAGATCTGGAATCTCTGAGAAACATCATGGCAGGGAAGATGAGGGACCATCAAGACTGCTTAGTTACTTATAATAAGGTGATGGGAAATATCCAAACTAAGCCAGTCTGTTTTCTGTAAGGAGCACATCCCCAATAACCTCAATCAGTAACAGTTGGTGGTGATTTGTTATTTCATCCCTTAACAGTGCTGTTACCAAGAATCTACTTTCCGATACCTACCCATCTTAGTTTATCAAAAATTAGGCCTCTTGATGATAGCAGTTCAGTTAACGCTGAGATATTGGAAGACATTTATCTTAGCAAAGGTTTCTGCTATTTGGTAGTGTAGAAGAGCTGAGACAGGTAGGAAAGAAGCTGGTGTCAACATTCTAAATGCAAAACACATTTAAGATGGCTTGTTAGAGTGGAGGTGAAACTCAGCTTCTTTCAGGGCTTCTTACTGGGCAGAGAATGGCTCTAAAACTAAAATTTACTTAAGATAACTGTCCAACATAAAGGGGTCCTGAGGGAAGAGCTTAAAATGTCTGCTGCCATTAGAAAATAGCTGCATATTGAAAATTTTAGACTTTGATTTACAGTTAATGATGCTAATCTTCCAGAAAGGTTTACAGTGCACACAGTAGGAAAGTGAGCTGATGCTAAGAACCAGGTGCACGTCTCAGTGTAGAAGTGTCAGTAAGACTGCAATGAGATACAAATCATTTACAGATAATAACATAGAACATAGGCAACAGTACATGGAGTTACAAGGTAAATCTTCGTATCAACAACTTTTTATATCAGTGTACAACAGGGTTTTATTTTATCACCCCTTCTAATCATCAATTAGCACAACAGACATTAATAGTGCAAGTGACATTAGTTAATGCATTTGGAAACTAAATGGGAGTAGAACCGTTTAATGGTAAATTTCTTCAAAGAGGAAACGTAAGGGAGAGAGTAAATTGAATGACGTTTTGGAGAAGGATCAAAGTGAAGAACAAAGCATTTCAGCAGCTGTCAAATCTCATCAAATACTAGTAATAATTAACCAAATTGTGAAGAGATTTTGTCCACTTGGTTTAAGCAGCTAAAACTTGGGGTTTGTGGTGGTTTCATGTTTATGTTGGCTTGCAGGTGAAATGATGCTGATGATTAAATATAATACCTTTAAGAAACATTACTTCCATTATACTGAGGTATTGTTAGACCCACCTCTTGATAAGCTGGGCAGGTGTAGAATCTTCTCCAAAGAAGAAATATTGAAATATCAGAAAGTATGAAAGATCCAGAATGATTCTAGGATTTTTAAACATTTAGAGAATACTGAATGATGAGAATTTATTCGATTCACCAACATTGGAACTTCTGCTAAGATTACCTGGCTAAAGCTGTACTTGAGCAAACTTAGTTTCCTTTGATTTACTGGTGAGAAGAAAGTCTACACTTTGAGAATGCAGATGAGGCTATCTTATCCTTTTATCCTCACTGGGCTGATGTATTTCAATTTCAATTGTACACCCATTGGCATAAAGCTGCAGGTGTCCGATAGAGCAGGTTCTATGTTCTTCTCCACGAGGAGCCAGGCCTCCCAACTTTAGCCAGGAAATCCTTAAGGGAACTCTTCATTTAAACTGAACATCTTTGAAGGGTTTAAATCAGGCCAAATCAACAGTTTCAGTTATCATTAGGGAATAACTCGTATAAAAACATCTCAGATCAGGAATTAAACTGAGTTGCATAGACAGAAAGAGAGAGAGTCCCCTGATTTCTAGAGTCTATGAGGTAATGAATTTTTTAGAAATGGTAAATTATACATGAGCCAAACAAAGAGAGAGAGAGAGAAAGACGACTGGAGAATGGAGTCTAGCTGGGTTTCTGCCTCTCAGAAACTAATCTACCTTAGGCCCCTATTGACTGCCCCAGTTTGCTCAGCATGACCTGGTCCATTAACCCCATGCAGAGATTTTGTTTCTTTTACAAAGTATCATAACAGTGACAGAAAGCATAAACATTTATTTGTTTTATATCTTATGTTTAAAAAAAATCCTTTTGTTTTCCTTACTTGAGGTAAGGTGATGATCAGTAAACAGGTGACAATCAGGGGACATTAAAGGGTTTGTTCTTGTAAAGGTAGAGACTGCACATGAAGTAGAAACTTTAGGAGAAATGCACAGTTTCCAGAATGGTAAGAAATGAAATATTCTGATGCTGTAAGTTAATATCCCAGCAGTCAATGGGACAGCACCCAAATAAACAACAAAGTATCCTGGTTCCTTTAATGCATTTTGTCCTCTCTGATCTGACAGTGAGCACTGGCAACATTAAAGATGAAAGGCCGGGAATGACATATAAATGCCATCTTTTGTTTCTGTATGTCAGCAGTCTATTGTGGCTATTTATTGTTGTCTCACTGATCAGCCACTAGATGATGTTTAAGGTTTAATTAGTGTGTGTGTGTCTCAAATTCTGACAGATGGAAAATCCCATTAATCTAAACATGCAGCCATTCATCGCGTTATTTAAAGCCTGGTAACATCAATCAAGTCTTAATGCTAAATGTGTTCCCTGTGAACAGGTAGACACATAAGTTCAGTTAGGGTTAGCTCCTAAAGATCCTTTACCTAGAGTTGAGGTGAAGTATGTGAACACAAACGATATCACGTCTGTAACAAGATGCTGATCTAGAACGGAAAGAAAAATGTCAATGGTTAGGAAGATTTATTCAATGCAATGAATACAAAGCCTGAATAGCAAAAAATAATGATAGAAAATGAAGTTCCTATACTTGAATTTAACAAATCATGAGAAACTTCACTTTTGTACAATTGTAACATCTGATGATCAGAGTAATACACTAAAACCTTTTGTATTAAAGAAATCAACAAAGGTCCAAGTGGAGCGATTAGAAAAGACGTAACATTTATAAATTATCCCTTCAACCACATCAATTATTATTCACTTGATCACAAAGTCGAAATGTTTCCATTTCTTAACATTTTCACAATGAAATCCAAACTATTAGCAGCATCATTCATGTAATTTCCTTATGAATGTCCTTACTGGTTATGCGAAATAAGATTTTCATTCGAACATGAGAGACAATTATGTACACTTAATAATAAGTTACCGTTTATGCAAAAAACGGTATTTTTCAGAAATCGACCTTTCTTCTGTACAAAAAGGTCAATCAAGGTCGGCTGTGATCTTTTCAGTCGCGGCAAACTGTAGTGTCAATGTAGACTCATCTAATGATGATCAATGTTAGCAGCTGATTATATACAGTTGTCCCCCGGTATTCGCGGGGGTTACGTTCCCAGAGCAACCGCGAATATTGGACGTGGTCCATAAAAATGCCTATAAACGTCAAAACATAACGTTAAATATAATTTAAAAAATATAAGTAAATATATAATAATAATTTAATAAAAAATACAACACTCAGAGAAACACTCGAGATAGCTACACGCGGTAAACTGGGATGATGCTTTCAAACCTCCAGCCAATAGCGTTTATTTTCTATTGATATTTTGCTGAATTTACGTTAGTATTTATATTACAAAATTAGTAAATTAAATTGTTATTAATTATTTAGCGTAAAAAACGTGAAAAAATATATATTGCCACGAAAAAAGCCATTAAAAAATCGCGGAAGATATTTGCGATTCCGCGAATATGCGGGGGTCGACTGTACTGCGATCCACCCTGACCCGATAGTAAGTCGCCTGACCGATGGGTATAACGTTTCAATGTTCAGCTATTTTGGGATTACAACAGATCGCTCACCAGTGTCGTGGATTTTGTTCACTTATCCCGGAATACCCCGCCAAGACGATGTGCGCGGATTTCGTGACTGAACATAGTGACGTAAGGTGGCGATGCCGGAGCCCGAATTCCGCCATGGTATTCAGGTCACCACAAGATGTGGGAGCAAATCTTGGTTGTTTCTTCAGCAGCTCAGTTTTACGAAGAAAATACAACTTTAAGTTTTTGCGTCTTTTGCTATATATAAAAAAATAAAAATTCGTCGCCCGAAAAATAGTGGGGGGGGCGTGCGTCGGGTACGCCCCCCATCTGGATCCGCGCCTGTATGGACATCTGAGCGATATAGAGGGGCAATTCCCTGCTGGACACAGAACAGTCTGAAGGAAGTCTCCAATAATAATAATAATAATAATTTGGAATGGGCTTTTAAAAAGTGATTATTTGTCTATAGAGGTGAAATGTTATACAGTAATACCTCAATTTAACGGACCTCATCCAACGGACGCTGTCTGGGGCACCAGCAAAAGTTCGCGTAGAGCTGTACGAAGAGGTTTATACTTTTGCGCATGCGTCTGTAATCGTCAGGGTTTAATGGACTCCTGATATTAACGGACCCCCTTCCTATTAGTGAGTCCGTTAAATCAAGGTTTCACTGCACGTGCTTCACACTTGCTGACGTTTGGTTTCCAAAAATCGGTCCACCAACAAATATTTTCTTTGCACATTTGTGACACAGGTACTTAACTAGTCTGAAATTACTGGGTTTTGACGGTTTTACTCAGACAACTTTTAGAACTTGTTTCTGTTCCGTGGTGATAATGGGATTAACTAGGATGCCCGCTTTCTACTATGAAATGTAAAATGCTTTATGATGGTGTTATATTTGTGTAATTAAATAGAACAGTTCCCAAGCTTTCCAAACGTATATATAAGAGCTAATTTAAAATACTTAACAAACACAATCTCTTTAGTAAGTCATTAGTATTAGGAGACCGAGTTACTATGGATGCTCTTGTCTTCTCATAGGTCCGCGCTTTCCGTTTATATTTTAATACGCCATTTTGGCGGCAGTCCGGCAGTAATGAATTAAGGATTCAGTCAGAACAGTGGATTTGGATCTCTGTGGCGCAAAAGAGCCTGGATATATTTTCATTTTGCAAATTCTCTTATTAATTTTTTTTGTGTTTATTCATTTATTTTTTTGAGAAAAATTTTTTTCCAAGACATCATAGATTTATACTTAATTAAAAGAAATTTACTGCATTTTTCTGCAGTTGGATAACTCTCATATCCAAAACACCTATTAGTTCAGTTCGGCCATTTGTTACCTGTCACATTCCATTCTTATATGGCACACTATAAGTATACGTTTTTCCCTGTAAACATAGTAGGAAATAGAGGGTTTGTACATTTAAAGGTATCAAATAATTAACAATAATTCTGCCTAAATAGATCTTAATTTGCTTAACTGTTAAGCACAACCAGCAAAGAGGTCCGGAGGTTCACAGATGCTTTCATAGAATTTTGAATTCTTGTTGCTAGCTTGGAAGCAAAAAAATACAAAAAGAGCAACCCTTAAAAAATGCAAAGAAGCCCCTAAATCTTCACGCTTTATTGCACTTGCAGAACAACTTCCATTTGGGATAATTTTCTTGAGCTGAAATGGATATAATTAATATGCATCAGACTTATTAATTACTTTACTATTTTAAATAAATTATGTTGCTCCCTTCTCATTACAGGTGATTTACAAATAAAGTTTAATACACACAGTGTAGGGAATTGTTGGACTTTTACTGTTAAATGGAAAATTTGCTACATTGTTCAGAAATATTTTTCATCCTTTTAGCTTTAATAGTGGTCCTTCTGTATTTGGCACCATATTCCATAAAAAAATACTGCTCTCTGTGGACAGATGACATTGGCATAGATGAGAAGAAAGCAGTCTCTCACAGAGAATGTTAATGTATCAGCCTAAAAACAGTTCCCTTGTTTATGAGATGTTTCACTGCCAAAAAATCACACATCTACAATATCCCAAACAGACTGACCACTTTATTTTGCTTGGTTTGCACTAGGGACATGACCACTGTCTAAGAATTGTGAAAACCTGTTCTCATCAGAACAAAATAAAGGTAATTTTTATGAAAAATCAGGAAGGCATTGTATTGGCATTGCCCATTGCAGTAGGTGGCTAACGTAATTTAGGTGAGAATTGGTTTCTTTGAATCTCACTGATTTGCTGTTGCTGTGGACATCACATTTGATGACACCAATGGACATCTACACTTGATATGCCACATTTGCAGCTGATTTTATGGTTTGTTGTATCTATCTTGTTAGCCTTGTGCATACTGGTTGTCTTATGTTTTCCTTGAACTGGACAGACAGTCAGTGACCCTTTCACACTTTACAGTAGAAAACCCAGTACTTTGGAGATCCTGCAGCTTCTACCAACATTCCATTACCCACCTTAAGTTCCTATGAACCTCTTGTTTGTGGCATGGATGTTTGCAGACTGAATCTTCATCTGGCCTATAGTAGTTCTTATAGCTTGAAATGATGTGCTTATCATGTAACTGGAATGACATCTCAAGCAGCAGGTATCTATTTACTTACATCAAGTCTCTACACACTGTTACCAGCCCTGGATGCGTGTGTGGTTTTTTTTTTTTTAGTCAGGAAACTGGTTTGTGTGTGAGTGATAAAAAATTCTGGTGGGACTCTTTGTTATTGTGGCACCTGCACACTGGGAGGCTGGGTCTGGTCATCGTCGCGTCAATGATCTTATATAAATGTTGAACGGGTACACTGACCTATTGTCCTGCCAATAACACTTTGTAGATGTTGACCAGGTACACTGACCTCTGTCCAGCTACTTCCATTGTCATGCAAATTATCCTCTAGAAAAAGACCTACCAGACCCTTTCTCGGAAGAATAACTGTTAACCCACAAGTGAATATCAAGCAATACGTGTAACAGCCATTCGAAATAAGACAGAAGACAACAGACTTCTCAACCAACCGAGTAACAAGATGGACCATCAACTTCAGCTAAGTTTTTGTATTGGCTAGCCTATTTATTTATTGAGTTTAGTTACCTGTGAGTAACATATATCTGGATCTAACTGTATTAACTGTCCGTGATAGGATTGTAATAATATCACTGCTGGGTATAGTATATTTTTTGGAAGTTAAAGTCATTAGTGTTTGTTGTTTGTTGGTTTCACTCTCGCTGCTGCGTAACGTAGTTCATTTAAGGGGTACGCATCGTAACAGTACCAACCGAGCGGAGGAAGAGCGGTGGTGCCACATTCTTTTTTTGTGTAGTGGGGGGGGGCAAACAATTATTGTGACCCTCAACGTAGGGTCAGTATTTGACACCATAACTATTAAAGGCCTTCTGCGCAGGGTATGCTTTTACATCATGACTTTGAATAGAATTCTGTGTAGCGTCAGTTTGCTACGTCATTACCTTTAGGGATATTCTCTGCTGGGTCAATCTTTGACATCATAACCTTTGTTGAAATTCTGAAAGGAAAAGCGATTTCATATATCTAATTTCAGTTTCTGTTCGTTGCAGGCACACGTAAGAGGGCTGGCTCGGTATATGACATATTTAAAACGTCCGAAAGATAGCATTTTTTGTTGATGGTGGTGATTTTATCGGTTGGAAAGGTGCTGAAGAAAGTTACTATTCCCACATATGAAATAAAAGCCCTATAATTTTTCGGTAGGAAAAGCGCAATTCCGACGGCTATTTGTTGCTGTTGTTATCCTGAGGGATTCTTCACTGAAGTCACACTTTTTCTTTTTTTTTTGTGCGTAAATGCGTAAATGTGTGTGTGTGTGTGTGTGTGTGTGCGCGCGCGCGTGAGGTGTAGCTAGATCGGCTCTGTATGAATGTGTAATGTATTCCCTATTTGAGAGGAGCCGGCTACCCAACTCCACCCATTAAATGGAGAGGTAGGATTTACCCAAGTACTTTCTTTCGGCGTAGAGTTTTCTCTCCATCTCGCTAAGCTGAAAAAGAAAATCATATTACTGGACATTCTTCTTTGTTGCGGAATCCCGTAGTAAGCCGTCGTTGACCTCTGACCTCTGCGGTTTTCGTACATTTAATGAATGGCCGCCAGCCGGCACATTGTTTATTTACTTCATTCGTCCTGCGTCGTCGTCATTCTCCTGCCGACTGCTGCTGAAAGGGAAGTTGATCGCCGGTGGTTCCTCCTAGGTCGAAGGTTTTCTTTGTTTGTGATGCACGTGACTAATTAAACGCTTGCCATCAAGGCGGCCCAAAGCCTGGTTCAGAAGCCTCTCTGTCCAGGCGGTCAATGGCTCTGAAGTCCTACGACTGCTCCAAGCAACCTGCTGAGCAGTGGAGATCAGGAAGTTCGAGAGACTGACACGGTGCTGAGTACGTGCTCCAGATCACGTTCGTTGAGGGCAAAGGTTATCACACCCCCCCCCACAAAACAACGTGGGTTATTTCCTGCGAAAGACAGATGAGTTATAAAGAAAATGCATACCTGTGTGCACTTGACGGCTTTGTCTCCGGTCAACTTTCTTTTGGCTCATAGACGACCACGCGCGCGCGCACACACGACATCTACTTACATTATTTCAGTCATAAACAGTGATGGAGATGGGGGATACACAGCGGGACGGCGTTCCCATACTTTTCAGTTTTTCTGCATGTCACCACAACGTGCAAGACTTCAAACTGATCATCTCTCAACTCTTCTATCTATTAAGTTGGTGGGACCTCTGTCAGAACCCAACCCCGAAGAATGTGAAGACATGGCTTCTTAGTGGCAGTGGCGTGCTGGAGAAACGGCATGCAGAAAGAAAGAGGTGACAGAAAAAAATGGAGATTATATACCATTATGGAACATTTTGTAATGTAAACTGGAGTGCAATTCACTTAATTGCTGCGTTTGTTCATTAATAAATAAGTAGAAATGTAGATTGTACTTACATTTATATATTGGCTGTTCATCGTACGTATATACTACATATAGCTAGATTTGTAAAGTTGTAAACTGTACACTATTATTATTCTCAATAAATTTATGAATAATCTGAAGAAAATTTTATTTTTCCAAAAAATGTATTTGTTATACCTATCTTTATTTGACGGAGTTAGTGATACAATGTTTGTGTGTGTAATCATCATACCCAGTGCATAGGCTCAAAATGGCCCTGAAATTTACTATATTACAAAAAGTTTCTCAATGGGGGGAGTTATAGCCTCTACACCCACCCACCCCGCCTACCTTCCCAACCTCAGCCTCACGGACCTTAGCGTACCCATAGTTCCTAAAACCCATTTCCATCACTGGTCATAAATGGCCAGAAGCTAGTATTACATTCGTCCAAATAAAATAGGCCTCTGTATGTACGTGTGGGAGGAGGGGGGGATAACCCATTAGTTTGAGTTTAAACTAATGTCGTTTGGTTTTGCTTTTGGAATATTCACCACCAGCGTTTAGAGCGGCTCTCTCTCTATCCCCCTGTACTGACGTCATCTCTCTACGAGATTGGCTTCATGCGCGCGCACGCTTAACCCTTATTCACTCCCTGCTTATTCTGCTAAGACGCTGAATTTAGTCTTCTAAAAGTGGCAGAAATTCCGCCTTCCTCCCACAAAAAAAGAAGCACAAATATTCTACGCGGCAACAAGCATTTATGTGGTCCCCGTACTTTGTTGGGGTTGCATGGGTGATGGCTCGAAAGCAACGAATCCTGCTCTTCTGCCCTTCATGAATGCGAGAACAAACTGGAGGCTGAGCAGAAAACAGATGCAATGGTACCTCCCTCCACAATCACTGTCTCTTTGTACCGTAAAATGCATTTTGCGTTTCGCTGAGGTTGGCTTTCGTTAATGGCCAGATTTAACCTGGCGGTTTGCCCGAGTGGTCTCAGTTTACTGCCTTAACAAAAATTTATTCACGGATTTCCACGCCATCTTCCTTTCCTCTCGCCGTCCATAACCAAATAATTTCACGCTCCATACTGATGGCCCAAAATATTGCATTCCCCGAAAAACTCCCAGTGCTGTTAAAGGTACACGGTAGTGAACACGTCTGGGAATCACGTGACTTGCCCTCATTACCTGATACCTCTTATTCGCAAGCATACTTTTCTTTTAACGGGCATTAAAATTGTTAATTCTTCTAAATCTTTGTTCTTAGAATAAAAGATTCTCAGGCGATAACATATTTTAACTATCACTTAATAAGAAACGATCTTCATTTCTCCCTCCTTTGTTTCCACATTTGGAAGTGTACAATCATTTTAATAAAATAATTTTTGTACAGATACGGACGCGCACACAGACACAGGCACACTCGTCAAACAATAGTTAAATATTAATGTATGGTTCTTAGTCTGAATTTCTTAGTGGCCTGTAAAAGATATTCAGCTTCTAATTTGATTTCATTTCATCTGGTCCAGTCATTTATTGCAATTTGACGTCCAGTTTTTCTCAAGCGAATGGATTGGACGTCTTTAGATCATTCAGTCTCTTTGTTGATGCTATTGTTTAATCTACCCTCACTACCGTCATTAACCCTTGGCTGCTGCAGACGTTTTTGGACAGCGCCATCAATTCTTTTTATGTTAATTCGTCGTTCTATTCCCCTTTAGACATTTGCTGTTTGTAGTTCATCGGGAAGCGGTCATGTTTTGTTACTCATGATCTGTCAAATAGAACAAACAAAAATTCTTTTTACTACCAACAGATGGTTGTTACTATCCCAGAAATATATTCCCCTGGAATACCAACAAAACTGGTCGTTTCCTCCCCCATTATTTATCTTGTTCCGTTTTCCTTTCTCCACCAGTGTCCTTGAGGACTGGGATAATCTAAAAGCTTCGTTTTTGATTTTTAAAAAAAAATCTCCTTATTTATCTCCCTTGCTTCAGTTACCTAGTTTTGCTTTAGTTTTCTCCCCTTTTGAGGATATATATATATATATATATCCTGCTGCTTGAGATGTCATTCCAGTAACATGATAAGCCAAAGAGTTATGTTTTCATATTTGGATTAAATCACCTTGAACTGGGACAGGTAACTCCACAAGCATTGTGATCTTTCCTCACTCCTCGAGGTAAACCGTCTGTTATACACACGTAAAAAAGGGCCGTTGACCTCGTGTCGCGGGAAAACATTCACATCGAGCTGACGATTAGAAACGCGACGCGAATCGTAGGGGCAATGATGGCAAACATGTGCAACACGTGAGCTTACTTTCTCCCGGGTCCGCGGCGCGGTCAGGTGTGATTCCAAGCTCCGACCCATCCAAACACCGAAATTCCTTAAGCCCATTGATGCCAACTCGTTCGGGTAAACGGGTCTCGCTCCCGAGAGACGAGGGGTTTGTCGTGTCGGGGTCTAATCTCTCCACTGCTAGCGGCCGAGTCTTTGTGCGCAGCCGAAGGAAGGGCGGTTCCTGGCTTTCTTTCGCTCCTGCTGCCGCCTATCGCCCAAGGGTACGGCAACGTCGACGCTGCGTAATGTTGATGTTGTGACACACGCTATTTACCGTGCCAACTACGGGTCGGCAAGAAGGATGAACGGTGGTGCCTAGAGGTCTCATCGTCACACCCCTGCCCCGGTCTGGATATCTATTCCCGCCATCCGACGAGAAGTCCCGCAGATAATCGCCGTGAATAGATGCGACGGAAGAAGTACTGCTCCTCACGGTATCTTTAAGAGATATAAATAAAATGAAAGTAACGAAAACAAAAGTATAGAAAAACAGTACAAACAAAAGGATTCGAAAGATGTGTAAAACTAAATAAAAATCAAATTTTGAAAAAAAAATAACTTTTTTGAAAGAATCACTGAGTATTTACCAAATTAGTAATGAAGGCGTTTATTTGAAGCAACTCTTCCAGAGAGCGGGCGAACCATCCAAGCTGGAGCTGCAAAGAGTCACAGAATTCATCCACGTAGAACATTTTGGTCGGTTGAAAATCGTCTCAAAGCAGAACCCACATCCCCAAGTGTAGGTAGCTATTTATTTCGCCATTTGTATTTTCTCGGATAATTTTGCTCATTTCATGTGGAATCACATCTGATGTTTCTGCCAAGCGCTTGCTTTGATTCCCCCAAAAGAGGAATGCCTAGTTGTGACTGTTTTTCCGCACAAAACGAGTGCTAAACTGGGAGTAGAGACTTTAAAATTGCATTCCGTTTTGTAGAATTTATACGCTGCACCGATATCCAGGCTACAATGGAAGTTTGTTCGTCATCTATGAAGCTAACAGCTCACCGCGAACTGATGCTAGCTAAACTGGTGTCACGATAAATCTTTGGGCGAACAAATTCTAAACAAAAATATGGCCGCTGTAAATCGTAATTTTCGAGATCTCGCCCGCACAAATATTTCCCCTATTCCCGCACTCCCAACTACTGTCGGAGAGAATGGAACCTCCGACCCGTTTCACAAAGGAATTACGCGCCCCAGTGTGGAAGTCTACCTCTGTATTTGCCCCGTTTCTGATCCCCTGTCACCCCTGACCCAGGTTTGAGACCTGTGCTGGTCTTGCCCATGGGTGACGTGTAGAGAACACGGCGCACGACGGAATTTGTTTGTTTTTTTTTAAAGTCTTTTGTTCTTGCTGGATTTCACACGTGATTATTATTCGAACAATTTTGTTAAACCATAAGATTCATTAATCTCCACGTAATACAGCGCCAAAGTCACCAAAAAGTCAAAACATTCGAGCCCCGCGGATGAGAAGTAAAACAAAATTCCCCAATGGCTAAATAACCCTCTTTCACCGTGTAGAAGTAGGGACACTCCCGTTATAAGGAGTATCGGCGGGCTTCCTCCAAATAATCTATCTATTACTAAAATTCTGATCTTGTATGTTCCCGAAACTCCGTCTAAACGGTACACGAAAGCGCTATAGTTTTATGGTCACCTTATCACCATCCGACTGCGGTGCGCAGTAGCAAGTTTCGTTTAAATCGGGCAAAGAATAATGGAATTATTAAGACTTTTCTAATTATTGCCAGCAAACCGTGTGTTTGAATGTAGCGGGTGCTTTGTCCTAATTTATCGAGAGCGAGGCAAGGCCGATCCCAATAGGTCGAGAGCAGTGACGTAGACCGAAATCGAGAACGAAGCTACCATGGCTGCTTAATCGAGCCCGCCAAATTACGGTTTGGCGGTCATTTTGACTGGAGTGAGAGGGGTCCGGAGGTTATAGGCGAGTGTGCAGCAACAAGGTTTATTAAGACTTTTGTAATTATTACCAGAAATATAGTGTGTTTTAATTTAGCGGTTGCCAAGAATATTGTGATTAAACGCGTGCTTCATTAAACAGCGACTCCTGATGTAAATGCTCAACTTTTCATAAAATTAAAGTTCGATAATATTAAAATTGTGTCGTCTTTTTGTCATCAACCGCTGTCACAATGGGAACCCAACGGGTTCACGGGTCGTCTAGTTCCCACTAGAAATGTACTGGTAAGGGACGGAAACACGACCAAAACCTTAAACGGAATTACTGGATACTTCCGGCCATACAACCTAACCCCTGTAAATCTTTCATCTATTTAGACAGCGCCTGCGCCATATTACCGATTTATAAATAGTCTTCGCTAATTAGATGCAGATGTGACAACCTATTTTTAGCTGTCGTATCGTTTTGAAAAGTTATCAACTAGTCTTTAATGTGATGTTTGAAAGGTTTTCGTTTATGGTACGTTTTTGCTTAAAATCAGAATTTTGGTTCTTCTTTTTAAGTGCGTATAACAGAGAATGGGCTGAGATATTAACTCTTCACTCATCCTGAATGAGTTATATGGAGAACTATAGTCTGCAGCTCAAGAATATGCAGTATATGCAAATTAGGGGCTTTAAGGTAAAGAAAGATTAAAAAAAAAAAAAAAAACAGTGTCGCGCGGTAGTCCAGTAGTTAGTTTTACTCGTTCAATGGCGGAAGATCTGCTCGGTTTTGGCGAACCTTTCTGAAACGATTTCTTGTCACTTATTCCGCGTGAGTTCTGTGGTGTGAGATTCAGCCCCTGATCCGATCTGCGCGATTTGCTGCTGGAAAGAGTGTCCAGGCAGCCGGCTGCACCTCTGTTCTCGTGACATCTGTCTGTCGGGCAATCGAGAGGGAGATTACGTCAGTATAGAGAGGGATGGAGCGGGAGTGCGCAGTGGAGGAGCTAGGGTTAACTGAATGAAACTCTGATGAAAAGGGTTATTGTCAGAATATCACTCGGCCCTGAAAAAAGATAGACTATAACTTTTGGGAAACATTTGTTTTGTAATGTAACCCGAGTAGGGGCTTGTTCAATTACGTAGGCGACCTTGCAAGAGCTAAGTTGTTAACCATTCCAGAGGGAAACCGGAAAATCTAGAGTAGACCGCCGCTACTGATCCGATGCAGAAAAGCGAGAGAGCGACTCTACCCGCAACCATGTTGACCGAAGTAAGCTACCACAGTGTTAACTCGACTCGATTTAACTTGTTGCCGTTTCTGTTTTGGTTTTTTCTCAAAACACTAGATATTTTTCAGATGAAGCTGATAATTAAAGAAAAAAACAGTTCGGCTTAGTTCGCTCCTCGTTAAAGCTGAACCATCAAAATTCTAACAAGTGTATTCACGAAATTAATCGATTTAATAATTAAGTTCTTTTGTGGTATCTGCCCCTTAATTCGTGCACAAGAACCCCGTGAGTGTAATCCGCTTTAACGTCATGATAACCGACCGAGAAGCGCATAGTGCTGAAACGACGCAAAGGTCCCCGTCATTTACCGTGTACTTACGCACCGCGGGGCCCAGCGGCTGCAGACTCAATCTCATCTGCAGCTTTAAACACGTGCGGTGGACTGGGGGAAAAAGATTAAATGCCAGATCGCAGTTTACATTTGTTCTAGAGGCTTCGTCGATTGCTAGGCGGGGCGTGAGCGGTGACGAGGTTAAACCATAGATATGCAAAGTCAACAAATAAAGAAATCAAATAAATCTTTAAAAAAAAACCTCTTATTTATTTCAAAATTATATTTTAAGGAAAGACTATAAGTGAAAAGTCTGAATAACTTGACGTATTTTTATAGAAACAGTAATATCTTCTGACCAACGGAATCGAGTTCAAATAACCGCAAATACCCAGCACAAACAATGATATACAATAGAATTATCAACTACGCTGTATGTCTAGAGGCTGATACGGTCCAGATAGCTGAACCACAGGAATGGCTACACTTCCTTCAGATAAGTCATTGGATTTTTCTCCTCATTTTATAAAAATTCACTGGACTGGTTGTAACTACACACATTACTGTTACTTTTGAAGGTCTGTGCCCCGATTCTGCAAGGACTTCAGCAACAAGATTCGTACACTGAAAGAAATCGGTTAGCACATCTGCCCACAAGATCCATTATCAACCAAAGGTATGCGTCGTTTCTCCTCTCTCGTGGCTGTGGTACAAACACGTTGGCGAGTCAAGCCCGCCGCCAGCAGAATAAAAGGCCTCGTTTTGGTCATCTAGAACAGTCGTCATTACCAAGTCAGGCTGCTTTTAGTTTGAGACAACTTACTAAAACTTACTAAGTTAGTTTCCACATCTGGCAGGAGAGAGAGGTGACGTCACCACAGAAAGAGAGAACAGAAAAGATTAGCCATTCTGCACGATTTGGATGACTGCTTCAGCTCTCCGGCGATGACAGGGAATTTACTGTCTATCGAGAAACTCTCCCCAAAGCAGCACCAGACAGCCGACGGACACGATCGCGGTCGATTACGGCATTATGCAATATTTCAATTGGACCGAGAGCTTAAGTGGGAGGAGCGATAGCAAGGATAGACAACGGTTCACGGCTAGATCTGCCAGGTACGAAAGTTGTGGTTGAGGCCTAGGAATCGATTTCAATGGATATAAAAGCTTTTCAAAACATAAGGAAGGAACGGATTACAGGACATTTTTACCGTGGACCGACTCACAGCGGCATTTGGTCAAAAACTCTTTATTTCAGGAATCTCTTATTAAGTTTATACAACTCGGTTTTACACTGGTGTCGATTGCATTATTGTTAATTACAACTTATTTTTATCTATTATCCCGAACTCAGTAAACAGATCCTATTTTCATATTTAAAATTTCTAGCAATTTTCTTCTTTCCGTAGACGGTTGGTTCTATTAATTATTTTGGAGCGACGTAAGCGATCGCCGAGCTGAGGGACGGACGACCAGCAAAAGTCAGGGGGGGTTAGCGAGGTGTTTCGACAGTTTCATAATCCGGGAGTAAATGCACCGCGTACGACTCGTGGGTGGTGGTGGGTGGTAGAACCCACTTGAGTTGTGACGGGTTTCCGTCGTCTTGTAGCCATGACGACGCCTTAAACTGTTGTGTTGTTCTCGACGCAAATGCCTCAAAATTAGCGGACAGCCAGTCGTTTCATTATCTTGCTCACGGTTCACGGGGGAGTAGGGTCATGAACCGTGAAACGAACTTGTCGCTTATGACTCAAAGTCGCTTTGAACTTCCCATTTGCAAATGCATTCACATGAGAGAGAGAGAGAGAGATGAAGAGAGAGGGGGTGGCTAGACCATTAATCGTTTACAGTGAATGTGACGAAAATATCCAACTATCTCGCACCGATCGGTCACCTAACGAAGCTGGTATTCCGCAAAATGCACTTTTACCCGATGTTCTTATCCGTGGGAGCTACAATAAGAAAACAAACGTAGTGAGCGATTATCTCCGGTTTCGCATGAAAGTCGCCTGCGGATAAATATTTAAACAAATCCCGAGGTCTGTTTAAATTTGCATATGACTTAAAAGAAGAGAGGAGCTGTGTACAGCAGGTGTACTTTGTCGAATAATTGCATGTAGACCCATTCCCATTGTGTAAAATCTATGAAAGAAGTGATTCGGAAGGTTTTTTTTTTTAGTTTTCGTCAGCACATTAAAACTTGCCTTGCCCTTTGACTAAAATAAAGGATTCAGCATCCTGACATCTGTCTGCTCTAGGGCCGACACCCGCAACCCGGAGAAATGGGGTAACGCGGGCCGACGGAGAAGAGGGTTACTTTTTGGAAGATACCCATATTAACCTTCAGATTACGTTAATCTGAGAGCACTTTTCAGTTGCCTAAAACCAATGTTAAAATTTATATTCCTCGGTTTTTTTAGATAAATTTCCCTAATTTTGGTTCCCACAAATATTAACAAAAAATCGGAACTTTTGGATCCTTACCTTTTTCAAAACACATTTTGTACGGAAATCTCGAATTTTGGGTCACGTTGACTTAAAATGCGATTTGTGTGTGTGAATGTGTTTTGTTTTTTGAAAAATTTGAGCTCCTTTGTTATTTCCTCGTTTATTTTTGTTTCCATACTTTTAATTGTTTTTATAACAAGTTGAAAGAGCTTGTCGGTGCCATGTTTTCCTTGATATTACCATAGCAGCATCTCTGGATTTGAGATAAAATCTGAGTAGTCGCAGGTGCTTTCCAGTTGAATAAATTTTAGCAGAGATGGAGAGAGAGAGTGATCTTGAGGAAGAAGTACCAGAATTTGAGGCTATCACTGATGATGGTCCTGACTTCCACAACCCCGAGAGCAGAAATTTCGAGAGAGAAAAAATACAGTGGGAAGCATCTCCATGACCAAGTCAAGGCGGGCTATCAAATACACATGTTATCCGGATGGTTCCGGTGTCTAATTGATATGCTGTAACCCATGTATGTGACATAAAATCATCAGCATTCGATCTTTTCATGCCATTGACGATCTGGAGTCTCATCCTACAAACGACCAGGTTGGAAGGTAGCGTCTATTGAGCAAAAGATGGAATGACATCGACTACATTTATGTGCAATCTTATTTTGGATTGCTTTTGTTAGCGGACATTTATTGGTCCAACGGAGAAGCTACTGTTAACCTATAGAATGCTAAAACTGGCCAGGCTGTATTTCCTGCCACCACGTCTTTCAAAGCATTCCAAAAGATTGCCTAGTTGATCTGACTTGACAATCACGAGACCAGGGAGCTGCCATTCGAGAAGGATTGGAGAAATGGTTTGAGGTTTTGCCTTTTCTATACGATCCAGAGCCACATGTTACAGGGGGCGCCGTTGTCCCTTTAGGCAGTACATGCATAAGTCATCGTGGTACGATTTGAAGTTGTGGGTGGCCTGTGATGTCAAATCCAGCTGTGTCTGCAAAATGTAGGCGTACAGTACGAAACTGCTTGGCGAAGTATCGGAATGTAGTCGCGAGAGTAGATGAGTGCGGTTCTGCATATGTCCAAGAAGCGCATGGTCATAAGATCGTGGGGAATTATATTATTTTACATTGTATCGTCTTGGTGTCAAATTTCAAAAAAAAAACCCAATGAAGGGGACGATAAAAATAAACGAGCCAAAGGTTCCAGAAGATAATCTACAGACGAAAGCGCAGCTCATGGATTAGTATTTGTTTTCACGCTAAGAAACAGCATCGTTGTCTACTGGAGAGGAAAGAGCAAAATCGTTGTTGCCACGAGCAGATTCAACAAGAAAGGATGCAACAGTGAACACAGGAAACGAGAGGGAGTCACACACCAACCCTGACTACAGCATCCAAAGAGGGAGGGAGGGAGAGCTGGATAACCTCTACAGAATATTGGCCGGCTATACCTGCCAACGAAGGACGTCGCCGCTGTCCGTTGATGGTGTTCCACAACATGATGGGTGATTCTATCTTGTGAACGAAGTCAATTCAGAGTGGAACGCCAACAAACTTGGCCGACAGAGACATCTTTAGGAGATGCTGAGAAAGGCCCCATTTGAACCCCCCTATGAAAACTAGATGTGGAGTGCCCGCAGCTATTGTCATGGCACAGGTAGTCGTTGAAAGGTAAGGTGAATAAAAATTCATCAACTGCAACTGGAATTGGCAAGAAATGAGCTAGATGATAATTTTGCCCATCCAGCAAACGTAACAAAACGAACATCATCTGTATAGTTTTTCATTCTGCCAGTCCAGTCCTGTCCTGTGTAATGTATACTAGAGACCTTTCTTCTTAATCCTAGGCACTAAATATGCATGAAGGTCACATTGATCTAAAACACAGCAAATGTTCCTAAATTCTCAACATACTAAGGGTTGCCAAAGTTGATGTTGGGTTGGATCTCGGATAAACTACCTGTTATAATCAGAGATTTTACAAGCTGCGCAGTCGGTGATAGGTAGGCCAGACAACTAGTTTCAGCCGGATTTCAGTTGAACGTTCCTAGTAAATTTAGATCTATCAGAATTGTTTAAAGATGTTGGCCTCTCCGGCTTGTTTTGTTTGTTTTTTAAAATTATTATTGAAATCTTTGGATGGATAAGAGGCTCCTGAAACTGCTACATCTACACGAGAATGCAAAGAAACAGTATTTCCAAAACAGAGACGATTAAGCTCAAGACAGACAGTGGCGGGACCGACATGGGAGATGGAAAAAAACGGAAACCCTATAAAAGCAGGCAGGGAAGAAACGCGGTCAGCATCCGACCCGAATTAGTAAAGCAGATGCTGAGTAAAAGACTGACCAATGGCTAAGAAGCCGAGGACTAAAAGCAGGGACAGAGGTGGTAAAAATGGCGGTGCAAGATTAAGGGTTGACCACAAGACACCTTTAAGAGCATATCAAGATCAGAGTGTGCAGAGAACATGCAAAGATAACAGTATACAGCAGCTGGATTATTTCTGTGCCGTACAACGGTGGATGCCTCAATTGGCACAGAAAGACGCGCGCTGGAAAACCTGAAAACAGCGCCACCTGGCAGCAGAAGAGAAGTAATGCGAGCATAAGCAAGAGACTGCGATGGACAACGCAGACGTCACTCGCTCTCCAATGGAATACGTCTGTGTGCGCAGACAAAGAGACTAAGGCCAACAGACCGGACATCATGATACCGGAATAGGTGGATTAGGATCCGTGAAGAACCTCAGTAATATCCCGGATGGAACATCAGGAGACCGAGTGCAGAAGCCGACACCGCAGGGTTGTGGTTTGGATCAGTAGATATGGGAAGACGCGCACTTGCCGAAAAACGGTTTGCGAAGAAAGACTAAACAAGAAAGTAAAGTTCTGATGGTGGCAGTCACAAAAACGGACGACAACTGATCGGTTTCTCTTTGCTCTATTATTGTTTTAAGAGTTTCACACCGGACGTGGTCGAACTAAGATCTCGTGAAGGATGTCAGGTTGTCTTTACAACTCGGTCTCGCTGAGAGAGGCATGTTCTTCTGGCTTCTGCAGCAGAGGTTTTCTCTTTGAAAAGTAGAAATCAATAAAATAAATAAAAATTAGATAGTGTATTGCGTCGTATTTGATTTTCGTTCCGACTGAATGGACGAATTCGGAAGAGCTGCATGTTTTTTCTTTAAGTAACATAGAAGAAACAGCAGGACACACGAAAAGTTACCGTTTAGCCAAGTGCTGTAACCTTAGAGCGCCCCCTAAGAAAAGAGGGAGATAACTGTCAGCTCTAACCATTTGGTCATTTTCTCTCAACTCCTCTTTCGTCTGGTTTCCGCCTACGGCCGATAAAAGCCAGCCACGAAAGTTCTTCTGGACCCACCGACTGCCAACGGACCAGAAGCTGACACAATCCATCCGCGCCTCGAGCAGCCGGAGGAGGATTCTAACCAGCCGTGACCAGATGCCACCCAACACTGACGCCTTATCAAACCCGACCGCCCAAATACTGCGCCTCCTCTCTGGCGACGCGAGAAATAAAAAAAACAACAACAAAAACGCAAGGGACGACCAACACCAACGATTCTGAGCGGAATCTGGTACTGAGAAAATCCCGTTTATTTTCTTTATTGTTGCAGTCTTTCATATTTTAGTCGAAGAAAAACAATACATAAATCAACCAATCAGCATCTCGCCTTCCCTATCTACCGTTTGTTTTAAAATATTCTAGGAAAAAGCGAAAAATACCCGAAGTTTTGCCTTTTTTGTTTGAAAAACCTTTCATATTTAAATTTGTTATATTATACATTAGGTCTCGAAACTATTTTTAGAGCTTTTGTACGGAATTTATAACGAGAACCTCTCTGTACTGACATCATCTTTGTCAGTTCTCTCTCTCAGAAATAGTTTACTGAAACTATGATATTGGCGTAGGCTCCCTCTTCAGTCAAAGTAATTTCTTGTTTAAAATCGGTGTGTGGAATTCTTGTTACGGTTTGGTTATCCATGGTCTTACTTTTCTGTTTATTATTACTATTGTTACGGCAGCTTTACCTTGTATAGAAAAGCTATAAAAATTACAACCGAACGTTCCGCCATATCTTCTAATGGCGCAGGCTCCCACCCCTCCATTATCGCGTAGAAATCAATCGATCTCTCGTATTCCCAACCGGTCAATGTGTCCTAGAAGGAAACACTGAGGGGTGGTTTTTCTCTCAGCTCGTTTGTATCGCCATTTTAGTTATAAGCCACACAAATAAGCTATGGACTTCTGTAGTTGCTCTACGCTCAGGAGGCTGGCGGCGGGTATCGAGAATAAGCGCAGCGTACGGTTCGATGGACACACTTCCTGACTTTGATTTGTTAGAATGAAAGAGATTCTTTCCACAGAAGGTCGGGCAGGGTTAGGGGATTCTTTCGTTTGTCAGAAAAGGTGCGATGTATTTCTAGTTACTAATTGACGTTAGAATATTCCGGGTCCGCTTTCTTATACTGCAGATTCTCAGAAACCGCTATCATGCGTGTACAACTTCAGTTTCCATCTTCCTCACCGACAGCCGCCGACGACCCCTATCTGTCACCTGCAGATTACCGAGTCACAACAGCTTTGGGAACATTTCGCGAAGCGGTTTACCAGACTTTTCCTTTTATGCTTATCTAAGCATACACCCTAAATACCATATTTTTTAGTCCGTTAATTTAATTTTGATTTCTAAAAAAATAATAATCTAAAATCTAATTGTTTCCGTTCTACAGGTTGTAAACTATTCGCTACCCGCGATTTGCATATTTCCCTTATGACAAAAATTATTTATCTAACTTTCTTCGCATTCCTTTGTTTGTATATGTATTAATGACGGACTATCACTTCCTCCATCATCGCGCATTTTATTAAAGGGCCTTGGATAGTAGACTCTTTGGCTACTTTCGCTATCCATGCGCTACCGAGAACATCCTAGTTATCAAACCCTGTACGCCCGACTGAGCTATTACAACCGACGGAACAGCGGAGGCAATAGTCTATAATTAACCAATTTACAACTGTCGTCAAACCAAACCTTCCACAGCCCATACTCCTTCTTTCCCAGGTCTAGTAGCACTTGCAAATTAAAAAGGTTATTAATGCTTAATCTCTATTGTTTTCATGCCTTTTGTAAACAGACCGGGGTGGTAGCTGATACCGTACTCTCGCTCGTGTTTTAGTCTCAATTGGATCCAGACCATTTTTGTTTCTCTTCTCTTCCGCGCCGGCCTCGTTTCCGCGTAATTCTTTTCGGATACTCCCATTTCCTCCGACCGCTAATTAGGAGATTCCTTCGTTAGGTCGGCCGAAGTTTGAGTACACTGCATTTTTCATGGCCCTCTTTATTTCTCGTCTCACGTGACCTCATATTCCCCGCCGCAATGTTTCCAGACTTAAAGTATTTAAAATACGCTAAACAAACAACGTGAATGGTTTTACCTGGTTTTGGTACTAGAGTCGATAGGCGCCTATTTCCCCCGACGTCCCGTAGCAGCCGAGCCAAACGGAGTAAAGTACAATAAGGGATACGACAACCAACTCCAAAACAACCCGCCCTCTTCCCTTCTCGCACCGTTTGCGCATCGTCCAAAATATAAAAATAAAAAACTTTGGGAAACATCAAATTTACTTTATCGGAAAACTGAGAAACTACGAGGAAATAAAGAGGAGGGAGTTCGATCGAAGAAACATTCGAGATGTTGGAATTCCATCGTGAAACCTTTCTATTTTCTTTTGGTTCCAAGACGAAAGGAAATTCATTCAAATCCGTTGTGTGGCCAGAGTTGCGGTGTAAAGTACCTTGTTCTGCCACCTGCGTATTTCCAGGGAGTCAGGAGCTGGTATTATACATGTAAATCGTTAATGCGCTGATCACTCGAGATTGTAGACGAGAAAGGGAGGGCGTGGTCGTCCGTAAGGCTGTTAGAAGTATTTACCTTCGCCAGTCTAATCGCGAGTGTCGTTATTCTAATTCACCTTGGCTGAAGTTTCCTATTCAAAAAAACGATTAAGATATTATTATATTTTTAGACTTATCTTTTCGTCCAAACAGGTCGTACTCGGCATGGAGGAGCGATGGGACCCCTTAGTGCGGACAAACACCAAACGGCACCGCACGTAGAAGGGCTCCGTCGGTGTTTATTTGCCAAGGTTATCAGCCTACACATTCCTTTGTTTATCGCTGCTGGACATGGCTTCAGAACGTGTCCGCAATAGGCTACATCCTGGATTCGTGCTGGTGTTCCAACATACTGCTGCTACTACAGATTTCTTTTCGGTACTCAAATGATTGGCAATTAATTATCAACGGGCATAAAAATCAGTTACTTAAATAATAAGGTCATATGTAGCCCTCGCGGAGAGTGGGAAATATTAGTAATATCGTCTTCATAGACCGCTTCCTTACGGCACAACCGTCTTGCTCAACTGTGACGCAACAGCTGAAATCCGGACAGCACTATGCACGACTATGACGAAAAGGAGAGTCCGTGGTTTTATTGACAGGAGAGCTGTAGCATCGCTCACGCATGTTTGAAAAATATCATAAGTTTAGATCTACAGAAATCTCATAGAATGATATAATTCTGTTATTTACAGAAAGAAATGATCTAAGTTAGAGATAAATTAGGTGTATTTATTTAATAAGTTCTGTGATTTCTGAACGAAAACTGAAACAATATAATCAACATGGCATCTAGAAAGAAGCAAGAAGACTTGACTATCAGGTGTGTGAGTGTGTGACGTCCACACTCCATGGTAAACTCAGTGGTAGTGTAAAGGCGTAAACTGACACGTTTTTATCTTCAGGTTCCTCACGAAAAACCAAACTAATAAGACTATAAAACGACAGTGCTGGTGCAGATATTCAATATTATAATGAAGTAGTAGTATAAAAAGAGAAACAAATCAAATAAACAAACAACGAATGACGGGCTTCTTTAAACGTTCAGGAGCTGATAAGAAAAAAACAAACAAACATTACCGGTAAATAGTTGAACTTATTTTACGATCACCTGTATACGCGAGCATCGCTTTTGCTGGTAATCAGGAAGAAGAGTTGTATTCGCCTTTTTCGATTATATTTCTATGTATTATAATTTAAAACGTAATAATTTTACCTCTCGGTTGTTAACTTTTTTATCTGGTTGTACAAAGCGACTGTCGCACATAGAACATCACAAAACTACACCGGCCTTAGTTAACCCTTTTTCAGCCACGCGCCGGGATTAAAACACACGTGTGACACGAAATCCGCACACAGCCAACACGGCAGACTAATCTACGCCGCTTGTTCCTGTCTTTCCTCGCTGGGTAGCAGGTAAGACACCTGTTGAAATCTAAATTGAACTTTTTAAGTAGCGACAACAACAACCACAACAATAAAACCTTTTCATCCTCAAAATATGTATAATTCTAAAAAAAAAAAAATTTATTTCGAAGTTCTTTCTCTCTTTTTTTATAAAAGATTCGAAAAGGACGGTATTTTCGAATCGTTTCACCTGAAGTCCACGCAATAATGGGGTCTTTTTGGAATCATTTTTTCTTTCCTTATGCGCAGGTTTAATTGATTTATGGTCGAGAAAAGTACAACAAAAGATTTCCCAGCTGAACAAACGCACCAAAGATGCATGGCGACCTGGAACCTGCTCTACTTTCATTTTGTACTAACGAATACCAAGTACGACCATCGTAGCTCGAAGACATTCTGTATTGTTAGCAACTTTCATTCATTCTTATTTTTCCTTCGTGTTGTCTTTTCTGTGTGTATTCTCTTCTCTCTTTTTCCATTCTTAACTGAGCGCTTTTCAGACTGGCTGGTAAGAATAGGGAGTCTAAAAACAAACACCACGGGCGTATTCAGTCTTTTGAAAAAAATATATATATATATATTCCCTCCCTCCACCTTTCTCCCTATTGCAATAGTAGCAATAAATGTTACAATTGTATGCGCTTTAGTATTTCCTCAATAAGTGCTTTCTTTTAAAGTACCAGCTATTTGTATATATTTGCTCGTTTCAGACCACTGGGATATAAGATTCTGGTTAAATAAGAAAAACTATCGCTGATAACAATCCCACCATGACGCTGCCACCGCAAATTTTATCATACTGTCTAAGGACAACGGTTCACGTAAGTGACGGTAAAACTAGGCCGTGGTGACAGCAGCGAATGGCAAATAGAATTTACATTGGTCAGGTAAACGACATCAGCGCAGAATTTTCGACTTTTGAGTGCGTTCTTGCGCAAATTAGTGGTGCACGCGACGACAGGGTTTGAAGCCAAGGTTGTCCCGTTCTACCGTCTCGTACATAATGCGCAGGAAGCATCAGTATTAATTAATTTGCACAGCAGTAAAATTAAGAGAAATAAACATATCGGAACTGCTACACGGAATATTGTTGACAGGGAGGATGAGCGCTCCTGGAGATAGCATACAGAGAGAGAGAGAGAGAGAAGAGTTTATGGGCATTCGTTCGACTTGATTCAGCAGAATTCCAGCGATGCAGAAATTAGCATATATGGCGACAGCTTATCCATAAAGTCCGAGAAGGCAACATGTATCCGTTGACTCTAATGTGCAGTGCTATCGTGAGAGAAAAGGTTGTATTTCCTCTCAAAAAAATGTCTCACTTGTTTTATCGTACACGGGTACTGTTTCTTCACTCCGAGGCGTATTTATGCAAAGTTACCCCAACCCCTTATTCAAAAACTATCACAGGAGAGTCAGTTACCCTGAAATTGACTGGGAATCAGAAAGGGGCGTGCGTGTCTAATTGATCGGTTTGTTAGTGCGGTTTTAATATAAAACAAGTTAAAGGTGAGGATGAGCTAACTGTGAACTTAGAGCAGAGCTTTTCGGAATCAGTCGTACTTACGTAACTTTGCTGAACGAAAGCCCAGAGATCCAGCGTCTGCCCGATACCGTATTTATGTTTTAGGGCGTGCCGCGAGATGGCGCCACTAAACTCATTTACGAAGTAAAACCTAAAACCAATCCAAGGGAGCTTACCATCTTTAATTTGAAAAAAAAAAAAAAGGAGAGCGTCGGGAGGCCAGATTTGAATGAACGGAGCGGATTGAAATTTTATACGGAAAGGTTATCTAAACAAAATTAGGTTACTGTGCTGCTGCAACAACACTGCAGCTTCTTCTTTTTTTTTAATTTCGAAATGAGATAAAGCAGCAGACAAAGAAAATAAGGAGAGGGGGATGTCAGAAATTAATGCGACTGATGTCAAGAAAGCGAGAGTGAAGGCCGCTCTACACCAGGGGAGACGACTGCGCTGTAGCTAGAGTTACAGTAAATCTGTTTCAGTAAGTGTGTGCATTATATAACTGTCCATTATATTAGCGAAATCACGTAAAATTCTAAATTAACTAAATAATGCAAATGCTGACCTGTATTTAAAATATGTTGGGGGATCGAAAGAGTGAATAATGGGGAGGATAGGGCACGAATTCTGGAGTCGCTCGAAAGCTTTGACGAGCGGGCGTCGTGTACGTGGCAGGTGCCCCTTGCGAAGAGTTACCTGTTATTCCGCTCCAAGGTACTCAGATGTTTATTCGGGTCGATATGGTCGTTACAGTATGGTAATGACAAAAAAAAAAAAATTTATTACCCTGCAGTTGGATTCGATGAACGTTTTGGTACGAATTAAGAATATGTTGATCATTCTTCTAAATTTTGAACAAAGTTCCCCCAGGGTCAGACTTAAATTTTTTAATATAGTGTTTTTTTTTAATTTTCCAAAACATGAGAGTGATTTAATTTAAAGATTTAAAAACAAAGTAAAAAAAAAATCAAAGAAAAACTTTATTTATTTTTTAAAAGTAACAAATCGTACAATACTACTTATTAAAATAACTAGAAGTTGTTTTTTGAAACAAATTTTATATTTAAATACTTATCAGTTTTACGAGTTTCCCTTAGTTCTTCCATTAGTTTAATTCCCCTTTCAGCAATAATATTTGATCGCGGGTATCAAAAACAGAATTTTCTTGGGACCAGTGAGTTTTGAAGCAATTTCCAGCAGTTCTGCACTTAGTTTCTTTAATATTTGACGGAGTTTGTCATATATTTCCTTCTTAAATTTTTGGTTAGAAAACCATACTCCTGCCAACCAAAAGCTATGAAAGTAACTGGTTTTTCAAGTATTGCTCTTCAGTTTGGTAACAGAAAATAAGCAATAAGAAACAAATTGCTCTGGAATTCCATCGAGCACTATGAATGGATGGTAGAGATCGCCAAATTAGTTTCGGTAATTTGCGATTTTCGTTATATTGTCAAAATGGCAAAGCATAGAATATAAAGGAACCTGAAATCATCCCCCATCCAGGATTTTCCCCAACGGGCATCTCTACCCCCGGAGTATACGATTCTTTTAAGACCTCATACCCTTCAGTTTTTTCATCTATAAATTTATAATTCAAATTAGGACCTGTGGTATGCTTATCAAGATAAAAGTCAAGAACATGTTTTAATATTCTGTCCAAACGTGGTGTTGGCAACCTATGTACTGAGGTACATTTAGACCCATTTGTAACATTTTTTGCTGTATTCTAACTACAACCCCATTAATATGGCCAGTATTTACAGCAGTAATATCACAAATGATCATTTTGATGCTAGGGACCATGCATCATTGTCGTCAAGAATACTAACAATTCCTTTAAATATATTTTCGGCTGAACCACTTTCACATCTGACCACTCCTAATTCATTTTTTCGTGGGACTTGAAGGCATACAACTTGACACTCTTCTCCATGCTTTACTTTTCCGTTTTCTCTTGGTAACTTTCTTCCATCAAAATGCAAGCAGTAATCTTTTCTCTTCCTAAGAAAGATATTTTTATTTTCAACTTTTGCTCTTCCCCACATCTGATCGTACGTTTGAATGTTCCAGACTGAGAAGGAGTTGGCAGATTTATCCCCGTCTTTCAGATTACTATACTCTTTTACAAGATTTAAAACAAACTTTTAATGCTTTATGAGTAGAAAGTGATAGTTCAGTAACTAATTTGGTAGGCAGAGATGTAGAAAATTTTTTGCTTTGCTTTAGGGGAAGATTGAACTACTTGATTTGCCATCTTTTATATCATCTTGTGACACAGTTTTATTGTCTTTTTGAGTGCATCTCTGTCTTTTTGATGGATGAATTGAGGAAACTGGAGCTGGTTTATGAGTTGCGTAGCCTATTTTTCCTTCAGGTTCGATCTGTTTTTCATAAACTTTTTTGTCTTCTTCACTCAATCATTGTCCTTCTGGCTTTGTAATGTCAAATACAGTATCTAATATTTTTTTTTTAAAATTCTTCTTTTGGATATCTTTGATTTTTTTCATATTTTAATATTAGTTTATTAATACGAGCAATGATTGCCTGCTCACTGAGTTTGGGAAAACTCATCTTCTTCCATAGATTAATTAATTATTCATGAATAATTTTAACTCTTTTTTGGTTTGATTTTTCATTATCAAGTAGTGTATGGTAACATCCTAAATAAACATCTTTTTTAAACGTAACCTAACGTAATCTTTGAAAATTTCAATTCTTGGCAAATTTCTTTTTAGTCTTTTAGTCGTAGTTGGCAAATTTTTGGCCCAAAATTTTAGCATTTTTGTCTATTGTATCACTTTTGACTAAAAACCAGCCATTAGACTAAACTTTATTATAGGAGTTAATCTAAAAAAGAAAAGGAAAAAATAATAAAAAATTAACTTTATAAAATTAAAAATTTTAAAAATAGGGAGAAATTAAATATTATTCCTTTATTCAAGTTTAATCCAATATATAAACAACCAAATTTTCGACACTGAACGCACGTCGCACATTCACCTCTCACGACAGCCAATTCAACACTGTTTTCTAATTTCCGTTTGCTTGATTTTTCTTTCACCCAGAAATTCACATGATTTACCCAAAATCACTATTTCTTATCATCTTGCAACCCTAGAGTTAGGTAGAGGGCAAAGAACAGAAGGGAGACCCAAACAATGTATCAGTTACGAATAAATTTGTATGAGAATGCCAATACATCAATATTTATGAAATTTGCCCTATTAGAGTGTAAAGCTGCCGTGAGATGGCGCTAACGACACGCACGGGTGATCGGTTTCGTTGGAGAGGTTAATATGCCGTCGGGCTGAGTAAGGAGACCACCAGCAGAATAAATCAATACGTGTTCCACTCCAGATCTCTGGCCTTTTACTTAGAAGTTAACAAAACGGAGTACTAAAAATTTTTAATCGATATTCTTTTCCTTTTAGGTTTATTTAAAAGCATGGGAGTCTATTATTATTATATGTATTTTCTGGACTTAGCGAACTTTAATTTTTCTTTTGTTTCTATCATTGCCAATACCTTCATTCATTTTTAAACGAAATCAACAATATATTTACTGTGATTAATCCTATTAAAATGATTTTAACCCTCTTTTTCTATTTATCCAATGTTAATATTCTGCCAGCCACCAATGGAGGGAAGGAATTAGAAGAAATTAAACTAAAAGTTACGAAATTTTTTTAAAAAATAGATTAGCTTGCTACACGTATTTGTTATAATTTGGAAATGAAAAGCTGCACTTTTTCACTTTTCATGTTTCCATAGAAAAGTGATGTTGAATGATGTTGATGTTGGCTATTCTTTGATTCAACTGTCATCGAATCTGTTTTTTAACTTTCGTAATCAAATATCAATTAATAAAAGTAAAGGTGTTGTGGTAACTAAGTTGTCTTTCAATGGAAAGAACAATAACTATTTTCATTTTCTCATTTTCTCTTTTGTTCAAAGTATACACACAATTCGAATACTGGAAAATAAAAAATACAGCAAGTTTTACTAATCCAAGTAAATCCAGGGAGGAGCAAAAATAAATAAAATTAAATCAAAATATCTTGCTAATGAAACATATGAACACGCAGATTTGTTTCCCCTTTATATACTTTCTTAATTAGAACCATTAAGTAAATTACTTTATGAAAATGTCAAAATATATTTGTTTTTTTTTGTTAGTTTGTGTGGCAAAGCCACTTGCAAATGTCATAAAGAAACTAAGTTTTTTGTAAGATTAAATTCTGCTCTGTTGGGGTAGCATCTTTAATTTTTTTCTAAAATTATTTTGAGAAGCTTGGGACATCAACGATAAAAATGTGGTGCTGGATGCCTTCTTTTGAACAAAAATCGACAAATGAGGGACCTCGCAGCATCACAAGGTCGACACAGGAATGCACAAACGTCAGCGAAAAGTAACAGTACAAACCAAAGGAAATCTGACATTGAGATACGCACAAGGAGAATATCGAGCTGAGAATAGGGTTTTTGTATTTTAGTGTCGGCGGTTAGTTCTTCTGAACATCAGCATCGACTGTTCCAAATATTTAGATATTTCTTTGTCTGAAAATGTTGCCATTGTTATTCTTTTTTTTTTCTAAAAAAGTGTCATGCTGTATGTCATCGAGTTTACTATTATAGAAACATAAACAATTGGATTTATTATTTCAAAATTACTCTTCTAATTTACTAATACTAAAATGTACGTGTAAAGTATTTGTAGAGTTTTATTAGCTCTTAAAATACCATCCACCCCATAGTCAATTAATGTCGTTTGAGTGGCTTTGCGTCAACATTAATCGCAGGTTGCTCTTTGATCGAATGATGCTTTGTTGTAATCTGATTGGATGTTCATTTGTAGTAGCCACACTTTATGGTAAAATTAATGCGATTGGTTGATACTTTGGATTTTAAATTATCAAGAATACAATAAATCATTTTAGTTTGGATGGAATGACCGATCACTAACTAGAGACAATTTTAATCCTAATTGTACGAGTATCTCACAGATTACAGTAGAGAGCGAAAGTCTTCGGTTATTTACATTTTCACTCGTAAATTCAACATTAGGAAGAAATGTAATTTGCGTTGTAAATATTTTGATAACATCAGCAGTGTTTTGGATCGGGCGAGATATACCCATTGATTCATCTGACCGGACTCTGCTGGTGAGTAGCATAATGTAGTCTCTTAACCCTATTTCCTTCACGTAAAAAGGTTTCTTGACTGCTTGCCATCTGTCCTTTAAGTCCCTTTCGTCTTAAAGATCTTCGTGCTGTAGAATCATAGACCTGAACACCTAAGGGGTTTTAACATTTTAATATTACTGTTAATTTTTCTTTTTTTTTAAGATACGAAAACACGTGGACAAACCAGGAAACTATCTTCAATGGTACATCTTTAAATCCCAGGTGTGCTATTTATTCCGTGGAGTTTTGCTTTGTCACGGATAAATGTTACTGCAGCAATTGATATCTTTGCCATTACATTCAATTACACTGAAACGAAGCGAAACCATCGTCAGCTTTCGCATAGCACTGCGTACTAAAATCTGGCACCGCTTGTGTGTTTAGCAAGGAGTAAGCGGAGTATAAACGAGAGAGAGATCGGAAGAGAAAAATTTTAAACCAACCACCACCATCATCATCATCTACCCGGTCAATGGCGACGGATTATTCATCGAGGCGCCGGGATCGTGGATCTACCGACCCGGCGGTCATGAAAAACGAGGAAGGGAGAAGAGGTTTCGGAGGGTCGGGATACTGATTTCCTCACCACAAATCGCCGCTTTGCTGTGAGCTCCCGTTTTATGGATATCCGTTGAACAGGAGAGTTAACGAACAATTGTAAGACACACGAAAGGTCGCTGTTTGTTCTGGTTCCAAAAGTAAATCGTAGCGGCCGGGGAAGGTTTTTAATGAGTGCGCGGAGATTTATTGGTTAGGAAGAAAGTGTTTCTCGGGAAAAGGCAGGACTGAAACTTTGCGTTTACTGAGCTGCTAATACCAAACCAAGTCCACCTTTCCATTACATTCACTGTTAAAGGTTGGCTGTGCGTGACACTATCCACAGACTTTACAGGGCACACACACACGGCGTTATGGCTTTTACCTGGCCAGCATTGACCGCCAGACATGGGCCGCACTTGGTACTGGCTGTTTCACCCTTCATTGATACATCACAGGTCGGCCCTGGGTACGAAATCATTACTTTCCACTTGTCTTTGAAATTTGGTGTATACTGCGTGAACAGAAACGGTCAGTCTGACCACAGGGATATGTAAGTTATTGGGTGGTTTTGGGGAAAGATCAGTTGTCTTACCTGTTCCTTTTTTAAAAAAAGCTAAATGTATGGGTTGTCAGCTGTAACCTTCCTCCTCTTAGTACCCACTTGTTACTGATGGAATACATTTGATGCTTTTGTTTCAGATATATTAAACTGCAATGCTCAAGGATTCTAACAGCTAGGAAAGCAAAGTAAGATTTCTAATATTAAAATGATGATGATTAGCTCAATTAAGTGTAATTTTTTCCACTGCTACATTTGACGCCATTGTCTGAAGTAAATGGACATATCAGGGATATAGAGAAACCAACCTTATCACGTGATGTGTAGATAGATGTCTGCTCATTACATATATATTCTGAATGCAGCTTTATTTTGTTGAACTATTCTGTTATTACAGAACAGACAACTTCCTATCTGAATGAGATGTAAATTTACATTTGACAAGTCTATTTTAGCTGGATGTGATCAGCCAATACTATAGACTTGTTTAATGCTTGGATTTAAGCAGGGAATCAGATGTTGTGTGTTCAATCTCTCATTTATATAGGAAATCAACAGAAGGATCCCAGGGGGGGGGGGACAACAACCACAGCTGAATACAATCACAGGACTGGTCAATGGCTGAAAGGTGAAATGTAGAAAGCGTGGGGTGCAGGAAGTTTTAGAAACTTAATAACTAATTATCCCTACAGTACTAACAGCCACGTTCTCGTTCTCTTTCACCAATGAGCCATGTGGACTTCCTGCCACATCTAAAGGACGACGACACGTAAATCTAGAGTGCAGGGTAACTCTTATTTTATATACGGGATTTAAGCTAGTCAGTCATCCTCCTTTCACAGTTTTTCTGGAAACCATAGATAAGAAGGCATGCATGATTAGTTTTTAGTAACATTTTTCTCCTGCAACTTGTGCAATCACACTCCTCTCCTGAGTCTAATGGTAACTTGCATAAACACTTTCTTTTTCCAGAAACAGAATTCAGAAACATCCATTACTGCTTGTCTCTTTGGTGGTTTGTCATCCTCCTTACCAGTCTCTCTCGGTCCTTCCTTAATCTTAAAATAAAGGAATGATATAGAAAGAAGCAATTAAAGCAGATGCTTAAAATAGAATTACAGGTGGTTAATTCCTGGTTTGAAGAATTGTCGTCTCTACCTTAAACTTTCCTTATTAAATTTTCTTGATGTACAAATCAACAAAAGAAATGAGATTTTAAAAATCTATGACTCTTGTAGATAAAAACGATGATTGAATTTGTTATTTACAAGGGTGGTATAGAAAGTAGGGAGCGCTACAAGAAAATCAAGTTTCTGTCCAAACAGCGTCATTTCATTCAATAAAATGAAATGTTGCCTCTATTTGTTATAATATAGTAGTGCAGTTGTTTCCACAGGTGGCAGCACATTAAAGCAAAGAAGGTGAGAGCCTCAAGGGTTAGGGTTAAGCATGACTGATCCTTTAGGGAGGGTCTAGCACCAATGGAAAGGGAAACTCTTGGAGTAACCGATGTTAAGGAGTGGGAGATGATGTTACTCTTTACACAGATAAAATCACAAATAGTGGTTCTCCCATGACTAATTATGGCTCATTACCTTCAGTATGAACCAGATAATTTCAACAGTTACTAAAATAGTTAAAGGGAGGAGGAAAGTGACTTACAGAATCTGTTACCTTTTCTCCGATGTGTTCTTCGTGAACTTTAAAAACCTGAAAAATAACCATATGCTTCATTTTCTTAAGCTATCTCGGGAAGCCGGCTCAAAGTTGTCCAGCCATTAGCCACATTTATGCAAACAAATAAATAGTTCATTGTTGATTTTCAATAACAGGAAGAAGTGGTCTCTGTATTGTGTTGCCAGGAAGACATCAAACAGACAACCAAAACTAGTCTAGCTCGCTTGAGGTTTTCTCGAAGAGATTTGAGTCTATGCTCTCAGAAGTTCACCGGGCTGAAGCCTACAATGGATGATATACCTTCAGAATTAGCCCCAGCCCACTACTGATGTATTCATCTTCAGTTTCAACAATTAGCAGCAGCTGATAAATTTTAAAAAAGAAAAGTTGGATATAAAAGAGAGGTATTTTACACAATGGAATTGCGGTCCTGGATTAATTTGTTTCTAACCATCACCTTTTTCATTGCTGTGGGTAAAGCTGCTTGCAGCAGCTCTTCCCGTGTGACCCAACGACCTGCTCCACCCAGAGTTGGTCCAACTTCACGAACAACCATAGTCTCAACAAGGTAAGTCTGGCGGATGTGTGAAAAAATGTGCTTTACCTGAAGAGAGGAGGAGCAAGACTTACACAGCGAGAACAAGAGAACAGCGATTCCAAAGAAAAGCTCATCTGATTCAGCGGAGGAAAACCAAGCTATTGGCTGCTGTGCCAACAGTGCTCCTGATCTCAATCCATCCCCAACCACACTTGCTGATGTCACCAGCTGTGGGCACCCATTCCAGTAGAGTGGAATATCTACCGGACCAGGTTGCTGCTAAGTTATTGCTCCTGTTAAATACGAAAGGTTTTTGCCTTACCTGGTTCCACACGATCTAGCAGGTAGCAATGTGATGGTTAAACAAGCACTAACCAGCTGAGGAATAATAAGTGAAGGGTTAAAACGGCTTGACATGAGTTTACACAGAGGGAGAAGATTACAATGTACGGTGATTCTGGTTATCTACAGTCACCAATACCAGAGTCACAATTATAAATTGGGTAAATTTCCAGCCTCTCTGGGTATTAGGGAAAACCAAGAAACAGATATGGTAACAAAACTGGTGAATTAGTTTTGAAAATGTGTAAACATTTATTTGGCTTCCCTAAGCGGTCTTGTATGAGCTCACATAACCAAAACAGGCACCTGTATGTAATCAATAGAGAGATTCCTTTCCATCACCATCAGCAAACCTCCTTCTCTGCTGCATGTTACTACCACACCTTCCATCGATAAACAGAAAGATTAGCGACACTTCCATGTATAAGTCCATATCCTGTGCACAAGCTCAGTTTCTCAAACTTGCTTTCACACTCGAAGCGCATCCTACTGAGCAGAACGTTCTTTATTCTGGCTTCATGGTATCCACAGCACTTTCCTGTTCAGGCGCACATTTTACCTGTCATATCAAGACCAGACACCATAAGTCTGTCTGGTATATCAAGGTGTGTGGCCACATACCACAAAATGCCGTCACGTTTACAACTGCCGTGCACTTACCTACCCCTCTGACACAGTCCTGCTTCTTCTTTCCTCCAGCTCTATGCCAAACTGACGTTAACTTCTCATAAAGGTCCTGCTTTTCTGCACAATCTTGTCCCAGTTTTACATTTGGAAACTCCCACAACCCTGCCAGGAGACTTGTTATTGAAATCACAGCAATGAACTAAACTAATGCTTTACAAATCTGATCATCTGGGTCCTTTTGGTATTTCTAACTTAAGTGTTGACCCCTGGATTAATTTAATTTGTGTCATCTAATTCTTGGGGTTTCTGAAAGTTTATTTTCCCTGACAACTTTCTCAGAAACCTAAGATACTTGTCACCAGAAGACAAGATTACTTTACCTGCATCCGGCCGCCGTCGTCGAGTAATAAGGAACTTTTCTCCACCATTACCCTCCCACTTCGCTACACACTGCTGTCCTTCCAGTCTGAGGTGCCCTTCTCTTGGGTTTTCGAGGAATAATTGGTAACCCCTAAACTAAGAATGAAAACACAAGTCTGGACAATTTTCGAATACATGAAAGCTGACTTGTTACATTGAATAAATAAATGAATGGATGGCTGTAGTTTCATTCAAGTAGTATCCCTCAACAAACATTTAGATCAAAGGGCAATTTAAGCAAGCTGAACTGATGACAACTGAGAGATTAGGGGAGGGGTTAATATCATTTCGGCTTCTTCTGTGGACTGAAGCCAAGTGTGGTATCATGCAGAAAAGCAACAGTAACCCGAACATCGAGACTGAGCACATATCAAAAGGAACCAGGAGAAACCATTAGCTGCAATAATCTGCAGCAAAAATTACACCATTAATCACATTGTTGAGAAAAAGTAAGAGCTCCAGTCTTGGTTAGGGCCATTTTCACTGCACGTGCAGGAACAAACGTACAAATGAGAAAGGTAGACTGACAGACATGTCACAACACTTTCACCTACTCCACCTGTAACTAGAAGACTTTCCTCCCTGCCTCACAGGAGCCGGACATCCGAAGGACTGTACAAAAACATCCTTACCTTCGGTCAGTTATATGTACATTATCATTTTTACAAACTAAAACTCTCACGTTTATGTTATTCACACAACTACTCTGCCATGTTTCTGTTGAAGACAGGCAAAATGGACATTGGCTGGCAACTGAAAAAACAGAAATGAGAACTACGATAAGGTATTGTATTAACTTCCGAATACACAAATCTGGTATAATACTGCAGGTCTGATATGTGATAGGATGACATTGCTGGACAACAGCAGAGCTCCAATCAAAAGTAACTCAAGGTGCCTGGAAAGGCTAATGGACTGCCAAACCTAAGGGTCTGAGTTTGAACCATTAGTCAGAGTCAGCTCAGTTGGGTGTACGAGGTCTGTTCAAAAGAAGACCGGACTTTTGTCATGCAAAATTAATTGCCGGAATTACAGCATTATACATGTTTATCCTCTTCAAACTACTCCCCCCTGCTTGCAACACACTGCTCCCATTGTTTATGCCACTGTTGGAATGCTCCTTGGAACTCATTTTCTGAGATGGCTTGTAACTGTCTCAGCGAATTCTGTTTAATCTTGTCTACACTTTGGAAACGACGTCCTTTTATGGTGGTTTTCAGCTTGGGAAAAAGGAAAACGTCTGCTGGGGCCAAGTCTGGACAGTACAGAGGGTGGGGAAAGACGACCGTTTCTTTGGAGACCAAAAACTGGCGGACAAGCAGAGACGAGTGACTAGGCACGTTGTTGTGGTGCAACACCCAGCTCTTGTTTTGCCACAACTTGGGCCTTTTCCGGCGCACATCTTCCCTCAAACGCTTTAAAACTTCTATGTAGAACTCCTTGTTCACAGTCTGACCTTGTGGCACGAATTCATAATGGGTCACTCCTTGACAGTCAGAAAACACAATCAACATTGACTTCAAATTTGATCGGCTCATGCACGCTTTTTTCGGTCGGGGCGACATTTTCCCAACACACTGTGACGATTGTGCCTTGGTTTCCACATCGTAGCCATAAACCCAAGTTTCGTCTCCTGTGATGATAGTTTTCATGAAGTTTGCATTGCTTCATGAATGATGAAGCAGCTCTTGACTGATGATCACCCGGTTCTCTTTCTGGTCGTAGGTCAACAGACGTGGCATGAGTTTTGCAGAGACGCGATGCATGTCAAGTTTTTCGGTCAAAACCTCGTGGCATGACCTGATGCTGATACTGACTTCCTCAGCAACCTCTCGCATGAATCACAGAATGAACAGCATCGATGTTTTCATTGTTTGTTGACATCGAAGGTCGTCCTGATCATGAATTTTCCTTAATCAATGTTCTGCCCGATTTAAACCGCTTAAACCACTCGTGACATTGTGATCGGCTCATGCAGTCCTCCTCAAAGGCCTGATGGAGCAAAGCTCATGTTTCAGTAAACGTTTTGCCGATCTTAAAGCAAAATTTCACACACACACGTTGTTCCATAAGATCTTTCATCTTCACTTCGCAGAGGGGTTGACAACACGTGTTATTTTCAAAGCTCTAGACGGGTAACTGATCAGAATAGCAAGAGGCCCCAGGCGACGTTATGTCACGGAAGGTTGTTGCTACACGACACAACTTGTCGGAGCTCGATCGTTGCAGTGGTCCGTGAGCTATAACAAAAGTCTGGTCTTTTTTTGAACAGACCTCGTACCTCACTGGCATGGTTTCTTCTTCAGCCAGCCAGCCAGATCTAAAAGTGAAAAGATTTATTTGGACTCCCTCTGCCAAAATTGGAAGTACTGGGCCCATGACAATACGCTTCCCTCACCATGGTTGTCACCCTTGTGGACACAGGGATAAGTACAACATGGTGGATTTAAAACAAAAATGAGTCACAATAGAAATCGTGGATAAAAATAATACTACCACCACCCATCTGTAAATGAATAGAGAGCTTTCATTTGAACCACATGTTTACTAATAGGTATGTACACTATTACCAAGAATGTACAATTGGTTCCTACTGATGGGCTACTTAGTCTTTCAGTTCTTGGACTTTCCTCGTTGGATGACTTGAGAAATGTCAAGAGCCAGAATTCTTACAACTTGTCACTGTACCAGAGGCTTTTCTCATGACTCATCAGTGGTAACTAGCAGTGAGAAGAGCTGCTACACACTGTGAAGGTACATGTAAGTAGCAGCTATCTATGTCTCAGATGCACACCAACACATCACAGAACATCAAATCATTCCGGAAACCCCCTGTGAAAAGTTGGCTAACCTAAGTACAAAAACAACAAAATTAAGGGGTATACGCATCGATCAGAAAAGCCTAATCTAACTTTCATAAATGTAATCACAACATTCTTCCTTGAAACATTCTGACATCAAGCCAAACACACAAACAGGACACTTTCTTCACACAGTCGACAGACATTGCATCAAAGACTTTTCTCACAGGTACAATGGAGTTTAGGGCTGATAATGAATCCTATTTAGGTTGGTCCAAGTCTGAGTAAACCAAGCCCTTTAGGCTTGCCATAGTTTCTGGTGCCTCACACTCATCTTTGCCCACCCTCCTGGCTGGTGTTCTGGGTCCTGACCTACAGGAGGTTGAGTGCACCAGGGGTTCCAGCAGCAACTGTGTTCCTTCTGATAGCATCTTCAGCATAGAAGAATAGCCATCCCCTGATTACAAAAGAGTGAAAATAATTGACCTTCCAGCATGTAGAAAGGGCCTTCCCTCCATAATTACTTTGTGTGGAAACTAGATTGCCGGTATGCACTATACTTCTCTTTCGAAACAGTCTTCATAATTTTATTCTGGGAAATAAACAAATAAGGAAATTCAAGGAGTTTCTAAGACATTTTTCCAGAATTCAAGGACAAACTGTTTGGACCCCATGCAGAGTCACCTACAGATAAACCCCTGGTAATGCTGATAACTCAACCCTTACTGATAGGCAGGTGAGGTCTTCTGAGGTGATGTGGGTTACCTTGGTTATGGGATCACCTAGACATGGAGGAGACTTGGTCATGTCCATGCATTAAACACAAAAAAATCATTTGTTATTTAAAGCTGTTTACTCAGGGAGAGAGGGAAAGAATATCGAAGCTGGGAGGTTCAGACATTGCTGAGGATCTAGTATCTAGATACAAATGGAAAGAAGATGAGTATATCCACATTACCTTACTATTAGCAAGGTTTAGGGTTGTATAGAAACCCTAGCAAATAAACAGAACCCCATAAATTTGATATTTATATTGATTAACACATCACCTACCTTCAATATCTGGAATTATGGAGCAACAAACCTGACCAGATAATTTAACTACTGCTGTCTTCTTATGAAATTGAACCTGAGCATAGAAAAAAGAATTTATATAAATGTTAAAAATTAAAGACAGTGAAAGAGTCAAAATATTCAAGGATGGTTTTGCAATTGCATCTTCATTACTGGTCCAGCAGATGGATAGAAGTGTAAGAACAATTGAAGTTGTAGAACATCTGTTAGCTATGAAGGTCCAAATATCTGTAAAACAGTATAATTTAGACAGATTCCCTGAGTGTTATAGAATGTAAACATGCTGACTTTTCTAAACAAGATGCCACAGCTTCATCTAACAGGAAACAATTGTCATCTCACAGCTCGTATACCTGCATCAATGCTTTGCAGTGGTCTTTCACTGGACACCTGCAAAAGCAGGTAACTTTGGTGTACAGACTGTTGCTCCCAACTCCATCAGGGTCTGGTTGAAATCTCCCGGCCTCTTTCTGTCAACCAGTTGGTTTGCTAGAGTCCTACAGCAAAGCAAAACTCCTGTGAAAAGTGCATGGTGTCTAAATCAGTCAGAAAAACATTCCCATCATTCATTGTTAGGGGAGCTGACCAACTGCTCAGGTCTATCACAACTCGGCTAAACATAAGCACATCCAAAACACACTGGAGCCTTTCATTCACCCAGATCTGTTGATACTACACCTGCAATTGAAACAGCAGAAAGTAAGTTGTGCACACAGATAGTAAGGGGATGGGAGGTCAGATTCCAGGACCCTGCATGACAGAAAGTGATTCTTAAGCATTGACCAACAAACCAAGTGAAGGAAAAACTAGTTAGAGGTGACTGTTTGGGCAGATCTGAGCTAACTGAAATACCTGGCCTTTCCTCCTCAACATCAGTTGCTCCCATCTCCTTTTGTAAGCATCTAGCCAAACAAAAATGGTTCAGAAAACCTATAACCATCTAAATTAGGTACAATAGAATAAAATGGCCAGAAAATATATGAAAATAGAAATGGAAAACAGATGTAGGTAGTCTTTTAATTCCAGGAACAAAGGCTGGTAATTTTAGATGGATGCTGCTCTCTCAGTAAGTCAAGTCTTGATTTTCTCTGTTTGACAAAAGGCTGCACATTAGCATCACCCGCTTTGAGTTTATATGTCTCTGTCTCCATCTGTGGTGATATTTTGTCCAGCATGCTCCGGACAAGGTTGGCTTGACGCTGTCACCCATACCAACAAACAACTTCAGGGACGTGTCTAGAGCGCTACTGGGAAACCCCACATGTGGGAGGTACTTACTTTCTGGTCGTTGGTGCAGCAGCCTTGACCCAGGCATGCAAATAGCTGGTTTAGCTACAATCCATGTGATGGATATTGACTAAAGTCCTCAGAAGAAGAAAAATCAACCCATTGTTCAACAACATGAGATGGAAGGGAGGCCTGCATGACAGTTGTCACTGGTGAACTGTCTTTCCTCTTCCTTTACCAAATTTCTGATCCTATCGGTCACTAACTACTCACCTGTAAGCATCTTCACTCTGCTGCTCTTTGAAGTTGAGGAAGGAAGGAATGTCAGGGCTCTGACACAAGTTCATGGTGTGATTGGGCCCCTATTAGGGAAGGTGAGCCCCCACCAACAGACAATTGATTGATTTTGAGCAGTAACAATGGTGTCAGTGTCACTAATCTAGTATTTAGTAAAGTAAACTTCAATAGCTCTCTAGTAATTGGCACTTCTCTGCCTGTTAATAGCTGCAATTAGCCCTTAACGATTCCCACACAAGCAATCTGAAATCACTCTCCACTAAACTGGACACCTGCCTTACAATGGATGACATGGAAATGTTTGGGTATCTACTTTCTAGTGTTTGCAGTGAAAGGCAACCAGATAAACAAAACGAAAGAGAAGATAACCTGCTTGGATATGATTGTGTCTACACAGACTGTTAAAAGTTTCACATCTAACAAAATAGAGGAAAGTTTTAAGTTAACAGAATACTGAGAGTGGTAAGCAAGATTCGCTGGTATACTGCAGAACAGTACACTCTCTAGTGCAAAAAATGGAAAACTACTAAAATAACCATATAAAGAATAATTTCTCTTAGAAACACAATCTAGGGGACGTAACTCTGTTCCAAGTGAATTATACACGAGAAGTTGGCCGTGTAAGGCATAAAACACAAAGGAAAGAATTTCATATGTCAACTGAAACTCTGGTGAGCAGAAAAAAAGAACAAGTCCACAACATTTTGTTTTGTGCTGTCTGCCCTGATGATCCTCAGTTGTGATAGAACCTGCACAAAATTACCATCCACACAACCTGTTGCCTGCTAACAATAATCACACCATTAACACACAGCAACATCCATCTTCACTTACCCACTTTTCATGATAAATAAAATGCTAATCATAACCACAGCAATGACCAGGGAATGAAATAGCTGAAGCATCACTGGTGGAAAACAACGTATCATCTGCTGCTCTCCTCTTTCTCGGTCACATCCCAACACGAACATTTTGTCCTATTCTCAAGATGTCACATTACATATGAGGACTTGTGCCTTAAGCCAACTTGCAGATAGCATTGAGAAGACTTAGAAGAAATACAAATGGTGTGATGTTTTGAAGAAAAACAAAAAACAATTAAGATCATTTGTGAAAACTGGGATGTAGAGAAGGGAGTCAAATCAAATGTTGATAAAAGCTAGCCAGCAGAGGAGATTGCAGGGTGATAAAGTAAGAGGGGCAGAAAGTTCATAATCTGACAGAGCTTCAGTATTTAAAAAAAAGATGTACAGGTATATACCTCTGGCAACAAAGTAGATATGGCCACAAAATCCACTTCATTCTCAGAAACTTCAATTTCAGAGGTAGTTTCAACATGAGGCGAATAGGAATAGGTTCCAGTCCTTCGTTATTCTGTATTTTGCATACCGTAGATGTCCAATAAATATAACAATATAAAACAGTATCAAGGATACACTTTGCTCATTATCTGGTACAGAAATTCTTATTTAGGGACTCCAAGAAAAAAAAAAAAAAAATGAGCCATACCTATTTCTTAATGCACTGAATTTTTATAATCGTGTGTCTTTGCTCATACAGATCTACAGTGATTGATTGAGAGATCAGTAATAAATTTAATTTGTTATGTGTTATCTATATTTCATAAATGGAAAAGTTCATCTCAGGGTCAGGTAGACAGACATGTAACTAACAGTTTCACATTGATTAAACTAAAATGGTTCTCTTTCACTTTTACTCAGGGCACCTCACAATCCTGAGAAAACAATAGATGGGCAGAAAAAGAGGTGGGTTGTGTGTTGGATGAAAAGGGCTAACACAGAAATGGTTGATGTAGGCATCTTGTCGGCTGCCCCAAAGATATAGATGAATTGAAATTGGAGTATGCAGAAGAAACCTGCATAAGTGAGCAGGTACAGAAAATTGACAAAAAAAAATGCTACTGACTAGACAGGTGTAGGCAAATAAGGGCTGCAAGCTTTGCTATTCCACTCCTGAATGATTACAATAGTTACAAAAATACAAAAAGAAATTACTTCATTAAATGCAATAGAAGCAATGGCTGCAGCTGTGTACTTGCCAACTCCCGGTAAATGTTTCAACAATGTCGTAGCTGTCCAGGGAAAGTTTCCTTTAAATTCATCTATCACCTGACGAGGAGAGAGAGGAAGATAAACCAACAACAGCCATCTTTAGCATCAACCAAAACAAAATAGTTAGTACTTTAAAAATTATAAAAGGAAAAAATGATGATGTTTTTTAATTGCTTGTGCATTTGCTAGAAGCAAACAAAATGACTAGAATCTGGCCTGAAGCTGTCAGTAAACATCCTGTTTGGTACAGTACAGATGGATATCTGATACATAAGTAAACAATCAGCAACTCTATTTCAGCATCTTTCATTGTTCTTTTAAAACAAATCACCTTATAACCTGTGCTAATGCACCTCAGTACACATCTAGTGACACCTGTACAATCAGATACCAATTTACAATTGAGCTAAGAGAATCTTACGAATAAAGCATCACCATCATTATCTGAGACCACCAGAATATCTCCACTGCAAAAACTGATCAATCAATGTTTATTTTTATTGTTTACTGATGTGACAATAAGAAATTTCAGCCAGTCCTCCCAACTGCTTATTTGTGGTTGGTTTTTAGAAGCGAATTAAAAAATTATAAAAAAGCAGATCTTGATCTGTTTGGTCTAGTAACCTTTCTGTAGGACTTCTATAGGGTTTCATTATCTACAGACAAAGTAAACGAGTGGAATTCATTAATCAGAGCTAAAAATCTCACAAAAAGAAATTTAAATATTCAGAAAAAGCTGTTGGTTTGCTTCCACTGTATCCGTAGTAGGTCCACTGATTCTATCACCAGTTCTACATCGTTGAGAACCCAGCACAATTTAGCCTAAGGAAAACAAGAGTAATTCAGAGGTTCATGTGTAGAGACCACAAAACCACTGGACTCCATCTTGGTTGTTCACGTGGCAGAGTCAGATGTAGAGAAGAAATGCTGAGAAGGAAACAGATCTAACTGATCTCTCCCCACTTTAATCTGCACCTCTTTGCTTCGAATGTCGGCCAATTTACTGACTACATGTTGCACCAGGTGCAGCAGCTGACATTTTGAATTACATTACATGCAGCTGATTCTCGGAACTGTCCAGATTTCCCATCATTCTGAAGTAATCCAAGTGAGCAGCTGTGAACACTCCACTGCATCAAACAGCTAGCAACAGGTGGATGTGACACCTGCTCCAGTGAGATAATAAAGATCAGTTGATGGAGACTTGACAAAATGCTTTCTCCTTGAACTGATCTGCTCAGCAAGTCATCTGATAAGGTGGTAGTAACTTGACTTTCACCGGAGATATACTATTAGAATAAAACAGGTTTGCTTCATTTAAACTTACAAATGAATGAATAAACAAAGCACAACTATTGCAGGATCCTTTCTGAGCGAAAAGGTAACTGACATAAGCCCCGGCTTGCCTTCTTTGCTGCCACATGAACTCCGGGCCCTGGAATAGTAGCCCAAACCAGACCAAATTTCATTCATCTCCAGCGAAAACAAAAACATCCATGGAAACAAAACAGTAGCCAAGATAAAAAAAAAAGTTTCATTGGTTTGTTAAAAGAAGTGGAAACAAGACAGTTCACAACAACCAAAGGGAGATAGCACACTAACATCAACCATTTAGAGACTTTCATTATTACTCTTGTTAAAAGTTTACATGAAGGAAAGGTCATAGGAAAAATCCCCATCACCAAAACGGAAATGCCTGCCTACAGAAATTTGTGTTGTAAGGTAACGAAGCTTTGAATCAGAGAATTCTTGGTATGTTACCCTGATGTGAAAAGTTATAATAATAGAAACAACAAAACACCCTCAACTGGAACAGTAGTAGAGCAGCAGAGAAGTTCTCTGCCTTTTCTTATAGATTAGGGATTTCATGGTAAATTAGAGAGAGTTAATAATTCTAAAGCCTCAGTCAGTAGACAACCTGACCAAAATTTTATCCTGTACAAAATAAAGGGGAAAAAACAACAAATGTTGTGATGTAGGTGGCAGCACTCGGTTTGGCAGCCTTTGCTGTCATGATTTCTAATAAACTGACTGGTTCTCCAGTTTCCTTCCATATATTAAAAAAATGAAGAGTTCTACTGGGGGTTTTCCTGCAGAGTCTGTGGTGGTGCAGCATTGCCCATTCTTCCTAGCAGACACCAGTGCCACTACACTTCCTTACCAGGCTGTCTCCCTGGTTGACATCAAAGAACAGCATGATGATGTTGAGAAGAAAATCAATGAAATCAACATGCACGGGCTTCTGGGTATTTCTCAAGCTATCATCAATACAACTCAACAGTTCTCCACTATGCTATACTTTACAATTACACAAATAAATAATTAAGTAGCCAGCTGTATTTCTATTTTTTCATCTTTTACCCCTGTAGCCCCCAAAATTATAGGAAAGTGAAAACTGCAAACCTCTAGGCTGGCTTTGGCGAGATCTTCAACCGTCAGCCACTTCTAAAAACGAGAGGAGTAAAAGTAAACGACTGAGAGAGAAGAAATAAGGTGCATAAAAGAACAATTATTTGAAAAACCCTTATTATATTAACATTAATCACTGGAATAATCTAGGATGTGTGGATTTAATAATAATGGGTGAAACTTCTACTTAATCTGTCAGGGAACAAAACTTACAGTTGGATTGTACCTTTTTTGCTCTTGCAATTTGGATTTTACCCTTTGGAAACAGGATTCCTGGAGTACTTTGTGGCTGTTCAACTATATTTCAATGACAGGTAGGTCGATTTTTTTTTTATGCACATAAATTATCGCTAATTTATACGCATTTTACTAATTGCCAATTTTGGGAACTTTCGATTTCTGGAATTTCATTAGACTACACTCCCTTGTTAGATAGAGCGTGAAAATATTGTTCTTCGATTTCTTTAGTATAAGTTTTGTTTTGCTTGTGGCGTGAAAAACTCCGCTTGTTAGGATAGTTTATTTTCTGTTAGTTAGATTAATTTCTTTAGCATAAAAACTTAGTTTATTTCCAGAAAAGTTTATTTTCTGGAACTTAGAATTTTTTCAATTTTGTTTTCTTCTTCCCAATACTTAGTTTTTCTCCCTAACTTAGTCTATTTTTCATAAAATTGCCTTCTATGACTTAGATTATTTTTCTGAACTTAGTTTTTTTATTACTCTAAAGACACAGAAATTTTTCTTTTAAACTTTGATTTTCTTAAAACTTAGTTTATTCTTCGAACTTAGTTTTTCTTCAGATAAAAACTTATAAACCGCAAGACTTAGTTTATTTTTCAGACCACAAATTAACTTCAAAACTTATCCTTTTCATTAGAACTTTGAATTTTTAGACTAGTTTGCACTTTGTTTTCTTCCACACTCTAATTTCTCTTTCTTAAATAAGTTGAGGACTTAGTTTATTTTATATCCCCAACCCCAAAACTTTATTTTCTTATCTAAAATACGAGTAATACTTAATTTCTTTTTCCTTTTTTAGCTCCCTAAAATTGCCAGTTTACCTTTTTTTCTTTTTTGATCTTACTGTCTCATTCTTAATTAAAATTTTTACTGTAAATGTCGTATTATATAACACATATTGCAGTGTTTACCTTTAAAATTTTCTTGCTCAATCAGTAAATTATTAAAAGATGGAACCTCAGCCATCAACATCCTACGAAATTTCAACGACTGCAAGCTATGCTGACCAAGCTGCGCCAAAGGCAAATTTTGTGATGCCAAAGGACTTTGAGGACAATAAAGAAGTACAGTCCTTTGGTGAATTCCTCAGAGAATTAGACGAAGAGCCGGCTTATCCTAAAAAACATGAGTTTCGAGAGGAGAAGCTCTTTGTTTATTCATTCAAATAAAGAGGTAACATGCTCTGAAGTTGGCTATGCTTTAGTAAGCGCAGGATTTAACGAAAGAGTCAGAGCAGTCATCAGCGGCAATGGTGGTGCGGTCAAAGTCGTTTGCAGCTGACGACGCACAGCCTTGCGATCAAAGAAATAAAATACCCCTTCTGAGGGGCAAGTCCAATAGCCTGGATTAAGGTTAGAGGACTGCCCCTTGCTACCGGATGCGCCATACCCGAGAAAATCCTTTCTCGATATGGAAAAATTATTATACCCTTCAAATATGACACACTCCCAGGACTGCCTTTCCTCTCTGGACAGAGGAGTGGAAAGATGTTGTTACATGAACCAATACCATGTAGGATACGAGAGATCGTTGACGGAAAGATGGTGTCCTTCACGGTGGGTGTACCGCGATTGCCTGCACGGCTGCCCTTTTGCTTCCGATGTAAGACTGACGGACACACACCCACAAGTTGCCCGACGAACACCTCTTGGGAAAACCTCTGAAAATATCGGAGGAGAAAGAAGACACATCTCCTATAAAAGTTATAAACATCAAAATGAAGCGGAAACACCTACTCCCACACCTTCTCCAACTCTGGAAAAGGAGAATGTTGACTCCGACGAGGCCAACTTTGTTGTGCCAAGGATGAGGAGACAAAGAAAGAAGGGTGCAAAAAGAACGATCAGGGAGTCTACGCCAATTACGCCTCCTAAAAACAAGGAGCGTAGAACCACAGAGGTGCCCAGAGACGCTTCTCTCGAAGCACCGTACAAAAATTTGATCGCTAACGTCAATGCTGCTGCTTCCAAAACTAAGACTCAGGGGGCTGCAACCATGGAAGTGCCCACCTAAATCGTGCACTTCCATTTGACGGATTTTTTTGGGTTCAACCACAGTTACGCCCATTGGATGGTTAACTGTTTCCCTTGGTGAAGGAAAAGAAGAAACGAAGCACGATACTTTTATTAATTAAAAGACAGAATCAAGAAGACCTGATGCAAGAACTATAAATACATCCCTATTCTTCTATCATAATCTATCTTACATCTTCAACTTCCTTTTCTTTACTCAAATAACTCCACTTCCCCTCTCTTAAGTGCAAACCTCTCTTTATTTATAAAGACTCCCACCCAATATATCACCCCAGTAAATGGACTAACCATGATTCTGTCTTCATTTACCTCAATAATAACCCAAGTCTAAATCAATATCAAAGGCTGAAAATAATCAGTGGTGTGGAATTGGGCATCGGTTACTGTGATGACAATCACCACAGTGACCATGCTACTTCCCAACAATACCACCTAAAAGGGTACCTCTGGTCCCCCTACGTGGGAGGTGTCTTAAACTTTTTGTTTGCCACACTTTGTTACAGCATCCAATAAAAATAGAGACCTGCCCCACCGCCTGAATCCAGTTTTGGATTTCACAAAAATAAACAAGTGGCCCACTTCCCTTTACAGAACAAGGACATACAGAGAGAAAACTCTGTTCTAGAGAGTTCAGCCAGGATAAACCTACCCCTCCTGCGTGCAATATGAAGGAGTTTGGGTAGCCCGATGCTCTCGCTAGGCTGAGGTACATTTTAAACAAAAACACAGGCCGAAATAAGACCTCACTTGTAAACAGCTGTGACGGCCGGTCGTGGAACCGATCCAGCTACACCCACATACATATGCAACGTCACAAACACTCCCCTAAACACACCGCACCACCAAAAAAAAAGATCCATGAAGGATAACAGTAACAGATTAGTGATAAATAAAAAAATTAACAAACAGTTTTGTTCTACAACAAACATCAATAGTTCATAGGTCTTGTGTCATCTGTCAGTTTCTCACAAAATAATGAACTCGCCATTATTCCACACCTTCATTCTCCTATTAGGGACAACTCCTTTGTTTTTGTCAAAGTTAAGTAAAACAAGACGCTGTGGTCTCTGCTATGTCAATTATCTGCAGTCACAAGAGTAATCGAGGAGAATCAGGATCACAAGTTGGTGAAAATCTGTTGCTTTCTTCCTTTGTAGATTGTTATTTGTTTGTGAGCTGTTCAAACAACAGGGACTTTTGGAAAATGCAACAATGTGCAGGAAATGTACAGTTCAGTTACTGACACTATGTAAGAGAATATTACAAACAAGTAACATTCAATCTTTGATATACAACAACAAGGTAATTTTAACTAATTCATTCGAAAATAAAACAAAGGGATATTTCTGAAAATTCAGCTCTTTGTCAAACTGTTTGCCAAATAATTAAACCTGCTGAAAAGAAAAAAATGACAAACACAAATGCTATGTAAGTACACACTATTAATTAACCAGACCTACATTCATCATAATGATTCTTTCTATGCTAATTTATTGTTTGAGTGTCATTCCACATCAGCATGTAATGCTTCTCCACTCGAGGATGACAGTGAACATTCTCGACAACAAATCTATTCTCAAACCACATACCTACCTACAGACAGACCAAGTAGAAACAGATGAGCTCTTCCCACCTGCTAAATAGCTATAGTAGAATAAATAACCCATTTTCATAATGGAAGCTATTTCATGATGAGTGTATGTCCTATGGATCCACATCTGCTGACAGCTGAACAATACATTGCAACTCATGATGGGAGGGGACAGAGGCAAGTCAGCTGGCCAGTACATATTTACGTTTGCCACACAAAACAGGATGTAACTGTGCACACCTTCATCCATTTGATGTAGTAGCCGATAACTGTGGTGACCCGAGTATGTTGCAGCATTATCTCAGACACCCAAAAAGAAAACAAATCTATCAGCTTAAGAAAAATTGCTTAATGTTTAGAAAAAAGAAAAGGACTAGAAAATAAAAAATAATAAAAGCCTGTACATTATATATACATATATTTTATTTTATATTCATGAAATAATATTAAAGAATTTGAAAAAGTTAGATTTGTTTACTATCTCTTTTTAGCTAGTAGGGTGAAATTAGGTAACCATAGTGCTGTTAAAATGAATCCCAGAGGATCTAGATATCATTTACCAAAATGTCTTATCAATGTCTATACAGTTGAGAAGTTAATAACATACGGTCTTTGATTGGCTGGTTGTTGTGCTCATATTTGGAATACAAGCCAGACAAGAGAGAAAGAAAAGGGTACAGAATACCAGAGACTGTGGCAGTATGTACGGCCAGTCCATCAAAAGTCCCTACTAGAAATCTTTACTTTTCAAATATATGAGAAAACCCATGTGGCCAGATAGGGAGGCAGGGAAGTACACCAAGATGAGTTGGTCCTGACCAAGATTTTAAGTTGGGGCCATCAAACTTAGCAGCCTGCAGTCTACCACTGGACCACCACTCTGCCTGATTTAGAGATTTTTAAAAGCTAACATATTATTAACACAAACTCTTCAGTCTCACTAATAATAAACTGACAATTTACTGCAGAACAAGCAACTTTAATTTCTCAATATAGGTCAAATAAGTGACACTGTAGTCCTCCTGACATCACCACGTTTTCCTACTCTCAGTTCAGAAGAGCTCTAAGCTCACCATGGTGCCAAAGTGATTGGATAATACTGTCATTCTTAAATCCAGCTGATGATTTGTCACTATATACTTTTGGCAGTGAAACCCCTACATGGTTAGCTACAGCATGATGGCAGACATGTATTTATTTTTTTTTCTTCATATCATATACATATATAAATGTATATAGTATGGCAAAAGGCTTGTGAAAGCATTCAGTGCCAAGTTCATACCCGACTAACCTCTGTACACAGTTTCTTTGATATCTTCTTTCTGAGACAAGACAGACAGATAGATAAAACGTTAATGACGACAACTTTCAAAAAAAAAAAAAAAGAATAAATAACGACACCGATGTCCGAACCCGCCAACGAAAGTAAATGGATCCAACAGGAGGATAACCAAAGGAAAAACCGAAAAGAACCGAAATCTCTTAAAACAAATACCAAGGACGACTATAAGTTACCCCACGGGCAACCCCCTCTCTTCATGTTTTTGGGTCTGTTTCAGAGAAAAAATGAATGGGAACTACCTGTCTGTCAACGTAAGCTCCTGATTATCGGTTTTAGCCAGAATTCTCATAATCCCAGATGAAGTACAGCTAGCCTGCTACCCCGGAGCAGCGCTGTGGATGCAGAAGCAGAACACATAATTTTCAGCATGGGAATCAACGACAAGGAAAGTCAGTCCATTGACAGGCTACAATATCCTGAGTTAAGAAAATACTTATGACAGGTTACCCCTAAACCCGGATCGAATGGTCACAAGTACCATACAACAGGACGGTCCTCACACCTACTATGATGAGAAATACCCAGGCCCTCAACGCGACGGCTAAACAAATTTTGTGGCCACTACATGTACAACTCCCACAGTTTTCCCGCACTGTCACGGATGGAATTCACTGGAACCCGGCCATTGCGGATGAATTCATGGAAGCCTGGATGGGATTCAACCTTTTAAAAAAAACTAGGATCCATCATTAACCTTAGAAAAAGGTCATTACCACTAGCCGTCCAACCGACCTGGATACAGTTAACGCCGACATCTCATTTCCTATACCGCAACAGACTCTCCTACTTTCACACGGATAAAGAACGATTAGCAGCAACAAACCCCCTAACCATAGGAGGTTATGCTAACTACTACAAAACCCTAACGCAATTAGTGCCTATCGAACTTAAAAGATTGGAGAAAAAAACTAGGGGAGCAGAAAATAATAGCAAACCTCACCGGGGAGGGGGGGAGGAGAGGCAAACCGAATACCTCCCCAAAAGAAAAACGAGCTGTAGAGAATTTAAGAAAAGAGAATACTATAATCATCAAGCCAGCAGACAATGGAGGTGGGATTGTCATACAGGACAGAGAAGTTTATGTAAAAGAAGCATATAGACAACTCAGAATTAAACAGTATTATGACCCTACTACGCAGAATATCCAAGTATCTAACAGGAAGCGGATAAAAGAACTAGCGGACAAACGGATCATCAGCTCCGCCATCCACACAACAGGTGCGTCACAGAACCTTCTACCTACCTCCTCCCCAAAATCCACAAACCCTCACAGACGTGTACGGTACCAGATAAACAACCTAAGGGAAGGCCCCATAGTCAGGGACGTCGAATCAGAATCATATCATTCGGCTAAACTCACTGACAACTCACTTAACCCAATAGCCCAACAAAAACACTACGTACGTAGAAAAACACATACCACTTCCTCTCTCTCTCTCTTCTAAAATATCTTCGGGTACCCACTGACAGCCTTCTCTTCACAGCGGACGTCGCTGACCTATACACTAACATCGATTCGAAAGGCGGCATAAAAGCGACGGCAACACCAGTGTGTCAGATCCAATACTCCCCGAACCACATCACCCTGATAACACAAAACCATACTCGGAATGACTTCTTCGGGGAGGACCACTTCCTCCAAGTTAAAGGAACAACTATGGGGGAATCATTCGCGCCAGCGTGTACCAATATATAAACAAACGATTGATACAGACTTATAAAAAATTTATCAACAATTCTTCAAGGAAAAGATGCCAGAGTGAAAGTGATGCAGGTAAAGTTTGGACAATTACATAAACATTTTTTTTTTCAAATGAGGTTCTATTGTTATAGCCTTTGGTAAGTGTAAATATGCCTATTTAATAGTAAAAATATACTTCCTATAAATGATTTCATGACTGGACAGAGATAATATTATTAATGCAGTCAAATAATATTCTTTAATTTACATTTTTTTATAGCATAGTAGTTCACACAATCAAAGATGCATTGACAAATAGCTTTTTATGAACACAAACAACCAAAGTTCAGGGTTGTTTATGCCAAAACATTTTAACATTCATTATCATAAAGACTGACCAATCTGTAGTGTGTTGTACTAAAAAAACAATTCTGTCATTTAAAAAAAAAAAAAAATTATAATTTAACACAAAACTTTTACTTTTTTTTTGAATTTCCAACAGTTGGAACATTTCAGTTTGAGGTTGGTGCTGGCTTATCTTTCACAGACTTTAAAGTGATTGTAATTTCATCATTGCTTCTGTTAACACCGGTAAAAGAGTAAATGTAAATCCACTAAGTAAAATGTAAAATGGACACAGAGAAAATGCTAACAGGTTTAATGCATCATTGTTTTTGTTATTTTCATTTTAAAAAATCCTTTATTTTCATATTTGTCAGTTAGATCAGATACTATGCCTACAAGGTGTTTTCTCTTTCCCGGGGGGGACAAGCCGTGTTGGCTTGCCTTATAATAAACTTAACTAAAAATGTTAAATATAATGCATATATAACACATCCTTATCACAACTCAAATTCATTATGCTTCAAAGAATATGAACCAAACCGTGTAAAAATCAAATGTAATTTTAAATTTATTACCTGAGAAAGACCATACACAGTAGGGTTTACATTATTTATATCAGTTAAATGCTTAATTAATAAAACTAGCCCTGATTTTTTGGTGTTTCTTCACCTTTATTTTTCCTGTGACTACTACATTTTGTATTTTCTCTCTTTCTATCTTTACTCTGCACTTCCTCATTCTAGAACGAGGTTTTAATCATTACCATTTCCCTTCATAAATTACATAATACCTAACATAAAACTCAACCTACAGCCATGTTCATTCTGAAACAGAAGTGGGTTGCTTTAAGTTTGAGCACTTCTCTGCTGATGACCTTTCATCAGTACTAAACATCCTGTCAAAATTCTACTACAACTTCCTTCCAGCTGGATAATCTTCTAAACTGCTGTATGATATTCAAAATGAAAATTTTTAAAGTTAATATATTAAATTCAATAGCTAACTATAGAATGCTTTGGAGGGGGGGGGTTCAGGAATGGATCAGATCCCTATGGACTTAGCAGTGGTGTATTGTTTCTTGTTTTTGGGTTATAGGGAATTATTTCGCATTATTTTGTTTAAAATGAATTTCTCAAAAAATAAACATCAGCATGTGTTCAGACGTCAGTTATACACGTAACTTTCATAATATTGTGTTAGCAAACCACCTTTAACTTTCCCTGTTATATAGGAAAGCTACTCTCATCTTTACCATCTTAGACTCTTGTTTTTCCTGGAAAGCTTCTGATCACTGTTTTCTTTTTTATATTTTTTTGGCAGTCTACTGTTTCCTTTGTCATCCTCTGAATTTTGTATCACCCTCAGCAATCACTTAACAAAGCTTCACAATCTTGATTGCTACTACTTTTCCTTAAAGCCATTCCACAAAATTATCAAATAGTATTACTTTATTTTACTGCCCACTTTTTCATGGTCTGAATTTAATGGGGACCTGCCATTATATCTGATTCTGCATTTATAGTCATTTTGCATTGATCAGGTACACCGATATCTAATAAGCATGACCTTCTGATTGAGAATGCAGTCAGGGGCGTAGCTAATGGGGGGCAGGAGGGGCGGCACGTTTTGGGGGGGGGCGGCATTTTTTGGTCCGAGTGCGCGTTTGTCAAATTTAGTTCAGGACAGTATGTTACATATATAATGTATTTTTTCGTTCTATTTTTCCAGATATTATTTTTTTCCTGAATTTTTCGTTCAATTTTTAATGGTAGTTTTTTGAAAGGAAGAAAGTTTTTCTAAAATTTGCTGTAAAAGAAATTTGCTCACTTGAAGTGAGTCACTTCTAATTAATTTTGAATTGAATATCAATATTTTCTCATTATATATTTGATAATTTTTATTTTCTAATAGTACTTTTTTTTCAATAAATATATAAATAAAAAATGAATTTTTTGGAGGTTTTGAAATTCTACGTTATTTAGAGGGCGGCAAATTCTACGACCGCCCCGGGCGGCACAAACGCTAGCTATGCCCCTGAATGCAGTACATCATTATTTCTGCTTAACACTTCGGGCAGGGTCTTGCAGGTGTTTTACTTGCGTAATAAGTCTAGCAGACATAAGCCATTGTAACAAATAACACCTGAAATGACTGAAGTTATTTGGTGTATCATTCAAAATATTTCCAAAATCAGTGACGCTGGTAGCTTTAAAACCAAGCTAGACATAGCATAGAGTTCATCCTGCCTCTCTTCTGAAGTGTACCATACATTTTTCGGATGGTAAATTCACGGTAGTAGTTAAATGGGTTGTGGATATTAAAGAGACCACGAAGGCAAAACAAAGTCCCAAAAATCCTGTTAATGTGCAGTCAGGCAGCATTCAGACAGCTGTATGAGGAGAATCCTAAATAGAAGCTTGCAATATGTATCTGGAATGAACTGAAATTTTTTTTTTTTTTTTTTATTTATGATATCTGTCTTTTAACTGCATGAAATTAAAAATCTTCTCTCCTTTGTTTAAGATTATTGTGAAATAACTACGTGAAATCAGTTTGTTACTGGTAACACAGGTCAAAAGGAACAATTAATTTACTATATAAGGAATTATTTTAGTAAGAGCTGGAGGACATTAAATGTATAAATAAAAATGAATTTTGAAAATGATGGTCTCCTAAATCTGCAAATTCCCTCATTTCATGGATATTTCATTTGTTAATAACAATTTATGCAATTAGCAATCAAAATTCCAAATCTTTTCATATTTCATGTTTAGTAAATTTATTTAGGCTAATTTATTTCAGTTGGTAAGTGCAGAGAAATTTGTTTTGTTTTGTTTTTTAATTCACAAAAGTAAACATGCTGACGTACTTATTTACGGTTGTCACATGTAGGCTTCCAGTTCTATTCACTGACATCTATTCCCCAGTTTCCATTGATTGGGAAGGACCCTAATCACAAACCCTGGCAATTAGCTCATTTATTGTGTGCTATAAGCAAAACCATTCCATGCATATGGCAGCTATTTTTTACAGAGCATGGAAAAATGAGCAGTTTGACAGAGTTAGCAGTCAACAGACTTTGCTTGGTAATACACTAAGTATATTAGCTTTTCCTTACTCTCAGGAGCCTCGTACCAGGTTCCACATCTTTCTTCTTGTATCAACTAAAGTTGAGTAAAGAATCTGCTGCATAACTTTGGCAGATGTGGCACCAACCATACGATAAAGGTGACTGATTGCAAGTCTTTCAGTAACCCAAGGAATTTTGCAAAAGAGGGTTTTCTGTTTTATGAAAAATTAAATAGAAACAAATTTGACTTTTGTTTGTAAGAGTCAGTCAAAAGTTATACTGCTTATTTCACATGGGGGTGGGGACTTGGGAGTCTTTCAGCTCTTAGAAAACTCCTTTTTTTTTTCATTTCAACCCCGAAATTAGATGCATCTTTAAATGAATTAAAGCTTCCACATTAGACAATTCCATAGGCAGATGGCTCCTTGCATTTAACACTTCAACACTGGAAACACCTTAAGAATGTATAGTCTACCTTGATGATTATAAATCTATCTATTTTTTGTTGTATGATCAGGCTTTAGTCCTGGGAAAGAGGACCGAGTTTGGCATATAAGGGGCTAATTTGCAGTAGATTCCCTGGGGGCACCATGGACTGAGGTATTGGTCAAACCTGCATCAAAAGCAGATTGCAGGTTCAAGACCAGGTCAGGCCACCTGTACTATCTAATCATAGCTATAAAACCAACTTCATCATACCATCATTGGACACCAAGATATTCCCTTTAGGGACTACTGATGATAATTTCAGAAGATCCCCGAAACATTGGTTCAGTAATTAGTTGAGTTACTACTCGTGGAGAAAGTGATTCAAACCTAATATACTGCTCAAAATTTACTCAAGGTTCAAATTCCATTAGGAGACTTTCGCTTGCTTGAAATTTTATAAAGCTATTTACAATAGCTGTAAAATCTCTACATCTATCATGGGAGATAGTAAGTTATCATGGCATGTGGCTCTCGTTTGTTACGATGAACGCTTAGTGTAGCATGTAGCTTCTACAATTATCCTGTTTGCTCTGAAATAATAATAGACTGCAGTCCAAAAATTTTCTTTTCACCTACTTATCTGGCTATCACTGCTCAGTATTTTATTTACTATTGCAAATGCCATTCTTCAGGAAAGTCCACCCACCATGATTTCTATGTCAATTGGCATGATCAATGCTGACCTCTTCCCAATCGTGGAAGGAACATTTAAGGTAGGTACAATAACTCTCTCATGACTTTTGTGGCTTCATCAACACTTTAAAATGTTATTCAAGAAACATTTCATTGTTGCTTAAGAAGTTTGGGAAAAAATAAGGGATACGTTAGAGAAGTTGGTGGAGCAATTCCAAAGAGTTCTCTCAATCATATACAAGATCTACCAACGGGTGGAGACAGGAATGAATAAAATTAAATCAGATGGGCTTCCTTTACATTTTTTCGCCATGTTTAATGTTTTTTTTTTAAAAAATGTTTGGGTTTTGTAAAGTGTCAGCATCATCATCTGTACTCCTGATGCTAAATGGTACAACAGCAGTAAGGGGACACATTTCATAAAGAATAAAGGCGGCACTAGATTCTAATACGAACATCAACTGATATATGTGTGTGTGTGTGTGTGTAGAACTTTAAAATCAGATATTTCAGAAAGCAGAAAATTTGCCAAAAACTGGCTGGGATGAATATTTCGTCACTTTTATCCATATATAGTTGTGTCAGTAATTTCCCACTGTTCACAATACCCAAATGTTTTTTAATAATCTCTCCTAACTTTTTCTAATCACAGAGATGGAAGTTCTTTTATTCTCGAAGGTGAGGAGATGAAGAGAGCCAGCAGCCCTACAGTATTCAACCACTCCTGGGTAATATTGTTATATTTTAGAAAATTGTATAAAAGGTATTATCAAGATCATCAGATGAAAACCTAAAGTAAACCAAGTACAACCAAACATGCGATGGCTAAAGCATTCATCAGCTTAGCATGGTTGAGTGATGAAGATTGACCAGCCAGTGAAACATTTCAGGGAAAGCAAAGATGCCAAAACAACTGGAACCAATCCTGGCAACATAAATCCTCTGAAATGGTCAAAGAATTGAAGAAGTTCACCATTGAAAGGGGTAAAGATATCATTTGACAGACAAAGGCTAGGGCTGAGGAAACTTTAATTCAAGTGTTTGTGACTTTTTTTTGTGCAAAATGTCACAGTTTTTCTTAAGTCCTTGTAGATTATATACTTTCACGTGACTTCTTAATGAATGCTGAGTCGGACCTTTCATGACGCAGATTTGTAAGCCCATACGTTTTGTGTAAACATGATTCTATTGGGGAATGTGTGCAGTTAAAATGCATTTTTATGCATATTGCTGTGGAATTGAATATTTAATTAGTCGTAATTGGTGTAGTTACAGCGTATGCATGCATTGAAACACAATATACTATATTACCTTTCCTCGAGTGCATGTAATAAACAAAAATGGCAGCATTATTCTTTCCCTATATTATATGCAACATAATCATTTCCCCTACATTTGGCAGCTTCCCAGAACTTTTGAATTGGTTGAGAACTTTACAACAAGACATCCACAACCCACCAAAGCTGGAGGTTTCTGATGACTCAAGGGCAGAAATAGTTGTTACCATTGGCAGACAAGATGGTTTGTCTAAGGTATTTTATTTAGCTAAATTTCATGTTCATGCATCTACAAATTCTTATTTTATTTTAAGCCAGCCTGCCCTCACAGCATATGGATTTATGAACATGCTATTTATAAAATACCTGGAGATTATCTTAATGCTTATGACCTGCTTACTCATCCTCGATACATCTGTCTGTGGTAGAAGGAGAGGAGACCAGAATATTATTATTTATTATTTGGTGTATCAACTTTTGTATGTTTTCAGTTACAGTTCTAATAATACTGCAACAGAGAAATGCTGTTTTATATAAAAGTAGCATCTACTAGTCCATTTCAAATGATGGCATTTCTGAAAACATAGGAATTATTAGGGAAAAATATTTAGCTAACGAGATTAATGGAAATTCTTTATAAAATATGTAACTTCTGATGATCTAATAGTTTTTCCACCCTGTCATCTCCAACTACAGGCTACACTTAGCTGTGACCATAACAGACAACAACTTACATGTAATACGGAGCTGTCACAGTAACAAACAAGTGAGTTATTTGCTGTGCTAAAGCGGTGACCATAACAAGCAAGTTACATGTAACAAACAAGCTATCACTGTAACAAGCTAGCTACCAGCTATTCACAACACAAGGCTGTCACTGTAACAAGCAAGCTACATGCCATGCTAACTCACCATCTCCTATAATGGATGGGGAGATTAGCAGGTGAAAGTGACCTAATGAACTTTTAATAAAAGCGATTAAGATTACTTTCTTGTTTTACCTTCTATTCAATCTTTAAGGATATTTTGCAAACAGTGGCAGTAAATGATAATTCTATTTAGTAGTTTCTTAATCTTGAAAATAATGTAAGGTTATTGGTGATGCACTATTTTCAGAAACTAGCAAGTTAGTTTCAGCTTTTCCCATAATTGGAGAACTGACTACATTTCAGCAATGTTCTATCCTCATACCAGCAGGGGTATAAACATCTGTTTGCTAAGTTTTATGTCTTCTTTTACCAGCACCATAGTGCATCCTACTGGAGTTTACTTTTGTGTCATACTTCAAACCTCCCTACAGGTTTACAGGGGAAGACAAGCTCGTTATGTAATCATACCACCCTTTATTTATTTGATGAAAGGATTTCCATTAGTCACTGGTCTTCTAGAGAGAAAATACATTTACAAAAGCAACAAAACAAGGAAATCTGGCATAAATTATGATAATTCCCTACTGATCAGTAAACAGTGTGGCTTTGGCAACAATAAAGCTGAATTTTTGTACCTCCATTCCTTTCCTACTTAAAAACAAAGGGAGCAGCCCTTCGGATGTTTTCAGCATTTCTGATGTATCTTTTGGATCCCGAATAGTAGGATATGTCTCTGGAAGACTCTCTAATTTCCCATGATTCAATGCAGTTGAAAACTTAAAAAAGCCATGATGGACTGCCATCAGAACTGATCTTAAAGCAGTAAATACTGTCAAAGGGGCACAAAGTTTTAAAACTTCTATAAGTCCCTGGATTGCCTTGAAAGCTGCATCTAGCACCCTGGATAGCATATTTGTTTTAACAGTCACCAGAAATTTATCTTATGCAGGTTTTCCACGGGAATGATGATTATTAGGGAATCATGATTTTTCATCTTCTACACAAATCTTGAGGCTCGCTCACTTGAGAAGAAATACTTCAATTTCCAGATGAATTTTAAGATTTCTGCTTACCAGCTATACAAACCAAAAGAGAATATTTGTGAAGAAACATGAAAGGAGTCACGGAAATCTCCCATCAATGTTACCAGTACATTGTAGGTATAACTGCGTTTACATGAATAATTACTTTCAGTTCTGACATCGTTCGTCCACGTTTCCACATTTTTGAACATGCCACTGATTAATAAACAGATGTGTTGGGGGCACTGGGCAAAGGAAAGAGGGAGGGCTGTAGTGAGGATTTTCTACTCTCACTTTCTTTCAGTTAATAATCTTGAGAACTCTAGAGATGTGGGGACTGAGTGGGTTCAAGGAGCATGCTTTGAAAGTGGTGGAGTTTTACAAGAGGTGAGACCAATGCATTTCCGCAGCCAGAAAACACCTCGCAGGTATAGCACCTGCCACACACAAGCCCTGTCACTGACCGCTTAAAAATCTAAAAATTATAATTGCTTTTGAGACCCAAAGATCTGTGACTCGGGTGGTGTGTTTTACTGGATGAAGCTGAATGGCACAGATGATACGCACAAACTGATCATGGAGAAAACTGGCGAAAAAGTGGTTCTGTTTGTTCCAAGAAGTACATCAGGGTTTCATATTCTCAGATTTCTCCAGAAGAAATGGACAAGGTAAAATAAATTTTTTTCATTATACTGGTACTGCTGTTGTTTTCTTAACAGACCCTTGAGATTAGATGCTGGAAGAAAATAAAGGAGTTAAGAGGGAGTTTGTGTTGAAGAGATGCATGGAAATGAAGCCGGAGGAAGCCATGTTGCTGATGAGCTACCAAAAGTAAACCTACTGATGAACCTACCTAGCAAAATAATGTTCTGTACACAGAGTTAATTTTTAATTAGAAATTAGCATATTATATTTGTTGAGATTACTATTATTGTCTCTCTCAACCTCAGAAACTGGTGCTATTGTCTTTGATCTAGTAACTTTGTCGGCCTGAAGCCTTTGGGATAAGGGAGCTGTCAGGTTTTCTGGTGTCCACTGATCTGTCCAGATGTGGAATGTGTGTAATAGGATCCTGAACTTGTCATGTCTGTACTGGATCAGGTTTGTTGTTATTAGGGCTGTCAAACAATTTAAATTTTTAATCTACAATTAATCCTCAAATAAATATTTGAATCTTCCGTTAATCTTAAATTTAATCTTGGCAGTTATCACAACATCATGGGCTGTCTGTTCATGTAAAACAGCCAAATAATACTTATACACTATTTGTCACAAACTTCTGCATCCAATAATAAACAACATCAGAAACTAAGGAGAGAATTGGCAGACTGACAAGTGCATCTATTAACCAAAGCTAAGCAGCAAGCAAAACAAATTCATTTCCCCCCATTAAAGCCAATTGTTTAAGCAAACCATCTTATTAACATTCTCTGGAAGCAATGAAGCCCACTTTGCACAAGCAATATCTCCAGCACGACTGAAAAGGTGCTCATATGGTACAGTTGTGGTTGGGGAGCCCAAATATATTTTGGCTAAATGAGCCACTGGCATTAATGCAGATGCCTGAGATTTCCACCAAAGTATTGGGTCTTCAGAGTCAAGGATTTGAGGCTGTGCTTTGTATAAGGACACAGCCTTTTGTGCTTGTACTTCAGTTTTCTCAGACTCTGTTGAGCTGTCACTGTCAAACGTAAACCTACCTCGCTTAGCTACTGGCTGTTTTTCTTCCACTCAGTCAGCATCTTCTTCATTAGTTCTGGTAAGCTTTCACACATTACCTGCAACTAACGAAGAAAGACTGCTCCAGACAGCCACCCTATCTAAACTAGGACTTTTAAATCTGGGATCAAGTACAGTGTCTACTTTCAGAGAGTGGTTGTTTCATTTCACTTTGTTGCCTGTTAACTGAACTTTAAAAAACCCTCCTTAAAATGAACAATGTTGGCAGGGAAGTTGATTAAAGGCAGTACATTCGAACATGACACAACAGATCGGTTCCAAAATCTTGGGTTGCATCTTTACATGGCTTCAGTAGAGATGTTAGCACAGCAAGCTTGTTCCATTCTGCTTCTGAGAACCCTTGAATCTGTGGTCTGTCCTCCAACATCTGCATCAGAGATGTCTTATGGGCAAGTACTCTCCCAATCATGTCATACATTGAATTCCAATGTTTGACAACATCCTGGATCTACAATGATAATAATGAGAAAAATTAAGGGTTTGAAGGGAGCATTAGAGTCAAGGAAGGCAGGAAGGAAACTTGAAAGAAATAAAAATAATGAGGTGGTGATAAGTGTTTTTTTTTTTTACACATTCCAGTCATATACACATGGTCTAGACAAGTCATGAAGCAGGCTTAGGCATAAAACTAATATTTGTCATTCGGTGCTTCATACATCTAGTGGTATGCAGCTCTATTACAATAAATGTATACATTATTATAACTATTACAAATCAATACTTACTAATGTCTGCTGGCTCTCTCCACAGGTCTTCTGCTTTTCCCTCAGTTAAAGGAAGTTTGCTGGAGAAAGCTTCACATGGCTGACTATCCTTCTCACTTTGCTTAAAAGGTTATCCAGTCTACAGTGTTTCATGCCTTTGTTCATTGCCAGCTGGAGAGAATGTGCTGTACAGGGCAGATGCTGAATGCCAATACCAAGCTGACCAGCTGCGTTTGTCATGTTTTTTTTTTTTTTTTTCCGTCGTCAGTTTCCACCGAAGAAAGCTTCTTTAAAACTCCCCATTGTTCACAAATCTCTTCGATCTCCTGGGCAACATTATCACTAAAGTGGCGTTCAGTTGACTGCACTGCCCCTAAGGCTTTGTTAATGAGCTTCCAGTCATCATCTATGTGATGAGATGTGACTCCCAGGTAACAACTGTAACTGGATAAAGACCATCAGCAGTCAACACATTACCAGCCATTTGCAGGGTTCACACTCTACATCAGCTTTTGTAATAGTTTGCCTGCTCGTTATTTTCAAGGGCTCTCCTGAGCAAATCCTGTAGCCCCGGGGACACGGGTCGAGCAGATCCAGCAATCCACAATGCTATCTTGTTGGTTAGCTTTTCATTTAGATCAGCTGTAAGCTTACGCGGTGTGTGAGGCCCTACTGTTGGGGTCTCCTTACCAGTGGAGCCTCCAGATTTTGAAGGAATTTTGGAAGAAAACGGGTGCTTTCGATCGTAATGGTATTTTAAGGAGGACGTCGGATGCATATAAAAAATTGTTTTTGGGCAAACCGCGCAGGTGGTAGCAGTTCTTCTGTCGCCTTGAGGACGCCCCGCCCTAGCTTCTCCTTCGCTCTCCGCCATGTTTATTAGCCTCTAGTATTTTCCGGACTGATCATGAAAGATTTTTCTTTGCTTTATCATGTTAATTGTTTATCATTTTAAAAAGTTAATTAAAAAATTTAAATGTTTGACTTTGAAATATTTCAATTAAAATTTTATATCCTGCTAAAAGTTTGGGTTGGAGGCTATAAGAGTGTGGCTGATCGATCTCCTGATGGAGGAGGGAGCCCTGTCCGGATTTTGCTGTTTGGTGAGGAGTTTCTATTCAGAATGCTACTGCTGAAGGTAGGAGGAAAGTTAGACAAGTAACGGTCGTATAGAGAGGACTGCAGACTCTCGTGGTGTCGTTATCGACCTGTATCATTGATCTTTACTCTGGTACGACCTCCAGTCGGCCTGGCTTGTGCTTCGACAGTTTGCCGTTGGTGGTTTTCAGTCGCGATCAATGGACAGCCCTGGTTATTATTATTATTATTAATTTTTAGGAGTTTGAACACTAGGCGTGCGTACTGGGGAACACCACAAGCAGAAAGCTGGGTATCTCTAAACAGAGAACGAACGGGCCACTGGTCAACTGAAGCATTTGAATAAAGAGTGCAGCGATATAAACCAGTAGTAGTAGTAGTAGTATATAATAATAAATAATAATAATAATAATAATAATAATAATAATCTGCTGTGGATTTGTGAAGAAACATGACTCAGCTCAGCAAAGTAAAATAGAACTCTTGTTGATGAGCCACAAACTGGAGCCATTTATTAATTATTCATAAATCTTACAATAAACAGGATGCTTCCAGAATTTCTGTAGTTTTATTTTTATTTTTAAAATTAGTTAAATTGCACACCTGACGACTGATTTTGTACCTTTAGTCATCTGTGATTTTGTCAGGTGCACGAACGGTGTCTTCACACAGACTCGCTGAACCAGAATCAACCTTATACCATCATCTGTGTGTAACAGGACGTCAGCCAGGTTTCAGGTGAATGTCCCTGGTTCGTGTACATATTTTTGCTATCTTCAATACCAGACAATAACACAAATGTGAAGGTATCTTGTTAGAAATGACTCTGGTGAAAATCTGTTCATTTAAGCCTGGTTGTATTCTCAGCAAGTTTGGACTAAAAATGATAGGGGATGCTGTTGTAGAGCCAAATATGCTTACACCAGTAAAGCAATCTCTCAGCTTTTATACTCAGTTATACAGCAGGAATAGTTTATTAGCCATAGTAGAAAGTGGGCTTATAACTAGTATATAAACCTGTGTTCATTTTAGGAGGTGGTGGCCGTGGGATTAAACTACAGCTCTCTCTCCTAAAACAAAATGGTGGGTTCCTAATTGTAATCTGTGTAATCTGCGCCATAATGAGGTGGGCTCTTACTCTCTTATTGGAAAGAACCGAAGATGTCACCCACCACCACCACCTGCCTGCAAGAAAAAGTCTCGGCGCAGCTTTCTAAAAGTCATGCGGTCGTGGCCAACCTTGCTGAGGAAGTATACCAAGAGAATTGCTGCACCTGGCTGCTATAACATCAAAAAAGGGCATGGAAACAAAGGAGCTCCTTCCTTTATGAAGATCAGTAGGTTTAGGGAGAGAGGATTGTGCCAGGGTGATGCAGAGCATTTTGTTGTAAGATGTCACACCTTGTGTAAGCCAGCTGCATCAGCCTAACATCCGCAGTCTGCCTCCATCACTTTAGTCTCTCTTGGTTTACTTTGTGGCAGGACAATCACTGGTTGGCAGTTTTAATTGAGCCAAGGAAGAACATCAGAAGTGAATCTCTTAAAATAATTTAGTCCTGCTAACCTTAGAATTGAACATTTAGTTATATCAGAGGCCGGGTTTTAAAACCTATCTATTAACTCTGCCTCAGCCACCTAGCTTCCTGGCCATTTCAGATAGGACTGCTGGATTTTGTATCACGATACTTAATATAAAAACCCTGATATTTAGGTTTAGACAAAAACACATCGGCCATTTCTCAAAACTGAATACAGCTGAACATTTGTCCGTCTGAAGAAGATGATGTGGAGAGATTGCATTGTTCAATCAGCCAAACTGTCAGCCCCCACATCCTGGATTTTTAGAATAAGTAAAACGGTAGGACAACAAGACAAATGTTCCCAAGGAAATATGAATACATAGATAAAGTTTGGATTAAAGTTCCCTTTAATAATATGTCATGACAATCTAGGGATATAGAAACACTACAGTATGCATTCAGTTCAACTTGTGAAGAAACAAAGTGATCAGAAGTTTTACAGCTTGTGCTTTAGTCAGGAGACATCCATGACAGCTTGTTAATGGAGAAAAGGGGGCCTTAGTGTGTACGGCTATGCTACAGAATACAGTCATTGCTGTACCTATGGACTGTACGCAGCAGATACCTTGGCTCAGCCTATTTGAAATGAGATCCCACTTTTGGTACATTCTTGGGTGTTTAATGTGTTAATGGAATTTTTCCCAGGTTTGATACTGTGAAATGATCATGTCTGTTTTTTTAAAATATAATAATAATAGAGTAATTTGTCCATATCTGGAAGCTAAAACATCATATTTTTTAAATATCTGAATCAGATTTTTCTATTAATATTTATAAGCTAAGCTTGATCATTTTGGTGGTGTAGTAGTTGAGAATAATAAAGAACATGCTAGAAAAACTGACTTAACGTGTACGCTATTCTGTTTTGATTCCTTATAAATGGCCCCAGGTCAAGCCTGCTGAACTGTCTCCCTTCTAAATTGAGGAAAATTCCATTTGTTTATTTGAAGCAAATCCAAGAGAAACTTAAATTAAGATGCCAAATTACATTTGTGCCTTTCTTGACTGTATCAGCTCTGTCAAAATACAGAGATAAACAAATTTGTTTGACAAATTGTAATTTTTGGAGAAAGTCCAGTATCTTTTGTAGCTGCTTATTGCTTTTCTGTTTTAAATCTGTTCTCCGACTGTAACATTGAAGCCATCGGAAACAAACAAGAAAGATGATGTAAAGTTCAGTATAGTGTAAACAGGAAACAGATCACAAATTTACATCAACTGTTTTATTTTAGTGGACTCGACCAGACAAAAATTCCATACCTGCCCATGACTGTGCGGCCATTTAATTAATTTTATATTGGGGGGAGGAGGGGGCACTGCACTACTGCAGAGTTTAGTGGATCCGTCTGTCACATTCTGGGGCATGACTGCAGTAGGGGGAAGCTTGAAGGTAATGCCAGACTCAATCCTGTGCGCTTTCAGACCTATGCAGTGCCTGACCAATTAGGTGATAGAGCTGGATGGGTGTTTGATGACCACCCACACAACGACAACGACATCACCACCTGTCATACTTGGCTCTTTGTTGAACACATCACATTTATACATCTTCTATATACTCTGCCATTTTTCCTTTTCCTGTATCAGACCACTGTGTGCTAACTAAAAACTAATTCTAATTCTTGTATTTCTTTGCTTGTTCTATCTACTGATGGCTTTCATTGTTTTATTAATATTATGGCATGGCTGAGATTGAATGACTTTCATCGCAAATTTACTCGTGAAAACAAAGAATTTTAGCTTTATCACTGTAAACAGATTAGCAAGAGTGAAAGAAATAGTGCCATTTTAAGAAGAAGAACTTACTTTCGTGGTTAATGCATTTATTTCTACATTTTTCTATAAAATCCAGGAGCATTTTCCATTTTGCTAACCTTTTTTCCACTAAGACGACTGACAGCTCTATTCAAATTAATAAAACATTTTCTTTATGAATTTCAAACCTTAAGTTTTAATTATTTTTTAAAAAACTTTACATTTAAGAAAACCAGCTGGAATGGTGGCTGCTCATTAGTTTTGTATTACAATCAACAATGTGTGGGGAAAGCATCAACTAACCTTTTAACTTCTGTAAATAATATATTACAAGCATTGTTGTGTGCTGAAAACATTAGGAAACATGAAAGAGTTGCTAGGGAAGCTCTGGCTGCTTGAAAGCCAGGTGCTATGCAAGTTGTACATTTTCTAACATGACAGTAACAGGTATTTCTTCGCATGTCCAGTAAGGCTCTGACAAGAATGAACGTTTATTATAAGTTTATTCCCAGCAGTACAATCCATAAAATAAGCTGGTCTTTACTAGTGACACCATCAAGCAGCTCTGTTTGTAGGCAAGATTTAACTTTATCTATTTAATTTACTCTATAACCAAAAACTCTGTGCGTGTAGTAATTTACCTACATTGTTAATTCTGAAAACTTTCAGCTTTCAGTAGTTTCTGAAAAGATTTGGACCATGGCATAGCTCCCCTCTCAAGAAGACCACAACGTGAATGTGTTAAATTTCTGGTATGGCTTCTATTGCCTACCCATTCTACTTTCGCTTTGAAAACTATAATGGTGTCATCTGAATTATTGATTTAAACATGCATTTGATAATTTGTAATTAGTGATTTTAGCATTAAAATGGAATTATAAATAGTATGAGATGCAGTTCTGGAATGAAAGAATAAATAAACTTGCATGATATAATGCAGTGGGAACGGTTAGAGATATCAAATAACTCTAAACTGTGTCATGATATTGCTGGCGAGAGGAGCGTGAATGTCTGAAGTCATCTTCAAAGTAGATAACTCTATACTTGTGTCAGTTAGAAATGAAGTACCAGAATTATTCTTATTGCTCAGATAAGGCACTACCTAAACTCATTTCTTCATTGCTCCCTAGTACTGCCATTCCAGACAATTTATTCTGACAGAATCTTGAACACCACAAGCAGATCCATTATTTACCAAGAAAGTCCAGCTTGAATCTATACCAGTGAATTTCTGAGGAGCCATTCTGAAATTCTTGGAGTGAATCAATGTCCAGTGTGGCTATTGTAAAACGTCTTATTTACGAAGAATGTTCTCAACTGCAAGGTGTAAATTAGAACATGTTTAAAGTAAATAGTTTTGCAATCAGACAACTTAGCTGTTTTATAAGTAAGGATTATCTCCCCTTGTGAAAGTATTTCTGTAATATGAGGTGGACAGGAAAAGCATGAGCTTCCTTGAAGCTTGAATCAGAACCAGAGTTTGCTGTCTGTTCCCTCCCTAATTAGATGGATTTACATTCTTCTGTTGTCAAGCAATTTACATTGATGAAATAATAAAATCAAGTGAGAGAGAACAGGCTAACCATTCTTTGTAGATGAAGAACTAAAATTGAAAGAATGCAGGATTTATATATATTATATCGTTCTGACATGAAAAAGTAAAGAGTAGAGGACTATCAGGTGTTGGGTATGAGCATAAATGTTCAGGGTTAATTTGAACAATCTGACGTAATGTTTCACTGATGAGCCAACAGCCTGAAATGTTTCCTTGGTTGGTAGCACTGCATCTGTTAAGGATGAAAAACTTTTGCAATGTTTTTCTTCAAAAATTTCCACACGAATACCTTCCTACCTACCTACCACCCTTTAAAGCCCTGTGGCTACTCAACATCACTTAAGCTGAAAAAGGCGAAAAGATTCAAAGTTTAACAGGTGATTCCTCTATACCTTTATCTGAGATGCCAAATAATATCCACCTCTACAGATTAAGTCTCTGCTTGGGCTGCATGCAGTGTCTAATGTTGGGACCAGGTGCCTTTTCACCTGAGTCTGTTGGCAGTAAAGAACTGCATGGCTGACTGTTATCATCTGGTTTACAATTCTCTCTGCAGGGAAGACCCTAGAGAGTTATAATGCTTGAAATACATCAATTACTCATACGGAGAGGGTCCAAATTTAGATACACCACCACTGGTTAATTGATGGAAAGGAAGTTTAGTTCTTGAAAGAAGTGCCATTCTATCTTAAGTGTACTATTTATCTTGATGGATGTTACGATCTTTAGTATTTAGAATATGCCTTGTCAGCAATTAATTGAATCACCCTGTCTCTTTGGTATGGTACCTGCTCTAGCGGAAGCATTACTTTGATTTAGGAATAATCACTCTATAGAGATAGTATTGTGGGATATGTAACACTTATGTATATCTTGTCTATTTTGGTTGCTACTGAGAACCAGTGCTTAGATTTGAGTGTATCATTTTAGTTTGGGATGTTTGGATACAAATGAATCACATTGGAGCTGCACTTAGCTGGAGAGATGAACACCATGATTAGTTAGCAGGCCTAGAAAAACATGTTGTATATGAGGTAGAGTTAAAATCATTGGGTAATATAACACCACCTGCGGGGTACAATTCTGGCTTCTTTTGTAATACAGATTTGAAGGAAGTTAATTAAGTCAGTTGGCCACCGTTTCACCCACATCTGGTAGGTTTGCTGGCTCTGGTTCTGAGATCTCCAGTGCTCTGCAGAGGGGTGGACCTCATCTGTATCTCACCAGACAGGACTTGTTTCTCTCTCTGTTTCGGTTTGCTTTTGCACTTTGGTTTTGCACCATTTTCTGCCTTGACACTAACCTAACTTTGTTGTTTCTTTGTTGATGAATACCATCTGAGGATGCTTCCCATCAATATGTTGTTCCCAACACTACGTCTTGTCTCAGTTGTCACATTGTGGTTCTCCCACAGGGATTGCAGCAGAAATTTGAGGTGAGGGTATTTGGTTCTCTACCTGTCCATGGTAAAGATCAATGTGCCTGTTTATTCTACACTCTGGGATACAGAAAAAATGACAGTTGTGGTCTTTGTGCAGGACCAACTTGAATACACAGGAACCTACAAAAGATCTGTGCTCTCTACATAACGTGTGTCTACCAAGTTTAGATTAAAGTAAAGTGACACTGCTAGTAGTAGTTATGGAATTCAACACTTGGTCTCTGAATGGGTGTGTCAAATAAGATTGGTGGTGAGGGCAGAAACTATGGGGTGGGTTTATGACAGCATCAGTGAGAAGACTATCCTTCATCAGGTCTGTGTCTTCTGGCTGGAATGGCCCATTTGTCAGTCTTTCAGAGCTGCAGACCATCATAGTCACCTACAATACAATTTCTCTGATATTTAGCAGAAGTAGAAGGTGTTTAACTTTGCATCAACCATGAAATTCCTAAAGATATGTGTGTGGCAGACAACAAATATCTAACCTGGAGATGTGGCTGGCTTGGCTTTGTAGAAGAACAAAAAGAACTGCATACTTCGTAAATCAGAAACATTTACCATGAGAAAAATCTTTCCATTTCCCTTAGTAAATCATGTGGGTTTAAAATAGTTTTCCTACATTAATTCCTCCCCTATATGATTTGATAGTGGTTCACTGTTCAAAAGAGTTTCTAATTTTACAATCTGCTGGAGGATAGTATATTTACTGATTCTCACTGCAGATCTGATCTGAAAAGAAGAAAACACCTGACTGTTCTTATTTGGAAATTTTAATTGAATGTAGCTTATATACTTTTAGCATTATTACAAATGTTTAAAAACAGATGTGTAATATGCAAAAATTTAAATCACTTTATGAACTCGTCTTTATAGCAGAAGTCATCAAGGAAGTACACAATAAATTGCATTATTATTTTTTTTTTTTATTTTTGAAACCAAGTTACTTTTGTGCAGTTCATTTAGTATATTTTTTCTTTAATCTCTAGTTGTACACCTGAAATATCGAACTTGTTTTTCCACCATGTAAGTCAAGTGAAAGGAGGCGTTGAGGAAAAAAAAAATAGAAGATGGAAAAGAAGAACATAAAAACCATTTTAAATTTCCCTTGGTCTTCGTTTTGTCGATGTTCAGTGGGGGCCGTCTCTCACCAGCCCAGCTGAGACAGTTGTAATTTGTTTCAGGAAATGTGTGACGACGACCATATCAGTTAAAGAGCATTAATTGAAAATAGCACAAAAGGAATCAGGGGGTGGGAGTATAAATAATTTTTTTCTTTTCATTTTACAACAAAACGCAAGGAACATTTCCTTCAGAAGAGACAGGTACACGTAGCTTCAGCAGCCAGAAAGTCGGTAAATTTACAAGCGGATTGGCGGGAGGCCGCACACTAATTGTACGAGACGGGTGTAGACACACAACAACAGCAACAACAAATTTCATAGTGTTTTAAAAGTATTCGTAATTCAATTATAACCGTAAATAATAATATTAAATGGAATGGATTAGTAAACAATATTATTTTTAACATAGCAATAGTTAACAATTTACTGATATCTCCGTCAGTAGTAAAGATCTCGCGGGAAGTTTTGACTGTACAATGGCAGAGAAAACAAGGGAGAAAACTGTATTATTATCATCATCATCATTATTATTACTGGACGCCAAGAACTGCATGACAGCCGACTTGCTACACTGCTCTTTTACCGGCTTCGTCCGTTGGGTCTGCTGGCCCCGCTACCCGAAGCCTAGGTGTCCATCAGAATAACATCTGGATAGGAATGTTTCTGGTAACATTCTCGGACTTTTGTCTCCTACAGATCTAACTAAACAACCAACCGTAGTTCTTGGGAAATAATACTCAGTTAACCCTTAAAATGAGCGCGTGAATAGGTGACTGTGCCACACCTGGTCACAGCTTAGTTAATTATTAATAACAGAACTTTAGTTAACCATTACTAAGTGTTGCAATCTACACCTGTGCTGAATAGTCTCTGAATGCTTACATCGTAAATGATGTCATTGTCCCCGACCCTCCCAGTTATGAAGGCGGTCTAGACTAGAACTATTCGTTTTCAGAAGGTGGGGGGTTCACTACTGGCTGAAGAGCAACAAAGAAACCAAGCCAGGGGCAGTGCGCCAAACCTGGCCAACCCCGACCAGGATTCAGACTCTGGCCCTCTGCCTTAGCAGTCCATTGGTCCACCACTGGCTGGAACGACACACGTTACATGAACAGCAGAGCCTTTGCTATTCACTCGCTGAACAGGATAACGAGAATAGTAGGAGAAGAAAAATATCCCAATCAACAGATCTTAATTGTTACACAAAATGAAAATCTCTGAAGCTGGGGTTAGAAATAAGAATAAGGATGTCTAGATTAATTTAATATTGCATGTGCGATTCCTGATCAAAAAAGATAGCTGTGACAAACTAGCTTTCAAAGCATTCTTAACCCTTTGTGTGCTATCTTGGGCACATTTCCACCCCAATACTTTTAATTTTGTATTACCCAGCACAGGTTAATACCTGGGGTGCTGTGAAACCTTAATATAACTCTGTGTGATGACAAGTTCTATGTCCTGCAAGCCTGTGTGTTTTACAATACGAGTGAGTTGGCTACTAAATATACTGCCAGGTCAACACGTGTACTAGCTGGTGCTTCTAGGCTGGCAACACGTGGTACTGTAGTACTGTAAGGTAAAATCTGAAATGTCATATGGAGGACTAAATGTACCTTTACTGAAGTCAGCCCCTCCATTGAAATGCTGACCCTATTAACCGAAGTAACTGCCAAATTTAATTTTTTAAAAAATTGATCTAAACAAACTGAAATGCATTTAATATTTTGAATACTTCAAGTAGTACACAAACTTGGTAAACCCTGGCTGTTTGATAAGATTTCCCATGGCTCTAACTAAGCCCTGAAAGAACATCCAGTGTATAATCTTTTTTGTTTTTATGTTTGTTGTTCCACTAATCAAACAAGAATTCTGTCAGCTGAATCGATAGGTGTGTACTGCTGGTAGAGGGAGACAACTTTCAAAATGGAAATACAGCTGCATGGATAATTGTTTGAGAAAATCAGTTTTGGATAACTGTTCCTATCTGTGCAGTGCAAAGAACCAATATTTAATTCTTTCGAAACCATATCCATATCCTTGTTTTTGTAAAATTCTTTCTCTTTCAACTTTCACAATTTAATGCTAGGAACAAACTTAGAGAACTAACAAATTGTTTCGTTTCTCAGAAAAATTCAGACGCATGTTAACATGTTAGCCTAGCTTCATTTTGTTTTACTTTTTAATGTTGTAATTGAAAATTATAAATAATGTATTTGTAATCTGTAAACAAACTGTATAATCCATACCAGCATGTCATTGCTTCACTAAGGGAGAAATTGATGA